>CAIGQV010001633.1:14542374-14583769 GCA_903798115.1 Danio jaintianensis
TGGGACACCATACTTGGCCACACTACACTTCACTTTCACTTTCACTTTCAGACACAAATTTGGATTCACAAACAGATTCACACTCATTCCTTAACAGACTGGACTATATACAGAAGTCATTCCTTTAAAGGTCCTGTGAAGTGCATTTTTAATCCATGTTTGACATAATCTCAACCGAAACACGAAGAGAGGGTGGGACATAGTGTAGCCCCTCCCCTTTAAAAAAAAACAGCCAATAGTGTTTTGCTTTATCACCATTCTGCCAGTGAGAGTGGTTGAGCTCAAGAGCATCAAATGTGAAGCGTCTTGAAGGGGGCGGGGCATGTCAGATACTAGAGAGCATTTGATTGGTCACGATTTGATGAGAAACTGAAGTATGAGGTGACATGAAAAAAATAATGTTGATCCATTTAGGCGGAAGTAACAAACTACAAGCCTAACATGTTTATATTAGTTTTATATCTTCTAAACACAAAATTTGTCACTGTTTTGGAGCGCACTAGCTTATAGATATCCTAAAAACTAACAATACTAATACATCTAAAAAAAAAAAGAGACTCTTAAAAGTAAGAGACTTTACAATAAACTTTAAATAAATACATATTAAATTACAGAATCTTACATTAAAAACTACTAGACATACTGATTTACATCAGGTCTGCATGCGTGCATTATTTAGTTGAAATAGAAAAAGAAACTATAAACACTCTTTCTCTCAGGGGTCAACATGGTATCAGGTCAGACGTTTTTGGCAACAGCTGCTGGTGCATAATCAAATACTTGTTTGGATTTCAGATTGATTCATATCCAAACAGTTCGAATATGAGCACAGGATGACGTTAAAGTTTTTTTGCTCACTGAAATCAACTGTCCAACATGCATGACATGCATAAACCCATGAATGCTGCATATAAAATAATACTGCAGGATGGATTCTCAGTCCCCTGGGATATCTCTCATCATGTTGCATCACTTCAAAATCCCCAAACACATGAAAGTTATAGCTTACACTGGAGCTCAGGGGCTTCCCGATGGCTCTGTGGACCAGTGTTTGTTTTTTCGCGATGGGGTTGCAAACCCTGCTTACGATGAATGCAAATGATGCTTGCAGAGATCTATTCCCACAAAAGAAAGATACGGTGGTAGCAGAACTCTATGGGATCCCCACAGGAAGCATTTCCCTTCATTGTGTGTCTGTACACTGGCCACAAGGAATCCCTTGGGAGAGTTCAAACACCAGCTTGTGCTCTATCTCTCTCTCTCTCTATCAAGTTTGCACTGCTATCTCTTTTTGACTTAACCCCATGACTCTTTATCTCCCTGTGAGGCACTGAAAACCCTTTTCCCCTCAGCTATCCCAAACACAGTCTCCAGATCTCCAGCACATCACCTGAGAAACAGTGGGAGAGTTGTGGTGAAATCTTATTAGGAAAGCATTTAGCCTTAGGAAATGAAGCCATTCATGTTTTAGATAGAGGAAACCACATTACCTAGACCACAAATCTTAATAAACAGGACACACAGTATTATTTTAACAACAGATGATCAGAGGAAGATGATACTTTTCTTTCAGACTGTCTTATTTTAAAATTAAGCACAGCATAAATACACAAACCATTTAATAGTAAGCATTCTAACCGACGGGTCAAATCGATTTATTTGATCATAAACATATTAAAACAACAATACTGAAAAATATGTTGTTTTTTTATACAACTGACTTTTTCGAAATCATTACTTCAGTCTTCAATATCTCTTATATTACATTATTTAAGATCCTTTAAAAATCTAAGACTCTAATTCTTTTTTTTAAAAAAAACATTTCTAATTAAACACTGAAATCAGTGCTTAATTACTATTAATTTATACTTGCTGAATTTCTAATACTTGCTAATTTTATTTAACAAAAACAAAGATCAGAGTTAATGCAATTTGTGATGGTTAAGTGCTGCTAAACAGTCTGCTGGGTAGATAATATCTATAGCCCAACAGCAATAAGTAAAATACACAACACAAACAGTGAGGTGGTACCAAAAGGAATTAACTCACTAACACCAATTTGATAAGCAACCTAAAAGCTACACACTAAACATATAGAGCAAAAAGACTGAAACTTTGATGAACATCACAATGCAGTTGTAACTGCTTTTGCCTTTGCTGTACTGTTTCTTTACGCTGTCTCTGGAGGAAGATATGGAGCACAGGCTGCAGACCAAATTGCGTTGACTGAGTTATGTGTTAAGAAGTACATGGAAACCTAAATAATGACATAGAGATTATTCAACACATGATGATATCTGTATATCCATGCACACTCCTGGGAGTTAAAAATGCGATTAAAATTTATTTGCATGTTAAGTGGGATTTATTGTGAAAATGCTTAATACTAAAAATATAATTTATGGTCAAAAGTTCTAAAAAAAGTTCAATCCACCTTTGTATCAACAAATAGTCAAACTTGCTTCTCATGAAGCTGTAAGTGTGGTCTAATTCTCAAATTTCTTTTTTTATTATACATTTCTAAAATCATATTTTTTCCAGCTACATCATCAAAAAGAGGAGATCAAACGGACCAGTATCTAAGGGCCACTTTACATAAGACATTAACATTCAATTGTATCAGGATATATTTAGCTGAATGGCAAAAATGGCCACTTATATCTAACTTTAAAACTTTAACAAAACATTTCTTACATAAAATATGAAGTATCTAGACTATTAAGTTTCTTTGCTACGTAATAAATATATCAGATGAGAAAAAAAGGATAAATGTATTATAAAACACTAAATAAAAAAACTGATGATTTTAATGTAGCCATAATCCATCTCAGGTTGATGAAAACACATCTTATCTTATTACCAGATGTAAACAAGGCATCTGATCACACCAGACGTTCTTGAGCAACCTGATTGAAAAGGATCACTGAAAACATCTCACTCACAGTATAACAAAAGGTTCTTATTACAATTGTGCGCTCAATGAGTGTGTATAATTCTATACACCAGCACCCATGACTGTATTATGCTTTCTGAACCTAAATAGTGACCTTAAACGCCAGTTTAAGAGAACGGGGACAAGTGCTCCACTGGGAATTGCAGCATAACCCTTTATTTGGCAACAGTGCACTTCGAAACCTCCACTACTTTCTCCCCTTTTTTGCCTCTTTATGTATCTGTCAGGCTGCCAGGAACTGCATGCCAGCAACTGGTAAAGTCAGATGAAGCTATTTTGATTGACAGACAGAATTGCAGTGGGAGAGTCCTGCGGCTTATTTCTTCTATGAAACCCCTACTATTATGTAGCAGGGAGTAACAGATTTCTAAGGCTTCGGCCCCGCACGACTTTGTTCTCAGGGAGGAATTCCCAGCAGCAGGCTTCAGTAAATGCATGCTGGGTAAATGTCACATACCCCTGGGGGCCGACTTTCCTCGAATGAAGGAGCTTGCTTTGATTAGACCCACTGCGCTTTGGGTTGAATAACACAAGTAACCCTCTAATAAAAAATACACACAAACTGTAGCATCTGTGTTGGAATGGAAAACAAACATGGAGGTAAAGGTGGCGCTAAAATAATGGGAAACATAAACAGAGAAAAAAGTTCAATCAAACAAAACATTAACACAACATAAACCCTGTTATAATCGCTTTATAAACATTTCTTACAGAGATTGCAGATTTGCTCACTTTTTCCTAATAAAAGGGGAGTAACTCACTTGTTGTGGAGGAAGCCACCCCTTGCCCCATGGTGGCAGCTTACGTCATCGGATAAACTTAAGCATACCGAGCCAAAAGAAACTCTTCCAACATTCCATAACTAACAGCAGGGCGGGTTGATGACCTGCGGCGTGGAAAGCACGGCAGGTAGGAGGAAACCCATCCCAGCCTAAACTCTTCCTGCCTGACTGATTAGAGGTGGGCTTACCCTTCTGGCCTGCACCTGTAGGACATTTCCACTGCCACAGAGGGTGTGTTGGGCTCTTTGGTTGCAAAGATGACACAATGTTTGTTTGCTTCAATGAACAGTTGGAGGTAATGGTAGTAGGTATGGGATTCAATGTTTACCACAGTTTGGAAAAGTCAAGGTTTTAAAACAGCAAAAATGTTCTGTTATACCGTTTCAAGGTATATGTAAAGGTTTTTGTTTTTATGCGTTTTTTATGTGTGTTTTCTAAACTAATAAAGATAGCAGAAGTCAATGATTTATTTTAATTATTTAGCCTGACATGTTTACTGTTCCAAAATATTATAAATGTTTCCTAAAATTAAATATATTGTGTTCAATGGGGGAAAAAAGTTTAACTGAGACATTTAAAAATAACTTTTAGAGCAGTAATCCCAATACCGTAATACAGTGAAACCATGATGTTTTTATTAAAGGTTATCATACCTTCAGAAACTTCAAAGTTTCAGGTAGAAAATCAAACTAATGCAGAAAGAATGACTGACCCTAGTACAAGTTTAAAGGATCATCATCAAACTGTAAGGGTATTTATTTGACAGTAATACTAGACTCAAAGGAGCACTGAAAGCTGCATTTATGTAACACCTGCAGCTAAATACCAATCCAAGGAGTTGACCTTTTCTGCAAATTTATCGCTTCACTAGAAATGACAGGAGTGTCTTTAACAGGAACTTCACTTTCTGGAACCAGGACTAAATATATCATTTTCTTTTCTTTTCTGGTCTTTCATCTTCACTTGTTAATTTTAAAGTGACAGTTCTTTCAAAAAAGTGACAATATTTGAGGGTCATCTTTTAACCTTCCTCATGCTGTATGATGTTCTTCCTTCTGTGGTTAAATAAAAGAGGAAATTTTGAGAAAGCCTGAATGTTTTTTGGGGGGGGGGGGTGGTGGGGAGGGGTGTAATATGGTGGAAGTCTCCTTTTGTGTCATAGACCTCTAGAACAACGTAGAGTAGTGCATATTTGGGTCTGCAATAGTGATGCAATATAAAATAGATTTGTTTGTTTTTTTAAACGGCAGTATATGCAAAGTCATCCCACTATTGAAATGACACGCTATGTCAACAACTAAACTATATAAAGAAGAAAATTGAACACTGGAATCACACAAAGCATGTAAAATATTTATAATATATGATATACATATATAAAACTACAAACACAAATGCTGCTGAAATCCTCCATCTATAAGAAAGCAGAAAACGTGTTCTGTACTTGGGAACAGCTTATTACCCTTTTTAAATCAACTTTCATCTTCACAAGCTCACATTAAAGAGACAGTTCACCACAATGGTATCGTTTTATCTTTTTTTTTTACCCTTATACTGCTTCAAACCTGCATGCTGTTCTGATCTTTCGAATATAATAAAAAAAGATTTGTGTTCAGCAAAGGCCTCGTATACACGCAAGTAAGAATTTACAGCAACTTAAGTCAAAGGTAATCCAATAGACAAAAGCTGCAAAAAATGTTCCTCCTGTGCCAAAGCCAACAGAGCACAATAGAAAGCTTGAATACTTGAGTCAATTGCCATTACAGATAACATCTCAGCAACGACAGCTTTATGTCCACTTCTGCTACTAGTTTTTATCTGAAGCTCACTCAGCTGCAGTTACGGAGAAAACATGAAACGTGAACTTGAGATAAACTGGCACACGAAAGCTTTTTAATCTGGGACTTTATTCCAGAGAACACAAACCGCAAGTTAAACAGAACTGAACCATCAGGTTCTTTAAATGACACTACATTACAGCTTATGTGCAAATAGTGCGTGCAAAATTTTAAAAAGACTTCAGCGCCCATAGATCGTCACGGTGCCAGACAAAGAGACCACACACAGACACGAACTGAGTTTTATCACAACTTGTTGCTTTTAATGTGATAGTGAGGTAAAACCAAGCCACGGTATTTACTTTAAGTTAGCTAAATAACATCCAAACTTAAAGGTATTCTTCTACTTTATCCATGGTTATGCGATGGATGGACGCTGATACGAGTCCAGCTGTGTCCCACACACAAAGCGAGTTGAGTTTCTAACACAGAACAATAAAAACACACGTATTATCATTCTGCCGCTTATTTATTTAAGTAAATATGACATCAAAAGGCTTATATAATAGGTGTTGTGTGAAAGAAATACCTCCACACACATACATACATCGTTAGCAGCGCGCTAACGCTAACAGACCCTCAGCGCTTTTGTTCTGAAAACGCCGGTAGCAGACGACGACCACCTTCCTGACACATTAACTTTCAGCGTTGGATGTAAAACACATTTACACTACGAAATGCACGTAGGTGACTCGTGTGGACAATATATGAAATATACATGAGAGGTATTGACTGTAACAGCCCCAAAACTATTAAAAAATTCGCTCGGCGCGCGCACTCCGCCGTCAAAAATAAAATTCGCGCGGATTACAACAGCATTCATAATGTCATAAAGCCATATAACACGTAGTTATATCTTAGCAGATGAGTTATTGGTGATTTTTGTTTCTTTTTCATACTCACAGATTTGTCAGACTCGCTCCATGTGATTCGGCGTGTATCCGCGCGCGCGCCTGTATCTGTGCGCGTGTGTATGTGTGTGTTGTGTACGGGTGTGTGCGCGTACGCAAGCGCGGAGATTCCCTTGCTGCAACCATGGAGACGCAGCGTCACCCAGAGCAACAGAGAGGGAAAAAATGTGAAAATTACGTTAGAATTTAATTTCAATATTTGAAATTGCACTTAAAAATCAAGGCAAGACACTGCATGTGAATAGTGTAAACAAATGACACAATACAAAAAAAGTTTAATAAAATATCTAAACAAGTATCATAAATTTGTATACATTTCTGTAACAAAAATCTGAACCTTGTAATGAAGTCGTGTACAAAATTTGTAAAGGGTTTTTGGTTCTCTCTTTTTCACTCTACAACTTATAAGGAAACACAACGACAAGCTAGAAAAGAAATACATTTTCACGCCTTTTTGTATGTTATCAACAACTTAAGTTTGAACATATTGTTCTGTAAAAACCTTCAAAATATGCTTCGAAGGTTTGAATTTTGAAGGCTTTTACAGAGGAATGTGTTGATGTAAGTGCTACTGAAGTAGATAATTATTGCTCAGTGCAGGGGGAAAACAATCTTTACAAGTATGTATTATAATTGTTAATTCTATAAATTGATCAAGTGTGAGGGATGCATGGGGAAAAGCTTTTTTTGGCTGTACTGTCTCGCCTTAAACAATCTCATTCATTCATTTTCTTTTCGGCTTAGTCCCTTTATTAATCTGGGGTCGCCACAGCGGAATGAACTTCTTACCTACTTATCCAGCATATGTTTTACGCAGCGGATGCCCTTCCAGCTGCAACCCATCACTGGGAAACATCCATACACACTCATTCAAACACATTCACTACGGACAATTTAGCTTACCCAATTCACCTATACCGCATGTCCTTGGACTTGTGGGGGAAACCGGAGCACCCGGAGGAAACCCACGCGAACACGGGGAGAACATGCAAACTCCACACAGAAACGCCAACTGACCCAGCCGAGGCTCGAACCAGCGACCTTCTTGCTGTGAGGCGAACGTGCTCGATCTCATTAGCTAATCACTAAGTGCTCATGCTACGCTGATAACTGCGCCATCTAGCGTGTAAATGAAAATGTGTCAGTGGGTCATGTTATATGAAATGCATCTTTTAATGAAAAATTTAGCTTACTTTAACCCTATCATTAACACAAATATCCCACATAATTACATTACATTTAATATGCCCCACATAAAAATGTCCTTCAAAATTCATTCATTTACTTTTCGGCTTTTTGGCTTAGTCCCTTTATTAATCAGGGGTCGCCACAGCGGAATGACCCGCCAACTTATCCAGCATATGTTTTACGCAGCAGATGCCCTTCCAGCCGCAACCCATCACTGGGAAATATATTTAGTATGCTTAGTTTTATTATATTTTGTATATGTAATTAAATTATTTCATTTATTCATTCATTTTCTTTTCGGCTTAGTCCCTTTATTAATCTGGGGTCGCCACAGCGGGATGAACCGCCAACTTATCCAGCATATGTTTTACGCAGCGGATGCCCTTCCAGCTGCAACCCATCACTGGGAAACATTCATACACACTCATTCACACACATACACTACGGACAATTTTAGCTTACCCAATTCACCTATACCGCATGTCTTTGGACTTGTGGGGGAAACCGGAGCACCCGGAGGAAACCCATGCGAACACGGGGAGAACATGCAAACTCCACACAGAAATGCCAACTGACCCAGCCGAGGCTCGAACCAGCGACCTTCTTGCTGTGAGGCGAACGTGCTACCCACTGCGCCACCGCGTCGCCCCTATTAAATTATTTGTTTTTGTATAATTTAAAAGTGCAATTACAATATTCATTTATTCATTTTCCTTTGGCTTAGTCTCTATTATAGAGGTCGCCACAGCGGAATGAACCGCCAAATATTTTGACACATGTTTTACGCAGCGGATGCCCTTCCAGCCACAACCCAGCACTGGGAAACGCAATTACATATGTTAGTAAAATAAATATATTTTTTATAATGAATGCATTTTTTTTCTTTGACAACTTAAAATTTTCAGCTTGGGTGTATATAAATATTCTTCTTTTTATTATTTATTGTGGACAATAATAATTTAATTTAATTAATGATTTATTTGATCAACTTTAAAATTCACCTTGGGTAAATCTATTATGATGCTTCTTTTTATTCTTTTGTGTCTGTTTTATAAAGTCAAATAATATATTTAATCAACTTTGTAAACTTACTGTGTGCTCTAGAAAAAATCTATTAAGAATCAAACCCGGAAAACGGCAAAAAAGTAAAAATAAATTTTTTTTTAAAGCTTGGTCTCCTAAACATCAGGTCACTAGCACCTAAAGCACTTTTCATAAACTTAGTAATAACAGACAACAATCTTAATGCACTCTGTCTCACTGAAACTATGACTATTCATTCATTCATTTACTTTTCGGCTTAGTCCCTTTTATTAATCTGGGGTCGCCACAGCGGAATGAACCGCCAACTTATCCAGCAAATGTTTAACGCAGCGGATGCCCTTCCAGCTGCAAACCATCACTAGGAACAAAATGACTATATTAGTTTAAATGAAGCAACTCCTTCAGGATTCTTATATAAGCATGAGGCTCGTCAGACTGGTCGTGGTGGTGGAGTTGCATCAATATTTAGTGATATTCTTAATGTTAATCAGAGAAACGGACTTATGTTTAACTGTTTTGAAGTGTTGGTGCATAATGTTATGCTTTCGGATATTATGAAAAAACCTATATTATCTCTCGCTTTAATCACCATATATAGACCCCCAGGACCCTATGTCAATTTTCTAAAAGAGTTTTCTGATTTTATTTCTGACTTACTAGTTAAAACTGATAAAATACTAATTGTAGGAGACTTTAACATCCACATAGATGACGCTAACGATACATTAGGGCTCGTGTTTACAGATTTACTACAATCACTTGGGATAAAGCAAAACGTTGTTGGTCCAACCCATCGCTTAAAGCATACATTAGATCTAATTTTGACTCATGGAATTGAGGTCATTGATGTAGACATTATACCACAAAGTGATGATATAACAGACCACTACCTCTTACTATATAAGCTGTGTTTACCTGAAATTAGCAGATCTGCACAGATATATCGCCCTGGTAGAACTATCGTCCCGTCCACTAAAGATGAATTCACAAATAAATTACCTGAACTTTCTCTATTTCTAAATGCACCTGCAAACGCGAATGACCTTGATGTAGTAATCAGCAGTATGGATGCTATCTTTACTAACACACTAAATACTGTGGCATCCATCAAATTAAAAAAGGTTATAGAGAATAAAACTACACCATGGTATAACAGTCATACTCGTGCTCTCAAAACAGCAACCCGTGCCCTGGAACGTAAATGGAAAAAAAACTAAATTAGAGGTCTTTAGAATTGCGTACAAAGATAGTATGTCCAGCTATAGGAGGGCTCTAAAATCCGCCAGGGCTGAGCACCTCCACAAACTGATAGAAAATAATCATAACAATCCTAGATTTTTATTTAACACCATTGCTAAATTAACAAATAATCGGTCATCTTTGGAACAAAATGTCCCACCGCAAATTAGTAGTGATGACTTCATGAATTTCTTCAGTGATAAAATAGAAGGCTTCAGACAAAAAATATAAGATGTTAAACTTTCGGCACCGCCTTATACTTCAGATCCATTAAACATTCCACTGAACCAAAATAATCTACAGTGCTTCAAAATCATTGAACAGGAAGAGCTAGATAAACTTATAAATGCTTCTAAACCAGCTACATGTATGTTAGACCCAATTCCAACTAAATTACTGAAAGAATTGCTACCTGTAATAGGAGAACCTCTTCTTAACCTCATCAACTCTCCTCTATCTTTAGGCCACGTTCCAAATCCTTTCAAGCTAGCTGTTATTAAGCCTATTATTAAGAAACCACAACTGGACCCCAGCAACTTAGCTAATTATAGGCCTATTTCAAATCTTCCATTTATGTCTAAAGTACTAGAAAAAGTTGTTTCTGCCCAATTATGCTCCTTTCTGCAGATGAACAATGTTTTTGAAGTGTTTCAGTCAGGTTTCAGGCCTCATCACAGTACAGAAACCGCATTAGTGAAAATAACCAACGATTTACTCTTAGCTGCTGACCAAGGGTGCATCTCGTTATTAGTTTTACTTGATCTCAGTGCTGCATTTGACACCATCGACCACAATATCCTCATAGATTGCTTAAATTCTACAGGCGTCCAGGGACAGGCTCTACAATGGTTTAAGTCATACTTAACTGACCGTTACCAGTTTGTGAATATAAATGGACAGCTTTCACAGGTCAGGCCAGTACAGTATGGGGTGCCTCAAGGATCAGTTTTAGGCCCTTTGCTGTTCACAATATACATGGTACCCCTGGGAGACATTATAAGAAGACACGGGATCAGCTTTCACTGCTATGCAGATGATACTCAATTATATATTTCAACAAAACCTGATGAGACGTCTGAACTGTCTAAGCTAATTGAATGTATTAAAGATGTTAAAGACTGGATGACCAACAATTTCCGTCTCTTAAATTCAGACAAAACAGAATTATTACTTATTGGGCCTAAATCCTGTACACAGCAGATCTCACAACTTGACCTGCAATTAGAGGGACACAAAGTTAGCATTAGCTCTACTGTAAAAGATCTGGGTGTTATACTAGACAGCAATTTAACTTTTGAAAATCATATCTCCCATGTCACAAAAACCGCCTTCTTTCATCTGAGAAATATCGCTAAGTATGCTATCCATCTCAGATGCAGAAAAGCTAGTTCATGCTTTCATGACTTCTAGGCTGGATTACTGTAATGCTCTGTTCGCTGGTTGCCCAGCATCCTCTATTAATAAACTTCAGCTAGTACAAAATGCAGCTGCCAGAGTTCTTACCAGGTCTAGAAAATATGATCATATCACCCCAATTTTATCCTCCTTACACTGGCTGCCTGTTAAGTTTCATATTGATTATAAAATATTGCTTCTTACCTATAAAGCTTTAAATAATCTAGCTCCTGTTTATCTAACCAATCTTCTGTCTCGCTACAATCCAACCCGCTATTTAAGATCTCAAAACTCAGGGCTTCTGGTAGTACCTAGAATAGCAAAGTTAAGTAAAGGTGGTCGAGCCTTCTCATTTATGGCTCCAAAACTTTGGAATAGCCTTCCTGATAATGTCCGAGGCTCAGACACACTCTCTCAGTTCAAAACTAGATTAAAGACCTATCTTTTTAGTAAAGCATACACTCAATGCATCGCATAGCGGTATGATGCATGAATGTGCTCCACGCAGGTGAGCTGGCTCGACATCACCTGTACACACTCCTCATTACACCAGACATTGTGTTAGAAACTCTCATATGCTTTACATGTTTGTTTCTATGTTTGATTATTTAACTGCTATTTTCATCTATAACACTCCATTTTTGCATCTCGTTTAAATACACTATGAACAGCAGCTACGCTAATTATTTTCTTTATTCTCTATTTCCACCTGGGGATACTCATTCCGAGGTCCCTAGAGACTATGCAGTGCTCATTGATGCGATCCAAGACCTGTGAAGAGATGATCTCAAGGTATCCGTATCCCGAGCTGATGCTGTGGTCGTCATGGAGAAATGGAGTGCATGAGACTGATTCCTAAATGACCACTGTGATAAACGAGTCCCCACATTGATCCTGCGGGCCAACCTGACCGCCTGCCGGTGCCCTACTCACACCTGCAGCTTCTCCACGATGGACGTCCAGCTTCTTCAGCCTCCAGCGCCTAAACTGCAGCTCTGAACAGGAAGTTTGGCCAGATGAAAAATGGTCGTGCCTAACAGAGCCTAGTTTCTCTCGAGGTTTTTTTTTTTTTTTTCCTTCACTTCGTCAATTGGTGAAGTTTTTTTTTCCTCGCCACTGGCTTGCTCGGATCTGGACTTGTGGAGCTGTGCTTCGGTGGATTTGCTTTACAGTGTTTGAACTTTCAGCAGTGAAATTTAAACCACACTGAACTAAACTAAACTGAACTTCAACTCTCAAATCTGGACTTTACTAGAACTATGTTAAGCTGCTTTGACACAATCTACATTGTGAAAAGCGCTATATAAATAAACTTGACTTGACTTTAATATTTAGCTTGGGTATTTATAATAGGATGTTTGTTATAATTTATGTGTGTAAATCTAAGTATAATTGCAATCAATATTTTTGGGGTATGAATAATTTTGGGCTTGACTGTATATTTAAAATATAAATAATGAATGTAGCAATTATTAGGACATTTCTTTTAATTTTCTACTATTGCTGTAATGACAGTAATAATAATAATAATAATGCAATTGTAATAACAACATTATTTGTAACATTTCATATAAAAATATGTAAACATTTTTAAAATATAATTTTCTCCTTTATTAAACAACTATAATTAAAAACCAGGTGAGTTTCTTTAACAGTCAATCTGCATGAAGACCATTGGGTTTTCCAGAGAATGAAACAGCCCTGTGTTTCAACACCAGATGGACTGGCACTATCCTCATTGTCATTGATGAGGATCACACATGCCTCACCTCAACTTATTTACTGACAGACATCAATTATATTGACAGATTTATGAAAGATAGCAACAATGCATATTTGCTAAATCACACACACACACACACACACACGCACACGCACACGCACACGCACACACGCACAAATGTGTATTATGTTGGAAGCCAGACATTGACTTTCATAGTACATACTCTTTTCCTATTTTGGAGGTCAGTGGTTGTTTTGTTTTTCAACATTCTTCATAATATCTTCTTTTGTGTTAGAAACTATAAACACTGGTAAAACATTCAAAGGGTTTATACTGGAACATTGTTGCCAGTATGCTTTTGTATTTGAGATTCAGTTTACAGTATTATTCTGTTATTAGGTTAACAATTGACAACAGTAAACCTATTAACTTGTCCTAACTTTATATTACATTATAAATTGTATTTATGTCTAAATGTATATATGATAGTTTTTATCTTAGTACTATTGACACTCAAACAGACACAATTACAAAATATTTGCTTAATGCTTACATTATGTGTGAAAACATTACATTTCAAACATTCAAATCATCTGACTTTAAGAAAAAAAACCTCATTTAAACGTCTGATCTGCATATCATTTAAAAAACTATGGTAACAACCACTTTAGCTAAACTCAACTGTAAAATATTGGAAGTTAGGATCTAAAATACTCACATGAATGAATGAAACAGTATTTCTAATTGTAAAGTTTTAATTGGTGAGTGAATAGTGATTTTTTGGGGGGGGTGAACTATTGCTTTACCAGCAGCCGTTGGTTGTGTGTCAGTGACAAGAAACAGCTTGTTTGTCCCACTGATCCTCCAAGCAGATTTCAGTGCTCTTCTTTCCAGGACAGCATGAAGCTCTGGCCGGTGACGTCTGCACTACAGAAATGCCATCTGCCCTGAACCGCTTCTCTCCTGTCGCTCTGCTAAATGAGCTTAATGCTGTTCCTCTGATGATGGACACTGTAAACAGAGCGCTTCAGTTCAACTGCTCCAAGATCAAGCCCATGACTACGTGCCTGATGTGCACACTGATCTGTTGATGCTTTTTTTAGACCAAACATGACATTATTTTAATATAAAAATCCATTTCAGAATTTTTAGAGGCATGTCGACATGACTTTTGGGCAAAACAGAAAACAGGAGTGAAACATTATTAGCATGTTGATTAACATGATTATGAAATATTTATATCTAAATTTGACTATGATAAAAAAAGAAACAGCTCACCCATTGTCATTTTTAATTCATCCTCATGTGATTCTATCATATGTATCGACAATTAATTTTTTTATTTTAAAAGCTTTTATTAAATATTAAACGCTTCATTTTACATAAAAAAAATTGATATAAAACTATTTAATAATTTGTATTCCTCATTCATAATCTGTTAATCCTCATTTCATTACAAATCTGTATAGCTTTCAACAATATAAAAAAAGCTTTGATCTGATAGTATGTATATGTTAAATAAATAAATAAATAAATAAATAAATAATAAATAAATACCAATTAAATAAAAAATGAAAAACATATGAAACATTCAATTTGGGGGAGTATATTAAAACCTATTGTCATTGTTTTTGTTTCATTGCAAATAAATGTTTTAATATAGGATAATACTCTCATTACAAATTTTGTTCAGTAGCTCATAAATTAAAACACAATTGAAGATTATACTCACCACATTTATATAAATTTGACTACTATTTTAAAAAATAAATTGTAAAAATATGAATATAATACTGCGACACAGTGGCTCAGTGGTTAGCACTGTCGCCTCACAGCAAGAAGGTCTCTGGTTCGAGCCCCGGCTGAGTCAGTTGGCATTTCTGTGTGGAGTTTGCATGTTCTCCCTGTGTTTGCGTGGATTTCCTCCGGGTGCTCCGGTTTCCCCCACAGTCCAAAGACATGCGCTATAGGTGAACTTAATAAACTAAATTGGCCGTAGTGAATGTGAGAGTGCATGGGTGTTTCCCAGTACTGGGTTGCAGCTGGAAGGGCATCCGCTGTGTAAAACATATGCTGGATAAGTTGACGGTTCATTCCGCTGTGGTGATCCCTGATGAATAAAGGGACTAAGCCGAAGGAAAATGAATGAATGAACATAATACTAATTTCATTCATTCATTTAGAAAAAACATTATTAGCTATTATCACATAATAATAGCTAATTATATATAATTATAATTATCACATAATTATAGTATAAATAAATTATAATTTATTTTATTTAAAAACAAATCCAACTGACTTTCAAAATATATTAAATTATGGCAATATTTTCTTTTCAAAGAGTGATTTAATATTGCTATTTATTTTAAAGCACTTGAAGTTCATAAATAAGTGTAGTGAAGCAATAGAGTGTTGCATAATAAAATGCCCATTACAATGTATTCTACAAACTCACAAGATGTCACGTGCTTCATTCACAAAATATTTACATACCTTGGGAAAACCAAAAAGGTGGGACACCTTCAGTGATGCCAATGTCCAGCTTAACTTACTGATCCAATTTGCAGAGCTCTCCATCCTTTAAGAATTAGGCTCCTTCTGGTCACCGAGCAAGGCATGCTGGGAGCTGAACGTTTGCACCACACTGTAAACAAGGGGATATAAAACCCAGAGCTCAGTGCATTCTGTGCAACTCCAAGCTTGAAGCAGCAATAAAACAGGATCTACTCAAATATTTTGGCACACCAGCCTTTTTCAGCAACTATAACCATGGTACTGGAGGACTCAGAGAGCAGCGTCTTTGAAATGGACATCACTGTAAGTTCAGATTTGATTCTATTGATTTATTCAGAGATTTTATATTTTATATGCCATGATATAGTGGATACAATGGATTGGTTTAGGTTGCATTGGTTTGTGTTTTATTTAAACGTGTTGAATTGTTGTTTTGATGTTTGCCGTCTGTTGATGGGATTTGTGTTGTTTACTGTCCTGCAGCTTTACTATGTCCGCTCAAGGTGTTTTGTTGTTTTTGTGAGGAATAAGCTGGCTATCTAGGACTACAGTATGGAAAATGCAGCCTAATGTACTGTGTTCATGAAAGAATTTTCAGTATTTTTATACAGATTTTTTACGGGTGTAAAATGAATGTAAAATGAACTGAAAATGAACTTAGTTTTTCTACAGATTTTATTTCCAAACAGATTTTAAGGTGGATTTTAAAAAAAATAAAAATAAATTCACTCATCTTTAGCAAAGTAATGTATATACAATTACAATACAAATACTATATATATATATATATATATAAAATTCTGGTATAAAAAAACCTATTAAATAATTTAATTGAAAAAATATAAATAATAATACAATAAAAATTAAAAACATATGAAACCTTAAATTTGGGGTAGTTAATTATATGAAAACCCTTTTGTCATTATTTTTTGTTTCATTTCAAATAAATGTTTTAAATGATAATACTCTTACTCAAAATTTTGTTCAGTAGCTTATAAAATAAAACACAACTGAAGATTGTACTCGAAACACAAATCTATAAAAGTCAAATCCAGAGATCCAACGATAACTTCTAAGGTCTCTTCATTTGTTCCAGAGCTGTAGCCACAAAGAAAAAATGAGATTTAGAATTTTTAGATTTTAAATGAGTATACTCAAGCATTGCAAGGCTTGATCATAAGTTCATTAATAATGAAACAACAGAATTCACAAGATTCTGAGTTTACAAACCTGACCATAACTTTGCTTTTGTAGGAGGATGATGTGGAAACCTCCTTTGGAAGGGTGCATTGCACCATGAAGGGTGTCCTGAGGGGCAACCGTCCCACCATCCTGACCGTCCATGACATTGGACTGAACCGTAAGAAGCTTTTGTTTCTCAAGAAAGCAATGTCTGTATCACTTCTCCACAAGAGAGTGTTCTCAAGCTGCTTTTAAAAGAAACTTTGCAATGCCATCTTATACACAACATCTTTTGGTATTTTTTTAATTGACTGAAGATTTTGTGTATCTCTTGTGTTCTCTCTTCTGCAGATAAGAGCTGTTTTGAGTCAATGTTTCATCACAAAGACATGCATGAGATCTTGCAACACTTCCCTGTGTGCCATGTTGATGCCCCGGGACAGCAGGAGGGTGCCAGCACGCTCTCCACCGAGTGAGTCAGGGGTCATTATGCTTCCAGATCTATCCTAGCATGAAGATTTACATCTCCAGAGCATCCAGTAGGGAGTCACTCTTACTCATTCCGTCAACAAAGACGAATTAAATGTCCCCAGCTTCTGAGACAGGAAATCCATTTCAAATCTGCTCAATCGTAGCCGATCTGCTTCAAGCAAATATAGCTCAGACAGCTTTAATCAGCACCCTATGGCACCAGACTTGCAGAATGTAGGTCAGCATGTCACTTATAGGGTCTGAGGGGAACAGAGCATGTTTATGATCCACCATCTGCTGCAGCAATGTAACTGACATCCATTGAACATAATCCAAGCCCTCCAGAGCAACATCCATTCCAGACAGATTATGACCTCGCTAATGCCTGGATCCTAATTACTCTGTCATGATGTTTGATTGGACGGTCATAGTGTTTGACCTCCATATTGTTCCACATGTGTAAGGCTAAAAAATAAACTGATTTTGTTGTTTTTTTCTTTTTTGTAGCTATACATACCCTTCAATGGATCAACTTTCTGAGAGCCTTCCTATGGTCCTCAATCATTTTGGGTAAGACTTCAATGCTCAGTTTTGAATCATCTCAGGTGGTTAAATAGGATTCCCACTACAAGCCAAATAGCAAATTCCCAATTTGCCCAATTTCCATGACCTATAATAAATGGATAAACAGGTTGATGTTGTGCTTGCATAATATAAAACTGGTTGAATATCTTGAATATCATCTTTCAGGACTTTAAAAGCCGCCACTATGAGAACAACAATGGATAATTTACCTCAGATTTTGGAAAAAAAACCTGAGGTACTTACTGTTTCTTACTGCTCCTAAAATGTATATTATTCTGGTATGTTAGCCTTAATTAACAGGTATAATATTTGACTGTAGTTGACATAAGTGATTGCCAGTTAATGAATGTGAAAATAATAAAATGGAGCTAAAGAATAGCTTAATCATAACAACAGGCCTGAATCAAGGTGATGGAAAAATATGGTACGGAAAAACTACCTTTTGGTAAATGGAAACTTTAAAGCAACAAACAAAAATCCCTGATATTACAAGACAAAAACATTAAAATTCCAAGGTATTCCAGAAATTCCATGACCTGTGGAAACCCTGATTAAATCTCATTTTTGAGGCTTGGAGTTCACTTTTAGTGACACAGGTGTGCTCTTTTTCTCTATATAGTCTGAAGAGTGTGATTGGAATAGGGGTCGGTGCTGGAGCCAATATACTTGCCCGTTTTGCAGTAAGTTTTAAAGGCTTTTCCTCACAGTTGAATTTTAAATGATCTTGAATAACACAGATTAAAATTCAGTGTTGAAATAATCCTGCTCATTATTCTTGCCAACTTGCTTGTTAATACTCAAGAATGTTTCTTCAGCACAAAGAACAGTCCAATACTTTGTCATATGTTTGTATTAATTATTGGATTTTCTTGCATTTATCTCCAAAAGCTCAAACATCCAGACATGGTTGAAGGTCTTGTTCTGATTAATATGAGCACTCAGGCAGAGGGTTTCATGGACTGGGCAGCACAAAAGGTATTTCTTTCTGCAACATTTGCATTCTTACGATTATTAAACTCATTAACACAAATCCTCACTAAAGCGTAATGTTCTCGACAGATCACAAGCTGGACTCATGCTCTCCCTGATACCGTCATTTCACACCTGTTTGGAAAGGTGAGAACTGACAAGGGACTAATTTAACTGGTTAAATTAAAAATAATACCTGCAAAATAATTCTCAAACCTTTACTTTAGGAGGAGATCCACAACAATCACAAACTGATCGCAACCTTCCGTCAACTCATTACAAACAACATTAACCAGTCCAACCTGCAACAGTTCGTCAGGTCCTACAAAAGGTATCACTAATGCCATCTGAGTCTGCAATGGCTCATATACTTTCATATACTGCAGTGAAGAAGAGAAAGCAATTCAATATACCAATAAGTTACATCATTTCCCTGTCATTTCTCAGCCGAAAGGACCTGGAGATTGAGAGACCAGTACAAGGAGGAAACGTTAATACAAAAACCCTCCAGTAGGTCCCACATGATGACAGTAGACATACTTATTTTGACTAGTGTATTGCATTAGACCTTACTTTAATCACTAAGGTGTTTCTTGTTTCTTTCAGGTGTCCAGCTTTGCTCATAGTGGGTGATAATTCTCCAGCTGTGGATGCTGTAGTGAGTTATTTTATGTTTATTATAAGTTATTCATAGCCTATGATTAATATTTTTTAACCAAAACATTAAATCTAAATATTTTACCTCACAGGTTGACAGCAACTCCAGAATGAATCCAACAAAGACCACCTTTCTCAAGGTCAGTAACCAAATGTGTCATTTACTGATCATTAATTGTTCGAATAGCATTTATAACCACATTCTTTCATTATTATCTGATTTGATGAACATTCAGTAGCTATAAATATGTCAAATATAACTTATCTTGTAAAATATGACAGATATTTTTAATATATCAATAGCCTATTTATACTTAGTCTACATTTTTGTTTTGAAGATGGCTGACTGTGGTGGCCTGCCTCAAGTTGACCAGGTATCATTCGAGTGATTAAAGATTCTTAATTAGATTATATTGATTTTAGAGTGAATTTATATTGTTTAAATTTTCTTTTACAGCCTGGCAAACTGATAGAAGCTTTCAAATATTTCATCCAGGGCATGGGCTACAGTAAGAACGCATTGTTTTAGCATAACAACAGCTACTTGAACTACAGCTCAAATGAATAATTGATAATACTGTCTTCTCTGTGCTCCACAGTGCCTTCTGCCAGTATGACCCGTCTGGCTCGATCTCGTACGGCCAGTAACTCCTCCAACCGGACCCGCAGCGGCACAGTGGACGAGCAGCGCGGACGGTCCCACACCGATGTGTCCATGGAAAGCGCCTGTGTGGAGCACAGTTCATCGGGTCACTCAGTTTCCGTCGAGTTGACCTGCTGAACATGAAAACACACCTCAGCACGGGTTAAACCTGAAAAACTTTTAATTTAAAAAAAAAAACCTGAAATTTACCGAAATTTACCTGAAATTTACCGAAGCTGATTAAAATGTTTTATGTATCATTGGTGTTTATCACAAGGGATATTAGAGTAGCGATGGCCGTCAAAGAAAACAAATTTTGCACATAGGGCTACTTTAAATATCCTATTCTGAACCAGTGAACAGCTGTTTTCTTACAATGTGCAATATGTAATATTTTATACTGATTGTGTTAAGAGAGGGCTGATGTTACATGTACAGTTTGCTGTGAGAATGTAGACTAGCTGTGTATTTTAAAATGAGGAGTGTGTTTGTGAATGACTGCTAACTAGGCTGCCTGGGAGATTTTTTTATACATCACAATTTATTACTGCGTACAAACTTACTTGTAATTGATAGTGTCATATATATGTCTGATAGTAATGCTTAGTCTTAGTTTAGTATGACAGCGGTTTACGTTACACTTGAAATAATTCCAGAATCATTTCTAGTGCTGTCTCTAAATGTTGTAAGATCGTATTTTACTGTATCAATAAAATAAAACCAATAAACAATATATGTCAGTCTCACTACTGTATAATGTTTAATACCCAGAACATCTTAAAATATATACAGTAAAAGTATACCTATTACACTGTAATTTGCTTAAAAAAAAAATCATACAGATAAGGAAATGCCTTTTTATTAGAAAAGATACATTTCTTACATATTGTCAGAATTAAACACTAACAGTGACGACAAAATAAATGTCTGAACAGTAAAAAATATCACTGGCATTACTCTTGTATGTGTATTTTAGAATGCTACATTATAAAGACATAAACACATTTAAAACACCATTTTTAACTAAAATATATATTTTTTAGAATGTATGATTTATATTCCTTTAAGGAGAATTCCTTTTATCGTTGAACACAACATATATTTGTAAAACAAAAAAAAATCTTTGGGAATTGGCACACGTCTGTAGCAGGAAGTCTACAAAACATCTTAAATTTTATACTTCTCAAATTTAACATAAATTTTCCCTTATGCATGCATTAGAATCTTTATCATACTAACATTCCCTTACAAGTCTTCTCAATATGAGTAACTGTGCTGATGTGCATTCCTAAGTCATCTGAAATGATTTCTAATTAACATTGAATGATCCTTTTTCCGTGCCATAGACCAGAGCATCTCTGTTAGTGTCACTGATGCTTTTCATGTACTACAAATGTAAGCCCAATATAAAGCACCCATATAAAGAGATTGCGCTTGGCTCTTTGTAAACTAGTTAACGATCTCATTAAACTCATAGTACTGCTCCAGATCTGCAAAGATGTCATTTGGATTCCTGCAGGAGAGGTTGCAGAAGCAGGCGTTGATCCACATGTATTTCCAGGTGAGAAGTGCTCCATCTGGACACTCAAATTCCACCTCGATGGTCTTGGACTTGTAGGGGATGCAGCAGCGCTCATCAGTACAGACACCGCAGTATTTGGGCCAATAAGCCTTCTTACTGACACAGCCTGAGATGGTGAAGTTCTGAAACTCTGGCTCGCGATAGATATTCAGGCATTTTTTACCAGGCTGAGTAAGAGATAAGACAGGAAGTCAATCATTCAATAGACTGATCAATCAATCAATCAATCAATCAATCTGCATATCTGTCAATTGTTTGTACAGTTAAAGTCAAAATTATTATCCCACCTGTGATTTTTATTTTTTTTATTTAACAGAGCAAGGAATCTTTCACAGTATTTCCTAGAATATTTTTTTCTCTGGAGAAAAAACTCATGTTTGTTTTATTTTGCCTAGAATAAACACAGTTTAAAAATTTTTAAAACCATTTTAAGGTCAATAGTATTACCCCCCCTTAAGAAATATTTATTTTTGATTGTCTACAGAACAAACTATTCTTTTCAATGACTTGCCTAATTACCCTAACTTGCCTAATTAACCTAGTTAATGTAGTTAATCCTTTAAAATGAACTTTAAACTAACTACTTGAAAACTTATCTTGAAAAATATCTAGTTAAATTTTTTGTCATCATGGCAAAGATAAAAGAAATCATTTATTAGAAATTACTTATTAAAACTATTATGTTTAGTTTAATTCTGACTTCACCTGTATATGTGTCTGTCTATCATACATATATTGTCTGTTTGCCCATCTGCCATCTGTATATCTTTCTGTCTGGCTGCCTAGATTTTATATTTGCCTACCAATCAATCAATCAATCAATCAATCAATCAATCAATCAATCAATCAATCAATCAATCAATCAATCAATCAATCATCTGTATATAGGTCTGTCTATTTAACGTGTCCATAGCTATCTATTTTCCGTATGTCTGTCAATCATCTATATATTTGACTGTTTCTCGACATTATGTTGTTCTGCCTATTTATCATCTGCATACCTGCCAGTCAGTCTGTCCATCTATTGCCTGTATGCCTCTCTGTCTGTCATCTATCTATCTATCTATCTATCTATCTATCTATCTATCTATCTATCTATCTATCTATCTATCTATCTATCTATCTATATATCTATCTATCTATCTATCTATCTATCTATCTATCTATCTATTGTCTTGTTTTCAGAAATAATGTCAAAATTAAGTGAGTTTTTCCTTAAAACAAGCAAAATACCAATGGGGTAAGCAAAATAATCTTATTTCAAAGCAAATGCCAGATTATTGTGCTTACTGCATTAGCAGATAACTTTGCTTGTTTTAAGGAAAAACTCACTTGATTTTGACATATTATTTCTGAAAACAAGACAATGCATTTTGCATGTCTAGAACATGCTTCTTGATTTAAGATTTTGTATATATTTGGACTAGAAACAGTAAGAAAAGCCTTTTTTGCAGTGTATATACTGTATGTATCTCTGTGGATATATCATCTGTATATCTGTCTATCTATTGTCTACATAACTGTCTGTCTGCCAGTCAGTTGTCTATATATAAGTCTGTCCATCCATCCATTGTCTGTGTAGTTGGGTGAATAAATTCAATACAACAGTAATAAACTCCAGCAGAATGAATTCCTCACTCTGAAGTGCTTGGTGATGTCCACCTCACAGGGTCGGAGGTTACACAGTCGGGACTCTTTCTCCATCACACAGCCAGCATTATCATTAGAGATACGCAGCGAAATGCCCCGTCCACAGGTCTTTGAGCAGGGGCTCCATGGGGTAGTCTGGGCAATGCAGTTGTTATGCCAAATATCATTAGTGGACACTGAAAAATACATAAAGAAGCAGCATGAGATTCCTCAAGTAAAACAATGTAAGTGCCTCACAACAAACAATCAATCACAGCTCACCTTCCTCAGGGGCATGTCTGGGGTTGGTCTTTCGTGGTTTACGGGACTCTTCGCAGATCCATTTTTCGCAGCATTGGCCTGGGATCTTCACTCGTTTGGGCGACTGACACCAGACTCGTGGTGGCAACGAATCAGTGCAGAGAGGCACGCATCCAATCGCCCCATTTACACACAGACAGCGGTATTTACAATTGGGCTGGAAGCTTTGGCCATTACGGTATATCACACCATTATACTCACAGCCTGTGCCCATAACATCTGAAACACACAGGAGATTTTTGCCATTGCATTTTGCATTGAATTTGTTTGTATTAAAAAGTGTCTATTTAAATTATATACATTTATATTCTATTTATATATTTATAGTATATTTAAATTTGAAATACTGAGGGGTCCAGAAGTCATGACCACACTGAAAACCTTGATTTGTTTTGTCTAATTCACACCTAGACAAAACAAACAAATATTTTATTTTATTTTCATTTAACTTTTCTAAAAAGTTCTTCTTTTAAATCAAATGGAGGATGCACTGTATATATATATATATTCTGCATAAAAATAAATGTTAAATTGACATTTTCTTTACCTGTTTATATACAATACGATTAATTATTTATCCAACTGTATTTTTATACCCAGTGTTATTTTGAAGTATTTACAGAAACTATTATTAAATAAGTCAAAGTAAATGTTTCTTATTTATAATTATTTCACTGTAACACATTTCAGCTAATCCACATTCAGTCATTTCATATGAAACAGAGTGGAACTATAAAGAATATACTGGATCACTTACATGCGCACACTCCTTTTTCGTACCTCGGCTTGTCAGCACTGTAGTCACAGTAAAGTCCTTTATGATAGTCACAGATATCCCTCTCATTACAGGTCTCTCCTGCCTGCTTGGCACAAGCCTTGCAGCAGTCACATCCATCTGTCGACAGACTGACCCCATGTGGGCAAACAAGGGCGTTCTTGGGGCACTTACAGGGCCATTTACAGTATCGATTTCGGTTATAAGGGTCCAAATCTGTGGTCATAAGAGGAGAGTCTGTAGAGTTGTGGAAACTGGCCTGTGTAGAAGGGAAAAGACAAACATGTAGAGGATATGCAAGCTTTAGCCACTTTGGGGCAATAGAGAGTTTGCTTTGCAATTATTTTTAATCTGGGCCTTTTAAAGAAGTTTCTAAAACTTCATAGCAGAGAATACATTGGATTAGTTTCTAAACAAGACAGGAGCAGAAATGATAGAGAACATCACTCTCTGTGCAAACAATAAACATAAACACATCTTCTTAAGCATCCAAATGAGGTCATTGGGTGATAAATACTTTTAGAATGCAGTTAATGACCGTTCAAATCGTTCAAATTGGCAAAGTTATAAAAGCAAATAAATAAAAAAATACCCCTTGTATACTTACAACTATTACATTTCAAGTAATAAAATATAATAGTTTTAATGAAGCAATATCACACAAGTAGGAGTGCCATTTTGCAAATGTGATATTGATTTTATACAGTAGTTTAACAAACAAAAAAAGTTGATATTGAGTTTCAGACATAATATTGTCTGTTAAAAATAATTCCAAACAAAGTTTGAGCAGAATATTTTTGTCTCAGAGAAAAGCTGAGGTGCTTTGTTTATGAATTTCTTTCAATGATTCAATAATCCAGACAAATCACTAACTTGAAAACAGATACTTCCCGACTACACAATATGTACACTACCTGTGGCATACAAGAATTAAAGGAGTAGTCCTCCCTAAAATGAAAATATACTCACAATTTACTCATTCTCAGGTTTCCAACCCGTTTTTTTTTTTTTTCTGTTGAACCCAATAGAATATATTTTGAAAAATGTTGGAAACTGGTATTTGTCATCCATATTTGGAAAAACTAATACTATGGAAGTCAATAGGTACGTTTCCATCCACCTATTTTTATGCGCATTTTGGATATGCGCATAAAAAATCGGTTGATGGAAACGCTAAGATGCGCATAAATTTTGGAAATCCGCATAAAAAATGTATGCGCATAACTGAGTAGGATAAAATTTTTATTCGATAAGAAAAGATGCGCATAAACTGCGATGGAAACACTTTTACCGAACAAATTCCAGTATGCGCATTAAAAAAAGGTCATGTGATTTGGTTATAAGAGATCATGTGATGATGAAAATGTTTGTAAATGGACAAACCAGCAGGCTGACCACATTGTAAAACATCTGAAATGTTGTTTTGGTCATTCTAAAATGCCTTAAGCATTTCAGTATTAGTGTTATTATATTATTAATGACCTCCAGAATTGTTAAGAGCGTCTGTGCTCCGCGTCTCACGCCTTCAAACGCCGCCACGCGTTCACTGCGTGTCTGCATTGCCTTCTGAGGCGCAAGTCATTTATTAATTAAAGAAAAGATTCACGCAGCTTCTCCTACCTCAGCAAATTCCGTTTTTACTGTTGATATTTGGCGCCATTTAATCAGGAAGTGACGATTTTGTTCTCTTTGACTCGTTGGATGGAAACGCTGCTTTATTCGCACATCTTTTATGCGATATTCCAGTTTAGCGCATATCTTCTTTTGGCTTCAACATAATAAATAAAATCAAACAAGCTTGGAACAAGTCGAGGATGAGTAATTGATGACAGAATTCAGTTCAGTTTCACTCATAACTTATTCTCACACACCAATCGATCAGTCCAGATAAAATGATGTTAAATGTGCTTTGTTAGAGAGTAGCTATATGCTCATACACTTGAAAATTGCCTTCGATTCCTGTCACATGACCAATTATTTGCTCTGCATCAAAATCAAAGACTGTATATTTTGGAAAATATTTATTTGATTTCATCGTGCATTAGAGTTATGTAATGAACTAGCAAAGACATAGAGTCTTGAAGTTTTTGCGCTTATTAAAACGCAAAAGCTCTTCCGTTTTAATAAGCAATATAGCCTATCTTCTTAAACTGAAGTTCAGTGGCCTACCGCAGCTTTATTATGCCTTATTACACACACGTTGCCTATTGTATAAAGTCAAGAAAGAGTATATGATAAAACCTCACCTGGTGCAAACTGGATGTCAAAAGAATCCACGACAGGAGTCTCCACATTACTAAATTCCTGAGAGAAATACATTGAAACAAGAAATGTAGTTTGCTACTGGTACAATTCACAAGCGGTCGTCGCTGAGAGACACGCGCGGATCTGCCGGTCAGCAGCACTCCGCTCCGGCTTTACGTCTGTCTGTCTGTCTGTCTGTCTGTCAGATGCTGGAAGAGGGAGTTTGCTGGAAGTTTTCCCTCAGTTCAACCTTCAAGAGGGGAGGAATTAAACATCTGGGCTATTTAGAAAGCGAACATTTTCACAGCAGTTATACATATACTAACATAGTAATTCACATTCAAAATGACTAATATTTAGATTTGTAATGTCTTAATTATATGTTAACAACGGCGTAATTATGGCATGACTTGAAATCTAAGCAAAGCCATTTATTCTGAGGCTGAACTTACCATTCAAAGGATGAAACCAATAGATCTTCTACTAGAGTAATTTAGACATGTTTTTTGTTTTGTTGTTGGAAAAAAATCAAAAGAAAAAAAAAATCAATAGTCCATGCATAATTCTGATAGAAACAAGCTTCACGAAAAATACAGTAGCACAAATTAAATCACCACTTATTAAATAATTTACACTCGAATTGTGCTGTAGTACTGCCAAAAAATGCAACCTTAATCCCCATACCAAAATCTATTATCTTTTATGAAACTTTTAATTCTGGTGTCTGAGACAGTGAGCATCACTGCAACTCTTTAAATGTTAAATATAAATAGATGCCTCGTTAAAGCAGCCGTTTCCAAGGGTTTTTTTAAATTTTTTATTATTTCTATTATTATTATTATTAATATTATTATTATTGCAATCCGGATTTTAAAACATTTTTCGCCTTTTTGAATTGTGTTTGATGCTATTTCAAACAATAAGGAAACTGTCTTTAATATGAACTTTCATGAATAATGTTTTAAGCGCAAAAATCTTTTAGGAGAAACTATAATAATTCAATAAAATCATTTTGGTGCATAGCTAAAAATTTTTTGAGAGGAGCAGAAACAGCCTTTGACTTTTTTGTGACATGTTTATATTTTACCAAAACCCTGAAGTATGTGCTTGGTTGCAGTTGAGGCTTCCAGTGTTTACAAATGGAATCTGACAGCTGGAAGCCTGCCACTGATGCCTGAAACAGAGGAACGGTACAAATACTAAACTAATCCACTACACCACAAACTAAAAAAAAATCAGTGGAAAACATTTAATCTTTCAGCCCTTAATATGCAATTTAGCTTGATAGCGCATGTGGAAGTGATTAAAAAAGTATCTCACATTCTGAGAAAATGCCCTGATGTTGACCATTCATACGGCTGAACATAATTGAAAGTGTCCAGACAGCTGGAAGAGAACAGTCTAGACAAAGAGGAAAGGCTTCTTATAATCTCCAAGAATAAAGTGATAATTAGGATCTCAGAATAGCCCTCAGCCAGTGGCACACGAGCCGGTTGCAGCATCTGGAAACTTGCAGAAAGTAAAATGGTCAGCATTACTCATACTGTAAGCCTTCATAGCACTTTGGTCAGGCCTTATTCCACGTGACTGTATGGTGGCTTCATTTTAATGTTAAACCACCTCATTAATTATCAATGAAGATATTTGAAGATATCTTTAGAAATCTACATTTTTACCCTTTGGAAATGAATATATTAATATTAATATTTTTAGGATGTGTTCATACTTGCAGTTTGATAATCATGTAGGCCTATCATTTGGTCAAGGCCAAGAAACCAAGTTATATATTTAGTCCTGGATCACCTATGTTTACTGTAGCTTGGTAATGACAGATTTCCACAAAAGTATTCTACGATATCTCAGTAACAAAAATAAACTAGTGTGAAACAACTGCATTATCATGTACCAGTGTTATGTGACTAAAACAATTGTCTCACTATCAATATAATTTTCACTAATAAAAACTCATTTAAAAATAATCACAATGAAGGATGTTGGGGGCTGCACGGTGGCGCAGTGTGTAGCACGTTAGCCTCACAGCAAGAAGGTCGCTGGTTCGAACCTCGTCTGGGTCAGTTGGCGTTTCTATGTGGAGTTTGCATGTTCTCCCCGTGTTTGCGTGGGTTTCCTCCGGGTGCTCCGGTTTCCCCCACAAGTCCAAAGTGGTATAGGTGAATTGGGTAAGCTAAATTGTCTGTAGTGTATGTGTGTGAATGAGTGTGTGTAGATGTTTCCCATCTGGAAGGGCATCCGCTGCGTTAAACATATGCTGGATAAGTTGGCGGTTCATTCCGCTGTGGTGACCCCAGATTAATAAAGGGACTAAGCCGAAAAGAAAATGAATGAATGAATGAATGAATGAATGAATGATGTTGGTAAGATTATGTATAATGCAGCTACAGCATAATTTTTAATAAAAGAATATGTAGGTGTTATCAATCGCAAGCACAACTCCTTATACTTGGATTTGTATAAAGTGTTTCTGGGTGTTATGCGATTTCACAGAGTAATTAAAGATTCAGAATTTCTACAAATAGAAATATAGACATATATCTACATATAGACATATCTTTAATGAATGATCATGTCACCACAAAAAGAAAAAAAACTTTCCAATTCAGATTTTCGAAATATACTTACATTTGATAATCATGGTGAAATCCAAAGATACAAAACTTAATACTGCTCTTGTGACATATTCAAAACAATTTAGTGTTGGGCTAGACATGCTCGCTGTTTATGAATTTGTGGAGATATTTTTATCAGTTGAAAACTTGTGAGGAGCTAATAAACAGTAAAAACAGTGCTGCAAGTTCCGATGCAAGGTTACATGTTTCTGCCTGCATTGAACTGTATTGGCCAACATTGCAACTATGATGAAAAACAACAGTTCTTTAGATGTCTTTGTCAATGTCAATGTCAATTTTATTTATATAGCACTATTAAACACAACCAGAGGTTGATCAATGTGCTGCACAATACACATCACAACAAAGAAAAATATAAAATTATAGCTAAAACTGACAATTTTCATTGATAAAATGCCAAATCAAAGAGGTAAGTTTTCAACCTAGATTTAAAAACAGACAGAGATGAAACAGATCTTATACCGAGGGGCAGAGCATTCCACAACCTAGGACCAGCTACTGCAAAGGCACGACTTTCAGCCTCGACTTAGGGATACATAATAATCTCTGGTTAGATGACCGAAGAGACCGACCAGGCTGATTCTGCTTTGGTCTGAGTTGCATTCATATGTTCTTCAAACTGCATCAAAGTTGTATTTGGTTCACATCATGGTTTAGATGTTAGTGTTCACACCTATGGATTATGTGCTGCTATGGATTATTATTAATTTCATATTTTAGCTTTAGGAGCCCCCAAGAACATGTTGACATGAATGCAAGGTCAAAAAACACATATATTTTCTTATAATATGCATTTATTTTTATTCTGCTGTTTCAGGATAACATCAACAAAAATGGCTTAGGATTCATTAAGAAAATGACTCGTTTTTAATGAGAAAATATATTGAATGACATTAACTTTATTTATGGTGCACGTTCATATTTAAAACTTTGCTAGATGTTTTCGTCACTTAGAGCTGTCTTACATAATTTTCAAAAATCCACAGTAGGGGCACTTTAATTAATTAAATCAAACCTACAAAGTGTGAACACACCCTTAGTGTTTCTCTCTGTGTTTGGTATTTTAGCTAGTCGACAATATTGGTGTTGTGTTGTGCTGCATTATATTATTTGAAAAGTAAAGAATCAACCAAATCTTTAAAATGCAGTTTATTGCTTAAGTTCTACTATGAATGTTCATTGATTCATTTACATAAACAGAAATACCAAACTGTTCGAGTGCAGAGACTGAATTGGTTTCTAGCAATTACAAAAAACTAATTGTAAGCATCTTTCTCAGATTTCGGTCTGCTTGGAGTTGGAGTGAAGCTGGCAGGAGTGAGAGGCTTTGGCCCTTGGGTTGGGGTTTGAACACCTCCACTCTCTCCTGCTGAGGTCCCACACGAGAATTTGGCTGTGAAGTTAAAACCAGGTTTAACCATGTGCATACTCTGGTCAAAAAAAGTCATTTTGACCTTTATGGGTTTATGTGGACATGTAGAACAGTACTAACCTGTGGAGCTGGTCAAAGCAGGCACATACTGAGACCAGAAGGAACACTGAGAGCTCTGGAGGTTTTTGCGGTTCACGAGAGTAGATGACAGCTCTTTATAGGCCCGTCCACCCACGTGAGGCATGAACTGTGGCCATGGGGGCAAGAACTTACCAAAGGAGGTTCTTGATGCTGCAAGAGGCAGGTTGGGGTTGCTGTAAAGACAGAACAGTGGAAATCAACTTTCTGAACTTGTTATTGATCTTATTGCGAGTGTATTCCTCCATGCAGCTTTCTTACTTTTATTTAGCAATTTTCAATTATATTGTGGAAACTCAATCTTCCAGTGTATCATCAGGGTTCATTATGATGATGTATACCAAAAGTCTCCAAACATTTAGTTGCATTGAACGGGCTATATATAATATTTGTTTTTAATTCTAAGGTTGTCTATGGAAACCTGAAGATTCAATTTATATTAAAATAAAAATACCGAAAAAAATCTAAAGAATGTGACTGAGAGCATCTCTTTCGTTCTACGACACATGAAACAAGTATACAATGTTCAATGTGCTTGAAACATCAGTCTCGGTATCATGGTTGCTGTTGGGTTGTTCATTATTTGTGTGTTTTGTTGCAAAAGTATGTCCAACCACAATTTAATTCTAATGAAATAAAGATAAAGAACGTCGCCATGATTTTTTGTTTGACCTTGAATCACATTCAGGCTCTTGAATGTTATGTGCGCACAAGCATGAGCATTAAAGAGATAGTTCACCCAAAAATGAAAATATATGACTCTATTTACTCTCCCTCAAGTGGTTACAAAACGTTGAGGTTTTTTTCTGTTGAACACAAAAGAAGATATTTTGAAGAATACCAAAAACCTGTAACCACTGACTTCCATAGCAGGAAAAACAAGTACTATGGAAGCCAATGGTTACAATCAATCAATCAATCAATCAACTAATCTTATTTATATAGCACCTTACTACAACCAAGGTTGACCAAAGTGCTTTACACCAGTAAAATCAAATTATACAACACAACTAAAAAGCAAACAATGCAAAAACAATAGAAGAATTATCAATAAAATACAGCAAAACATTAAAAAAGAGAAAAGTGTCAGTGGTAACAAGTGGGTCTTGAGCTGGTTACAAGTTTTTGGCTTTTTTCAAAATATATTCTTTTGTGTTCAGTGGAAGAAGAAAAACTTGGAAAGGTTTGAAATAAGTTAAGGGTGTGGAAATGATGACAGATTTGTTTTGGGGTGAACTATCTCTTTAAGTGGCTTGTTGCAGTTCACATAATGGCCACCAGTGTGTAATAACTAGGATAATAACTAGCGCTAATAACACGGATTTCTAAATTCTACATAAAGTCACTCCTCTTTTTTTTTTTTTCCAATTGGCTGCATGCTAATATTTGGATCTGACTCCATCCAATCAACAAACAATCCCCACTCCACATCTTTCTCTCTATCAGATAATTTTTTCCACTCAAATGTAAAGAAAAAACTATTCCTACTACTGTTAGAAAAAATACTCAAAAATAAACATAAATAACCATAAAATAAAGATAAATACCCAGACTTCATGAAGTTTGCCATGTAGTTCATGATCTGCAGGGTGAGTGTTTTCTCTTTGTAGCTAAAGAGGTCCCGCTTTTCTGCGGCAAGAGGAACTCCGAAGAGATACTGCACATCCATTGGAACTGACAGGTCAACACTGTGACAAACACATATGTAGCATAACAGACAGAATATTCTTGCATCTGACAGATAACATTAGTGTGATGTTATGTGTGTGGATTGAACAGCACCTGTTATAGGCAGCGTCTACAGGTAGGTGGTACATGTGAACACTGGTCCGTGTGTTTGCTGCCCAGAATTCTGCCATGTCTACAGTGGGACAGATGATGAAGAGGTCTCTGGAGAAATAAACAGTCATGATATTGATGCATGCTTACAATGCTTTAGATATGAAGTATTTGCATATCGATGCTTGTATATTTTGCAACTTATAGCCATATTTTTTATCAAATTATATAATGTTTAAAAACCAAGCTACAGTAACTGAACCAAAATCAGCTTAAAAAACCCCCACAATATGTACTTATATGCACTACAATACATTCATTCATTCATTTTCTTTTCGGCTTAGTCCCTTTATTATTCTGGGGTCGCCACAGCGGAATAAACCGCCAACTTATCCAGCATATGTTTCACGCAGCGGATGCCCTTCCAGCCGCAACCCATCACTGGGAAACATCCATACACACTCATTCACACACATACACTACGGACAATTTAGCCTACCCAATTCACCTATACCGCATGTCTTTGGACCTGTGGGGGAAACCGGAGCACCCGGAGGAAACCCACGCGAACACGGGGAGAACATGCAAACTCCACACAGAAATGCCAACTGACCCAGCCGAGGCTCGAACCAGCGACCTTCTTGCTGTGAGGCGATTGTGCTACCCACTGCGCCACCGCGTCGCCCTGCACTACAATAACACGGGTAGAAATACAAAGCCAGCATTCCTATTAAGTGATCTGTCTATCATAACACACCTGAATAGAACAATGCAAAAAACATAGATGGACATAAATAAACAGAAAATGTAACAATACACACTATTTTACAATAATAACAACATAAATAAGAAAAAGAATCATTCTACACTTCTTGTCCTCTTTAAATGATGAGACATTTGCATCTAACGTTTCAAATATAAAAAAACATCCATAAAACATATAACATAAAAATAAATAATATATAACATAAATATAGCTGATGTGGGGGGGTCACGGTGGCGCAATGGGTAGCACATTCGCCTCACAGCAAGAAGGTCGCTGGTTCGAGCCTCGGCTGGGTCAGTTGGCGTTTCTGTGTGGAGTTTGCATGTTCTCCCCGTGTTCGCGTGGGTTTCTTCCGAGTGCTCCGGTTTCCCCCACAAGTCCAAAGACATGCGGTACAGGTGAATTGTGTAGGCTAAAATTGTCCGTAGTGAATGAGTGTGTATGGATGTTTCCCAGTGATGGGTTGCAGCTGGAAGGGCATCCGCTGCGTAAAACATATGCTGGATAAGTTGTCGGTTCATTCCGCTGTGGCGACCCCAGATTAATAAAGGGATTAAGCCGAAAAGAAAATGAATGAATGAATATCTGATGTATAAATTAAACATACTCATTCTGACCCGTACTTGTAAAAATATTTATTGATAAAAAGAATTATTGATCACATCAAATGTAACTTTAATTTAAATGACCACAAGCTTTTTAACAAATGATTAGGAAGTATAGTAATGATTTTGAAAATAATAACTTACAATTATAGTAAAAATAAAAGTAAAAACTAAGTCAAAAAACGGAAAATCTTGACTCAAACATATCAGATTCTATAGATTTCCTGTGTGTTTCTGTGGTGGTTTGGGTGTTTTATGAGGGCACAAATTTATATAATGATATGGGTATGAGCTAGGTATTAAAATGTTGAGGTGGTTTACAAGGACATGGCATGTGTACTCGTATTTCTCATGTTTCCTGTGAGGCTTGGGTTTAGTAGGGTAAGGTGATATAATAAGCCATTTTTTACGTTACAAAATACATTATACATTATATGACATTATGTCCTCATAAACCACCAAAACTAACACGTGTGTCTCTGTGTGTGCAGTGGGTCAAAGGGGTGTGCCGTGTGTGTTGGTCTGTACTAAATCTGACAGTAGTGATTATGTGGGCAGCTTATCCTCTTCCCAAACTGCATTCAGAACTGCTGACAATTCAGAGAAAGAAGCAGGAATTTCAGGACACAGAAGTCCAAAAGGAAGCATTAGTTTAACCTTTAAGGATGAGCTAAAAGTTAAATATTGTGATTAAATATTAATGAATTTGCATGTGCAAGCAGCATCATAAACTTTATTCTAGAATGTGTTTAATTCTATTGCATAATACATTCTACATTTCAAATGTGTTGGTGATTTTTGCTGAATAATGATAAAAATCTGTGACAGAAACAAATTGAAAATTAAAATAATGTAAGTTAGAGCTTTTTTCTTTTCAGAAAATGACAGCTGGTTGGAAGAAATGACACATCAGATATCTACATAAGTAAAATCTAGATAAAATGAGAATTTCAAGTGGTCTCCCATAGCTGTATATTACTTTAAACCATCAAACTGAAATCGAGCATAATTAAAAGCTCCACTGACTATTCTTCAGAATTGTTTTTGAGCATACAAATAATCTTCCTCTTCTAAAATTTGTTGTTTCCATCAAGAAAAAAACCCTTACTGTTATTTAAAGTGACAAGAAATTGTTCTCAGGTCAGTGACGAGTGACAGCTTCTACTAACACTTTTTTTTTTAAACTCACACATACAATATATTTGAATCAGAAACCCAAATATATCATTTCCTTCCTCTTTGCCACAAACGCAGCATCCACACCCTCAGTGAAGGCAAGAGAAGCGGTTCAAGCACTCAAAATGATTTCAGCATTCCAGACCACTTAACGTTTTTGAGGGTCTGAACAAACATAATCATTTCTAGAAGGGCAGCTGTGAACACAATCTGCTATAGTTCATTTTGGCGTGTCTCTAAAGAGCTGCAACTTAGTTTTATAAACAAAATGCAGATCATAGGCCTATAAATCTGATGTAACTGGTTTTTTTACCATTGCATCTCCATGGCAGGAACTTGCAAACATTTTACTTCTATAACAAATATGTTATTCATTCATTCATTCATTCATTCATTTTCTTTTCGGCTTAGTCCCTTTATTAATCAGGGGTCGCCACAGCAGAATGAACTGCCAACTTATCCAGCATATGTTTTACGCAGCGGATGTCCTTCCAGCTGCAACCCATCACTGGGAAACACCCATAAACTCTCATTCACACACATACACTACAAACAATTTATCTTACCCAATTCACCCATGGCACATGTCTTTGGACTGTGGGTGAAACCTGAGCACCCGGAGGAAACCCACGCGAACACGGGAGAACATGCAAACTCCACACAGAAATGCCAACTGACCCAGCCGAGGCTCGAACCAACCACCTTCTTGCTGTGAGGTGACAGCGCTTCCCACTGCGCTACTGCGGTGCCCAAATATGTTATATTATATATAATTACATACCAGTAAAGTTTTAATTGGTAATAGTTTATTTTTTTCGCTTGTTATTTGATCAAAAATAAAATTTGATTGAATTAAACCATTAAACTTTTGATTTAATAAAAAAAAAAAATCGTAACACATTTGCATATCACATCCTTAAGTCTTAACACAACACATCCCATTTTGGCGCTTGCATCAAATTTACAAAAGTGATTTTATATACTTAGAAAGAGAATTAAATGTAAACTGTCACTTGAATGTTCCAAATAACTTTAAAGCTCAAAATAAAATAACAAAATGGACAAATGTTATGAAACTGCTAAATCAAGCATAACGTCCCAGACTTTGATATTATAATTTCATCTTAAAATAAAAATACAAAAATACCAAGTTAAAGTATATTTTTGTTGTTTTTGCAACATTAAATATGTTGATCATGTCATATTAAAATGGTTTAATTGTACAGTTTTTGTTAGAAGTAAATTTGGGCAACAGGATGAAGAATGAATTTGGAAATCTTATAAAAAGCTGATAATTATTGGACAGTGTGTGTGTAACTTTCCTGCAATCAGTGACCTTTCAAAAAATACTTTTGCTGTCAGATTTTCTATTTATTTACTTTCTTATTAATATCAGAAAGAAGATCATTTTGATGAACTTTACTGGTTAAAATGTAAAAGAACAGCATTTATTAAAAAAATTATTATTTACCAATATTATAAATATATTTATCGTCACTTTTGACCAATTTAACGCATCCCTGCTGAATAAAAGCAGAATAAAAAAAGTAAAAAAGAAAAGATCCTTGGAGGCACATGCTTTCTATACAATGCCAGAGCATACCTCTGTTGTGTTAGGTCGTTGTCTTCTCACCTTGTAGCGTTTTCCAGCGCGCGCGAGAACACGTTGTATCCTGAAGGTGTGGGCGAGTGCTGTAAAGAGTAGAACCAAGTCGCGGCCTCCTTCACAAAAGCATTGGCATCATCTCCACCCAGAGAGTTTGACAGGGCCGCATAAAATGCTGTCTTGCTGTCAGCTCTTCCCTGAAGCTGCTCAAAATTCTGCACAAATGAATCATCAGAGAAGTGTGAATAATAAAATATCATGGTACACTAATGAATTCATGACTCTTCTGAACAACTAATTCGATTTTTTTTAGGAGTGTAACGGTACAGAAAAATAATCATTCGGTACATAATTTGGGTTTAGTAAATAATATTCAAATATTATATCATATTAGTATTTCTAATAATTATAAAATATTACATTATACAATTATATAAAGTCATGTTTCAAATATTTTCAAAGTGCTATTTATGGAGAGATTTTTTTCAACACATTTTTAAACAATAGTTTTAATAACTAATTTCTTGCATCTTTGCCATTATAACAGTACATACTATTTTGCTAGTTATTTTACAAGATGCTAGAATTCAGCTTAAAGTGCCATTTATAAGCTTAACTAGGTTAATTAGATTAACTAGGCAAATTTGGTTAATTAGGCAAGTCATTGGACAACAGTGGTTTGTTCTGTAGCCAATTGAAAACAAAAGTTCTTAATATATATAATTTTTTCCCCTTACAATTCAATTAAAATGACAAGTTTAAGGAAAAATATATCTCAGCTTATGCTGTTAACAGTATAGGCCCCTTTATTTGAACAATACTGCAATGTTGAAATATACAATTAACAATCAAACCTTATTAAAATTTTTTGGAATATAAGTTTTTATAAAAGTTTTTGGAAATAAAGCTCTGAGAAAAATTGAGACGTTATTATTGGTTCTGTGGATTTGACATTAATAGTTTTATTTTCTAAGCTACTCAAAGAGTGCCTTAAAAACCATTGCATTTATTATTTGAAATTTCTGATTAACTATATGAGACTTTGTTGATCATCAAAGTAACAAAACACAAAGTTTCCTGCGATTATTGGATGTAAGGTGTGCTATACAGTATAAAGTCTAGTGAAGATTTATTCACGCATCCCCTTAAAAAAAAAAAATCAAATACTAAAAGCTCATTCTCCAAATAAAAACCGTATATTAATTTGTTAAAATGAGAATACATAAAACAAAAATGTTCGATTTAATCCCTGCATATACACTTGCTAAAACCACATTGCATTTGTACCTGTATAGCTAAAATCTAAGAATATGTTTATCATTACACCCCTAGTCATTTCTCAGATGTGGTCCAACCTTGATGTTCTTGGCTCTGCTGATGAGTCCGTCCTCAAACGAAGACCCCAATAATATTTCAGCTTTGTGGAAGCGTCCGAACTGAAGGGCCACAGAAGGCTTTTCCCAAACTACATTTCCATCAACCACCGGTGACCAGGCCTGCAGTGGACCACTCACAGCCAACAACTACACACAGAACCCAGCAGAAAACAAATGTTAAACTAAAATAACGATGGCTTTTTGACAGTATTTTGTGTTTTATTTCTCAGTTATACCTTGGTCTGCGCAGAATTGATGCTGTGAGCTGGTTTGCTCCTCAGGCAGTCCAGCAGCTGTGGGGGATCAGAGGCCGGACAGTCCAGTTCTCTAGCCAGAGATGAAGTCTGTGCTTGGGCTTTGGATGAACTCATTACAACAGCAGGAGAAAACACTGAGCCTCCCTGTAAGCAAACAACAGCTCTGTTTAGCATTGCATACGAGCACTATAAGGACACCTGAAAAATGTGATTATATATTATAATATGAAATACGACTTAATAAATATTCTAAAAGACTATATATAAAGACTATTCTAATAGTGTCCTTATTTGTGTAATACTCATAATTTGACAAAAAAAGACAATAATACTATTTAAGTAATTCATTCATTAGATGTGTTTCCAATATGTCATTTTTTTTAACGAAATAGTATAGATGACAGTATTTCAGACAGGAAGCGAAGTGGGAGAGAGAGAGAGAGGGTAGGGACGGGAAATGTCCTCGAGCCAGGATTTGAACTCGGGACGCCCTGACGTGCTACTGCACCATATGTCAGCACGCTAACCACTAGGCTATTGCGCTGACAAATAATGAATGTTTTATGGTAAATGTTTAAGTCAGCAGCCACTAGGCATTCGTTTTAGGCACTGGCTCCAGTACTTCTCCATTTGTTAATGATTTACTGGATAAAAATTAAGCACAACATTTTTTATACCTTTTTAACCTTTTTATTTACCTGATAAAATATTTAATAGGTTATGTATGTATGTATGTATGTATGTATGTATGTATGTATGTATGTATGTATGTATGTATGTATGTATAAAATGTATATACAGTTAAATTCAAAATTGTGAAATTTGTAAATATTTTCAGTGATTTTTAATAAGTTTTTTCTACACAGTTTAAAACAGAATAGTTTTTAATTTTAACTGTTTATTATTATAAAGACTAATTACTTTTTTCTTTGCCATGATGACAGTACATAATATTTTACTAGCTATTTTGCAAGATACTCAGCAATAAGCTTAAAGAATTATTGTTCAGAGCTATTGTTTATTGAATTATTATTCAGCCATTTAAAAGCTTAACTAACTAGATTAACTAGACAAACAGTGGTTTGTTCTGTAGCCAATCAGAAAAAAAATTCTAAAGGGGGCTAATAATATTGACCTTAGCAGTTGTTACATTTATATAAAAAATTATATTTTTATTTACTATATTTTGTTCTAGCTAAATTAAAAGAAATTAGACTTTCTCCAGAAGAAAAATATATATAATCAGAAACACTGTAAAAAATGTTCTTGCTCTGCTAAACATAATTACAAAAGAATACAAATTTCACAGGAGGTATAATAACATTGTCCTCAACTCTACATAAGATGTATAAAATACCCATTCAAAATTAATTCATTTAAAAGTCTATGAATCATATAAATTCTCCTATTTTACTTTTAAGCCATTTTTTTACTCCGTTTGACAATTTAAGGCCATTTTTACACAAACTGCACAGTAATATTTATCATGGATCCCTCTCAAAAACAAAAAATCTAAATAGAAAAAGCATGAAACCAGGTGTGGTTTAGTTTGCATATCACTTCTATTTATACACATATTTACCAGAAGACGCATGTTACTTCAATAAGCGTAGTATATCTAAATACATTTGCGTACGATTAAACAGTCATTTGCTTTCATCACTTCCTATTTTTGCTTGTGCGTGAAGTGGAAAGTGTGGTGAGAAAAGTCATGCCCTTCAGCTCTTATCAATGGGAAGTTACACAGCAAAACAACAGCAATATCGGCTAACGCTGTTTTACAGAAGACAAAATGGTCTCATTTGGGACAGACACGCTCGTCTGATGTGGTAAATATCTGTAGGAAGAGTTAAGGAGGACTGAAAATGGGAGGCGCTCTGACAAGCCAAAGAGAGGATTTCAGACAAATTCGTGCTAATGAAGACCTTCCAGCAGGAGGTATGACAATATTGAGCACCATTTGAGTGACTGAATGTTTGACTAGTTTTTCAGTGACATTTTCAGTTATTATAGGCAGATAACCACACGCTCTCGATCGTTTACAGATGTTGTGGTGTGTGAAGAGACTCAAACTGTATTTAAACATACAGATATCAGTTCTCTGTTTAGACTAAACGTGCTGAGTAAACTGCGATCATTTCCTTGAATTGAAATAGCATTGAAAAGTCTAAGATGAACTTCTCTGTTTGGGCAAAAAACTAATGAAATTAGTTAAAACAGAAACCGTGCCCTATAAATGTGTAAAAAAAAAAAAACAAAAAAAAAACATGACGTATTGTTGATAAAAACAATTGGAGTTTGCTTTTCTCTTTACTTATTACATTTGATCCAGAAAAAACCCCCGGTTAATTTCAAGACGTTTAAAACATCTCAAGACGTTTTAAACATTTTTGAATTTCAAAATGTTTAAAGACTTTATGGTAAAGGTGCCCATTGGCATAGTACTTCCTGACCCTCTAGATATGAGACTAATATGTACATGTTCAGATGTTCATTTTATTAGCAAGAACTGTCTGAGGTAAATATTCTTTGAAATATATATATTTTTTTGCCTATACACATATGCAATTCTTTGTTTTACAGTGCATGAGAATGATACAGCAATAGTGCTGGATAACTACCCTCCTCCTGATATCTGCGAGCCTATATTTCGAGTGGGAGATTGGCTGAAAGTAGTGTCTGAGTAAGCATTAGCATTTTATGTTTCTACAAGGGTTTCTGCACTAATAGTAAAATCTTAATTTTAAATACACAACTTTTTTCTTTGTCTTTTGCTCCAAAATATATATATAAAAAAAATAGCCCTAAATAAACAAATAAATAAATAAACAAACATGACACATTTTAATTGACCCAAAAAATAAATAATAATAATAATAATAAAGCTTTGTTTGGATGCCTGAAATTCCCTTTAGATCCCCTTTTCTATATTCATATATGTTTGAAATGCAATTAAGAGTTTAATTTTCAAGATATTTTATTATTATTATTATTATTATTATTATTATTATTATTATTATTATT
>CAIGQV010001633.1:14600412-14626416 GCA_903798115.1 Danio jaintianensis
ACTAACTAACTAACTAACTAACTAACTAACTAACTAACTAACTAACTAACTAACTAACTAACTAACTAACTAACTAACTAACTAACTAACTAACTAATTAACTAACGTTAACTAACATGAACAAATACTGTAATAAATGTTTGTTTGTTTCACTGTTTGTTCATGTTAGTAAATGCATTCACTAACATTACCTTAAACATCCTTACTGTAAAGTGCTACCAAAACCTTTATTTATAAAACATGTCAAATTAGACAGGTCAAACACAGGTCTCCATCAATTACAATAAGCTTGACACTTCTGGTTTTGGAGTGGTGGAATCTACATGATATCTGCATGTACTGACTGAGAATGACTCTGACCTCCGTTGAGGACATTCTGGTTGAGGATGAATCCATCACAGCAGGTCTCGCGGCCGCAAGAGTCAACGCAGAAGCGATGGACGTCAGCCAGAGCAGATCCACGAGCATCAAACACAAGTGTGCGATACACTCCAGAACCAGCCTTGCGGAAACCCAGCCTCTCAAATCGCTTCAGGCCCGCTGTGCTGAATTTATGACCTTTTGTCAGAGGATGAAGGGTGGAGAGTAGAAGAGAAAGAAAGAAGCAGAGATGTTCTTTAAGCCATGGCCAAGAAACACAAGTGCATCTGAATGCTTTCAGGGTCGCCAAAAATAACCAAAAACTGAGAGCCTCAAAGTATCAAGTCATTTATTTCACACGGAAAAAATATTTATCTCTTAATAGAACAAGTCTGAGGAATGTTTTTATGACAATTTGCTTTATTCTTGTGTCCACGGATGACTAGACCACTTCGTTAAAATCATTACTCACAAAAGCACAAATTAATCTTTGAGGCCACGGCTCAATTCTGATGCTTTTAATTGATTTATTTTATTAAAACATACTGTTTGTTTTCTTAAAAAAATGTTCATTCTCCTCTTTAATACAATCACACTCCACACCACACACTGAGTTTCACCACATTCTACTGCAATGTGTAACTAATAGCTGATGATCTTACCTTTCTTTCTCAGCACTGTGAGATCAGGTTCATCTCCTTTTATTTTCAGAACACAGATGATAGTCTGGAACGTCTCAGCACCATCGTTTCCCAGAAACCCTTTGCTCTGCAAGGCCAAACAAACCACAAGGCTTTTTCTCTTTTGGCAATAATTATGTCACTTTTGGGAAAGGAGGTGTGAGCACCATCAAGTCACACAAAAAAAAACACCCAATGCCAGATATATTTAAATATGATTTATGTATTATTTCTTAAATAAAAATGTGATGTATATTATATTTATTAGCTTATGTAAGGGACAATTATGATTTATGTTGAAGAGATGATTAAAACAAGTACATTTTTTTGGACAAAATAATAAAGTGAAGATATAGCTAATGGAGAAAGCACGTAGTACAGTACACTATAGTTCTAATTTTAATTATTATTTCACTTTTATGAATTATTTTAATAAGAAAACATGCGTTTAATTGATTAAAGATGACTGCATTTATGTTATGCAATATTGACATTTCTAATTAAAAATAACAAATATTTTGAATTTTCTGGTCACACTTTACAATAAGGTTTCATTAGTTAATGTATTTACTAACATGAACTAAGTATGAACAGAACGTTTACAGCTTTTATTAATCCTAGTTTAACATTTACTAATGCCTTATTAAAATCCACATTTATGCTTGTTAACATTAGTTACTGCACCGTGAACTAACGTTAACTAACCTGAACATATACTGTAATAAATGTATTGTTTATTGTTTGTTCATGTTAGTAAACGCAATAACTAATACAACCTTATTGTAAAGTGTTACCAATTTTCTTTATATCAAAAAATCCTAAAAATGCTTATATATTATTTATTTTTTTGATCACAGAATCAGCTTATCATGGATCATGTGATGTACTGAAATATCTGCTTTGCCAACACGGGAATAATTTACTATTTAAAATATATTACACTATTATTTCAAAGTATCGCTGTTTTATTGTATTCAGATCAAATAAAGGCCTTGTCAAGACTTTCTTAAAGAACTGCAAAAATATTTTGGACAACCTGCATATTGAAATCATCTAAGTCCATTTACACAATTGGTGGTTTTTGATAAGGTTTGTAAAGTGCTTTGTGTGCTAAGAAAAAGCATTCTAAAAACAATAAATGAATTATTATTATTATTATTATTACCCTTTAAGACATACAAATATGCATACACAGCGTGCAATATTAAATTCACATGTGGCAATGCACATACTTGTTCAGAGGTCCTGCATTCAACATTATCTGCACTTGTGCTGTATAGCTCACAGTGAGTTTTCTCTTCATCACTGAAAGCAGCCACATATTGGCAGGAATCATCATGGGCACAATCTAGCAGAGATCAGGGATGTGATCAATTTTAGTCATGAAGAAAACACATCTCATTGATTTAAGTGCAGGTGCACAGCTGCAATACTTAAGAGTACATCTTACCAAGCACACATTTCCTGAGCTGTGTTTCCTTTGGCTGACTTGAGGAATCAGAGCTCAGTGTGTCAGCACTCTTTGATTTCAGCAGCAGGGACGACGAGGAAACCACCTCAAACTTTTCCATTACTGCAAACACACAAAGAGTGATATGTTGAACACACACAAATGCATACGTTGTTTGTGCTTTCATGCTGATAAAGAATTACTGATTTGAGTTAAACCAAAACTGCACCCCAGGTATCCTCAAAAATAACACAGTTATGAGTACACACAGTATTACATTTGGATCAGTACTGTCAGAGATAAAATAAGTCAAAAAGGCACTCATTCAAACACTGAACAAGATCAGTGAATCCCTAGTTTAAGTGGACTAGCTGATTTAAACAGCCTTCAACAGGTATTCATCAACAGAGAAAATCTAAGGCATTAGATAATTTGTTATTATTTTTTAAATTTTATCCCTGTACATATTTTAAGTTTTATATTTTGGTTACTAAAGCTGTGGCCATGTATCATTTGAAAAAATGATTGTTCGTCAATTCTGCAATTTTGGCTTTAAATTAAATTGGCTTTTATATTACAAGATTAATGTAAACAGCTAGCTATGAACACTCTTGCAATCTCTTAAACCTTTCCTGACTTTATTAATGATAATTTTACATTCAAGTGGTATTTGTAAACAATAAAATGCAAGCAGAGTAAGGCTGTTTGTAAAGCATACAGCGCCACCTGCTGCTAAAAACTAAACTCAGAATCGATTCAAGAGAGAATAAAGATGCAAAATTTTTCTTTTAATTCCGCGGCTCTTAGTACGCCGGTTGAACCACATTTCCACATTTTCATCGCCAATTGTAATCATTTGTTTTGGGTCAATTTTGAATTTCCACAACCAGGGCAGAGCCTCGGGAATCAGAAAGAGACTGGAATTACCACACTGTTTAAAAAATAGCTTGTATTTTTGTTTATTTTAACTTAGCAACAATGATGGTGGAAGATACCTTTACATTCTTCAACAGTCAACGGGCCATCAGATGATGTCCATGAAAGTTTCTCCCCCTGTGCAGTAACACACATCTCTCTGCCAGACACGGGGTCCTTCTGTGCTGACAGGAAGTCCCCTTTTGTTGTACAACTCAGTTTACTTTTCTTGCACTCAGTAAGACCTTAAGTGGACAAAAAATTGTTTAAACACTGAAAAATCATTAGTCTTAAAAAAAATTAAACTATTAAAACGAATCACTCCTATGCCTCTGAAACCTGTAATCTATATTAAGACAGAGTTGCCATGTATAACTGGATAAATCTGACCTTTACTCACAATGAGAAGCACTGAAGGCTCCCTGGGCCACAGTGGAGGTTCCTGAGGGACACGGAGAGCAAAAGACCTGCCCTTCTTCCTCTTGAAAAGTATCACGCGGACACGGAGTACACACACCACCACTGAAAAAAGACCCAGCTGGACAAAACACTGTGTGTGAGTGAGAATAAAAACACAAACACAGAGTGATTAAGCAAGACTAATGATGGTGCCATGTGGAAAAAAGAAGACAACGTTTGAAATACGGAAAAGATAAATAATATATACTACATGTAGTTTGAAACCTTACATATATCCTTCTTGAACACATATTTTGCATGCCACGTTTCTATTTTTGCATAAACCAGTAGGGTAAAAAAGGCATCAGTTAAAGAAAACTTTATAGGTACATATTCGGAAACACCAGTAAAGCTATTTTGCTTTATGGTGTACAGGCCAGTCTGTCATTAAGATGACCAAGTGGTACAGAAGCCAACCTACCACACCCAGTGGATTGTGGGAGCTGCTTATAGCCTGCCATACAGCTAAATGAAGGAGGACTGGAGCGAGCGAGAGAACGGTCGGAGAGAAAGATGGACTGGTATGACCCACTTTGGATTAATTTCTTCAAACCATTTAACAGCCTTACCTCGCTAAGAGCCATATCTGAAAAAATAACACATGCATATGTTAAGAAAGCACATATTAGTGATTTTGTGCAATATTTATGTTTTAGTATTAGTATTATAGCAGATATAAATTATATTACATGTACAATTATATCACATGTAAAATTGACTGGAACAGGGACATTAGGATGCTCTAACCAATGTCATGGAGATCAGGGAGAGAAGCCAATGGTAGGTCAGAAAGGCGGGCCATTAAGGTGATGCGTGCAGTGACTTCCTTGTCATTCAAACACTCAAGAGACACAGACGACTCGTCACAGATTGAAACAGAGCTGGTCTGGCCTGAGGAGGTCAGCTAACAAACATGAAGACACATAAGTATGCAAATTAAACAACATGCACTGATTCAACATTGTAAGTCATTTAAACTAAAACAGAAAACGATAATAAAAATGTGTCTTCTGAATGATGCTTTATTGAACTCATATGAGAGTTGTATTAGTAGGCTTTATACAGCAGCACATTTTTTGTGATACTATGACACCTACATATTAAATATGATACTTGGAGTTTGTGTGAATAATAACAATTGCAAATTATAGTGTTATTTACCAAAAGTGCATTAGTTGGAAAATTACCGTATTACATATTACACCGTATTAGAAAAGAGGTTTTCAAAATGGGGTCTACTAAAGAAAGATGTGAGAAAAATATGAGATTCAATGTTAATTTTTTTAAAATAATTTTGTTTATTGGATTTTCACAATAATACAGACATAATACATCTTCAAAAGACACACAAAGAAAAATATCAATACAAAACAAGGTAGAATTCAATGTTAATTATTTTGCATTCTCTTATACCCTTTTTTGAAACAAAGCTTTTATGAGGGAAAACACTGAAATAAAGGGAAATTAAATTAGGAAAACACTGAAATAATAAATTATATATAATAACTTATAAATAACTTTAGTAGGGAAAATACATTATACAAAAATTGGGATTTTTTTGAGGCTGTCAAAGTAAATAAATGATTATTATTAGAGTGGAATGTTTTTATTTCTGTAATTTCTGTTTATTTCTGTTTTTATTTCTGTTTCTCTAATATTAGATATTGCAAACATTTAATAATACAAAAAATACATAAAAATATAAAAAATATATAAAAATAAATCCTTATACTAATAAACTAGAATAACTATACTAATTAACCTTAACAAATGTAATGTTTCATATTTTAATAACAATTTCACATTAACAGTGGGTAAATACACTGATACAGTAGCAACTGAATATATATATACACACACAGAAAGACAGAGAGACAGACAGATACATAGAGATTTAAAGATTTTTAAAAGTCTCTAAAATTAGTAAAATCCCAAAATAAAAGTCTTTATAATACCATGTTTATATTATTTTTACTGTGTTTTAAAAAAGTTATTAAATGAAAAAAATTATTCATGAAAAAAAAAAATCAATATCTGGCAGTAGACTGTTTATATTGTACCTGTAGGCTGCAGAGGCCTGTAGCTCTCATGTCTCTCAGCAAAGCAGCCTGTAGATCAACACTCTGAGTGCTGCAACTCTGTTGATCTTCATTCAGAGACAGCTGGAGCTGCACGGTCACCTGCACTGTCTGCAATACCTGAGGCTCTGATAGACATCACAGAAACACAGATGCTCAGTTTCTAGAGCAAAAAAAAAAAACTCCAATAGTGTTATAACAGGTAAATAGGACAGTGTGTGTGTGGCCTTTACTTTGGCAGGCATAAGAAAGCGGTGCATCATCAAGCCAGTTTTTCGCCTGGGGATCACAGAGGAAGCTGGTGACAGGAAGGGTGTTGACATAACTTTGGTCACAGAACAGCTCACAGCGCTGCATCGGCTGACCCGGAACATTTGTAGAGCTACAGAGTATGGCACCATGGGAAATGTCTCCAAATGGAAGAGGGCACTCAGGAACTGAAAATAAACAAAACTGTTGGCACATGCATATGCCAAAAATTTAAAGAAATGTAAAGTGTGTTCTAATTAACTTACGATTGCAGGCTGGGGTTTGCCCTGTGCTGCGGGGTGTTCGTGTATTTGGAAGTTCCTTTCCACTTTCAGAAACACACCAACAATCTGACAGGTCACACTGCAGCGTTGAAAAGCGCTGCCCATCCTGGACACATTCAGGCTCATACCCGAGACCAATTTCTCTTTGCAGTGCCAGAGTTTTCTGTAGAGAACACCAGCCTGGACCTACAACACACAACATAAGACACGAACTGGTTGAATATATGTTCCTTCATGGGTATATTTTTTCAGTGCCTTGCTACCAGACATTGTAGTGAATGCTAGTTATGGAATAACATTCCTCAACATCAGATGTTAAGGTAGGATTTGTTTTTGAGTTTTGGCAAAGATTTTTAACCTTGTGGTTGTGACCCAATGGTCAGATGTAAAGGGTTCTATTTCTATTAACTATGTGTTTCTTGTTTTCATATTTAAGCAGTTCATTTATATCTATATATGAAATGTGCAGGTTTTCTTTGCATAAAATTTTATGATAACTGTACGCTAAGAACAAAATATGTGTATTAACTTGTATTAATAAGTGTTTTGTCAGTCTGATAATAAGAGGCTATCAAGCCAATCTACTTTTGGCCTTCCGAAATGCCCACGTGGTCTAATAGGTTTAAACAGTCTCAAAAGTCCAACTATTCTCTGTCTATTGATTGAACATCTGATCATTATGGGATGTGTTGTGAGAAAGTGCATTAAAGAAAGTGAGAAAGTGCATGTTTTATCTGCCACCCACATCCTTTCCATTTTTTTGCTTTCCTGCTTGGGTGTAATTTATGTAACATAGCTTTGACCATTTGATAATACTCGTGTTTCACATTATTTATTTGTATTTAACTGATGTAGAAGGTAATGGATTAAGAAGGAAGTAGGGCTACAAATTATATCATTTTAGAAACAATTTCTTAATGTACATGCTGCAATGTTGAGTCAGGATTATGGTTGACTAGGCTCCACAATTCAGATCATGTCATTTGTGGATTAACTTTAACCATAATAGAGTGAAAGTTTCTCAGTTTTCATGTGTGACTGTGTGAGCACTTTAAAAACAAGTTTGTGGCTTTAACAAAAAAGTTATTGTATTTATTGTATTTATTTATTTATACGATGACGACTACAAAGTGTTATTTTATATTTGATTATTAGTTTTATTTACCTAAAACTATTACACTCCCCAGACAACCATAAGAAACTGTCTATTTCATTTGTATCTTTGCTCTATTGTATTTGTGAGTTCTTATGTTTTATGCGGATGCTGCAAAATCATCACATCAACCTAAAATGATTGATTCCTTACAAATAGAGTAGCTACATTGCATATATCACTGAAATACTATATAATGCGATGTCAGCTTTTTTCCGATATCATGCAGCCCTAGAAGGGTTTCTGAGAAATCCAGACACAAGTAGTCACAGAAACATTTGAATGGATGTTAATGACAGATTAAAACAGGCTGCAAGGTAGCGTGGAATGGAATTGTGGAAAATGTAGGTCTTTAAAGATTTTCCAACTTCAATGTTCAATGCAATGCAGAGATGCTGCTCATGCCATGGAACCCAATTCCTATTGCGCTACTGCTTTTCTTGGTTTGGCAGTAGGGTTAGGTTTGTGATTGACTTTTAGGAAATTTGTTACAAGACCAAAAACATTTTAATGATCTAATATGACGTTGTATGAAATAATATTTTACATATGGATGAAAGAAAGAATTACATTGCAGTTCTTCAGAGAGATTGGTGATGGCTGGTTGAATGACTCGCCCAGTTATTGGGCTCACACATAACCCCTGCAAATGGCCAGAACTGGGCTTCTGGAGTACTGAAAACTCACCATCCTACAAACACATTCACACATACAATAAGACAGACTATTTTTGAAACCCACACCAACAATGATGCATATGTACAATGAAAAATAGCTCAAAAATGAAGCCTCACCTCTTCACATGATGGTCTGTATGTGTAAGTGATATTGGAGCTTGTTTGTCTCCAGTCAGAGAGCAAAGAGTGACTTTGGAGCCTCTGACATGAAGTTTGGCCTGGGAGAAAAATTGTTACAAATTGGATTACAGACATATTTACAGTTCAAAAGTTGAAATGCCAAACCCCAGATTTCCACAAACTACTTAATTACTAAGACTATAGATAAACATGAGATTGGATTCTCACACATCTGAAGTGGTGAGGAACGAGACGTCAGAGAGTCAGCGATGTATTGACCCTCTTCATCAACACACCAACAGCGACCTTTTTAAACAAAGCAAAAACACGTAGGTGATCTGCACATACATTTTGCATTAATGTTTGCTCCGGGTAGAAGTATACTTTTGTTAAAAAAATGTTTGCTACAGAAAGAAAGTCTGGATATATGAATAATGAGGTTCCAGTACATGGAAATGACATACAGTGAGTCTACTCATACTCATAAGTGCATAATCAGAACAAAACACACTCTGTGACCACCCGCATGAGATCATTAATATGCAGGCTGCATTTGATTGGATTATAAATGTATTCAGCACCAACCCACAGGTCTGCTTAAATGTATATTCTGTTATTTAACGTTTATATTGTGAAATTTGCCATGCATGTTTGTAATGAGACAACAGACATGTGTAACCCAGCATCATACAGCAGCTGTACCAAGACGACAGTGTCAATATTGAGCTAATTCTGCAAAAAGTTGTGGAGTATAGCCTCACCTGTGCTTTGGTAGCACTGATTAGGCAGCCACTGGCCATAAGCGTCACACTGTGGGTTATAAGGCTGGTAACCCAACATTAAACTTTGTCTATCTCTGTCACTGGACATCAGTCTGCTCTGCCAGTAGAAATGCAGGGCTGTCAAGAATAGAAAGCATGCTCAATTTTAGTTTGGGTACAATATTAAACCACACTAAAGATATCAGATGCATCCTCTCACATTTTTAACATCGTTTATAAATGAATGGTTGAAAAAATACACTAACAAAGGACATTAGGAAAAAAAAAACAGTAGGGTCTAAGTTTTTCTATTGCAAAATTATCAACATAATATCAGCCTATAAAAAGTGTCACATGGTAATTGTCTGTACTCTTACTTTATAAAATTAATGACATTTCAGTGGCACTTTATTTTATAGTCCTGTTTTTCATACGCATTCTGGGTATTACCTACTGTAGATACTATCCCTAAAACTACCCATGAACCTAACATTGAACAAATGACGAGTTCAGATGCAAAAGCCTCTAAATGCCATTTTTCTTCAGTATTTTCACTTTTATGGCAAAGAATAAGTTCTTTTCATTCCTTTTAAATTGAAATAACTGAACATAATCACAGAAGAAAATTTCAGATGGTATGTAGAGGCATCTGAACTCTTCAAATGTAGTTATCTTACAAAGCCCAGTGTTTTATGAGGCAAGTAAATTGTAGGTAGACATGAAGTAAACAAACTGTAAAATAAAGTGTGCCCAACATTGCTTTATTGTAAAAAAAACCCTAAAACTTTACTCCTAAGTTTTTCAGAGGTTGTCTCAGACTATTGAACCCAATCACACTCTCTACTGAAGTTTTCTCAAACGTATTTGCTGACAGATAAAACAAAGACTGTACTGGAATGAGCTGCGAGTCTCAGCGCTGAGTCTGTGTTGCTCAGCAGAGTCTGAGTGACAGGGATCATTGAGGATCTCATCTGCTCCAGCTCCTCAGGGCTCAGATACACACTCTCAGCCAGCAGAAAACCATAACCCACAGGCACGTGTGTGCTGTTTGAGGCAGAGATCAGCTCCTCTGCCTGCTTCAGGAACTCAGAGATCTGGCTTTGAACCACAGAGCAAGGACCTGGGCCTGAAAAGACACACAGAGGAGATCTTATGAGAAGGGTTTAAACAGATTATGAAGAAATGTGTTGTGGATATGATTGTAAATCCACTACTATTATGTATAACTCACATTTTGGGATTTGCCCAACAGGAGCTTTGCTACCTGCTAGCATGTCTCCTTCAAGATTAACGCACCAACACTGACGTAGATTAAAGCTCCCAAGAGGAACGCTGAAGTCAGAGAGCAGACCTGGATAAGCAGAACCATCTAATCTGATCAGTTGCCATAACGATAATGGGTTTAAGAAAACTGATGGTCCATAAACAGCTTCACTTTTCCCGTCTAACATATCTGATGGAATATCAGAGAACTTCTGAAATCTTGCTAGGACAGGAAACACTCTGTGGTGTCCAACCTTGAACAATTCAGATACAAAGGCTCTGAACGATGCCATTGCTTCTGTGCTTATTGCATATGTTTGTAGAATTCCGAGAAGTTCGGAGACAGGCAGGTCTTGTCCCAAATTTATGATCCGTACCCACTCACGGTAGAACTCAATGGCTTGTTCTGGAGGTCCATCGCACTGGATCTGGTGCCAGCTGCCGTCATAGGAGCACCGAGGGATGTATACTTCAGAAAGCTGGGTTACAGAAGGTGGATCAGAGAGAACGGAGCGGACTGTAGACTGGAATTGCTGGCTCGCTGTGGCCTGGCAGCTGGTTGGACCTATGAAAGATCATCAAAAGATTTAATTTTATTAGAATATTTTGATGTATTTTAATGTGTTAATATAATTTAGATTTTATTAAAGAGGATAACATGTAAATAATAAAAACAAATTACATAGGCACATAATAAATTTTATATTTCAGATCTGTGTAATAATACCCAAATACAATATGATGCAATTTATTGTGGAACAGCTTTTGTTGTTGGTAAACTGCATGGCTGATTTTATTATCAAGTTTCCATTTATTTTTAATAACAATTTGAATAGCTTTTTGTTAGTACTTTCAAATGATTAACTGCATCCAAAATAAAAGTTTGTATTTACATATAATGTGTGTATACTTTATGTATAAAAATGCATATATAAATAGAAACACACATAAAATAAAAAGATATACTAAACAAAAATTGGTACAATAGGAATTGGGTTCCATGGCATGAGCAGCATCTCTGCATTGCATTGAACATTGAAGTTGGAAAATCTTTAAACATTTTCACAAATTATCACAAATTATGCATAATAAAGATGCACTAAAATTAAAATAGGGCACAGTATACATACATACATACATACACACACACACATATATATATGTATATTTAAATGCTGTTATTTTAGTAAGTTTTAGAAATGTTATGTTTTTTGCATTCTATGTTAGTTTTTAAAATACCTATATATATATTTTTTAATTCTTTATTTTAGTTTTAGTTATTTTAGTTTTAAGTAAAATTTAGTGCAAATTAGATTAGAAATATATGTAATTTGCAACTAGCTAAATTAAGAAAAATCAAGTTGTACTTATTTTTTGTACTTACAGTTTTATTTCCGATATATATATATATCATATACACTCTGAAAAATATATAACAATTGGGACAAATAAGTCACAATTTCAAAATAGAGGCCAACAGACTTGCATCAGAAAACAATGCTTTAAATATGCTCTAAATAGTTCATAGTAGTACTAAAAGGTACTAATATTGACCTTTAATGAGTCAGTAAGGTATAAATTAATCTCTTAAAGGTAAAATTTTTGCATTTCTTTTGACAGTGTAGGTTGCTTAAGGCTAACTTTGGGAAATGTTACAAATATAGCTAAAAAGTATGCTAACAATTCTGTGTGTGTAATTAAGAAACTATTCAACCTCTGACAGAAAGCCTTGCAAAAGTGAAAGCACTTAAGCTTCATTAAACAAGAAGACATAGTCTCTATAATGTATCATTGAGATGTTTGCTTGACTATTTATTGCACACGTGTGAGATCATTTAAATGTGTGTCTAATTAAATGTATGAACACATGAACAATGCTCTCCGGCTCTGTAATTAATCATCTGTGTTTAACGTGCAAGACTCACACTGAAGAGAACTTCCTGAACTCTGAATGCTGAGTTTGGTTCCAGATCGGTCCACGCAGAAACAACTTTTGCCAAGACACTGCCGTGCAACGTAAGCACCATCAGTCTCACATTTAGGAATGAAGACCTCAGATCCTGCAGAGCTGCTGGCTTTTACTGCAATCGCCATCTGACGTTCTTTCTCGCACTGGGATGGGCATCTCGGCCTGGATCCAGTGGTGCGAGAACCTGGTACCTCCAGACCACGAGAGTCCACACACCAGCAATCAGAGCCTTGACACTGAACGTCCTGGTACAGTCCATCCTCAGTGCACTGGGGCAGGTATGGAGCTGAGGTGGAAGACACAAGCTCACAAACATCTGATTTCTGGAAAATGTCACGAAACAATGGACTCAGCTGGGTGGTTTCTTCTGCCTTTAACTGTTTGATCGCTATTCGAAGTGTAGAAAGAAAAGGCTCATTCTCAAGAGCCATTGAAACAAGCTTAATCAATTCTTGATTGATTTTCAGGTTTACCGACCGACCAAATGCATCAGAGATCTCCTGGTCTAGATTAAGATTTTCAGAGTTGTCTGTGAAGGTCTTAGCCAACTGCATTAAGTCTGTCGCAGCTTTCGTCAGACCAACTTGACTGAAAACCTGGCTGAAGCTCAATGTGCCACTGTTTCCAACAGTGCCTGAGAAGTTGAAATTTCCAGCGTTCTTCAGGAATTTTCCTCCAAAGAGATTCTCCTGGAGTCTTTTGGCATTCGGGGTGAGAGCTAAAGCCTTCAGGGCAAGAGCGCCAGAGGGAAACATCCCTTGGAGAACATCTGCCAGGATGTTTGTGACTTTTGGACGCTCCAACTCTGGCAATGACTGCAGAAGACCAGAGTTGGCCAACAGCTCCTGGAATTCAGGGCTGCAAGTACCAAGAAAAGAGACGGTGTCTTTGGAAAGGGAGAACACGTTGCTCTTGCTGAAGTCTCCAGCTGGGCCATAAAAAAGCCTGGAGAGGGCTTGTCCCCTCTCAGACAGGCAGTCTTTCACTCCAGTGCCTAAACAAACAAAGATACACAACATTAATCAGTGCACAACCTTCTTCTTAATGTTTCTCTCAACAAAGATCAGGTAAACCAACATTTCTCAGATCTCAAAGATTAGATTTTTTGCTTCACTAGTCCCTTGATGGGTGAAATCACTCGAATATGCTTTTAATCACAATGACTGCCGAATTAATCAAGGCACTGCTAACAACGCGTTGGTAACCCTTTATAATGAGGTTGAATTAGTCATTGTTAGTTCATGTATTTACTGACATGAACAAGCAATGAACAAAACATTTTTACGGTATTTATCTTTGTTAATGTTAGTCAATTAAAGTAAAACTGTTCATTGTTAGTCGGTGCTAATTCACAGGGCATTAACTAATGTTAACAAGCATGAATTTGGATTTTAATAATGTATTAGTAAATGCTGAACAATTGAACAAATTAACAATTCTAAACAAGTATTGTTCATTCTTATTTCATAAATATTTTAACTAGCATTAATTAATGAAACCTTACTGTAAAGTGTGACCAAGGCTTTTTCAAGCACCTGTCAATTTTGAGATTATGGGCTTTTTATTGTGAAATATTGGGTGTTTTTTTTTTTTCTTTTTATTGGGTGTTTATTCAGATTAATGTAAAGATTCAGTTTATAGTTTTGTTTTATCTATTTTGTATCTGTAGATTTCAAATACAGTACATTTTATATATTTTAAGGCCATTTTCTCCAAATGTCCTTTGTAGCAGCATTTTCTTTTTTCAAATAATGAAATGAAATATAATAATGAATAATGAAATAAGAAAATGCATATTTTATCTGGCTTATCACAGTATTTTAAAAAGGTAATTCCAATATCCCCTCTGTAAAAACCTTTGACTCAAAATAATGTTAAAATTAAACCAGTATTTTGAACCTAAATTCATCCAATGTTCAGATTTTGTAGTATGTGTATGCAAATGAGCACATATTTAGATCTGTTATGCAAGTAAAGCATAATAGATCTAAATATGTGCTCATTTGCACAAACTTTTCACTCTATTTACCTGCAGTGTCTTTGCTTTAATTCTACAATTACAGCACTACAAACTCTAGACTACTAGACTGGATGAATTACAGCTCATAGTGTTCTAATACATGTATTTTAATGTACTCTGCTATAATGTTAACTATGCTTGATAACGTTATTGATTGATAAAAGCAAGTTTAGCTGTTACCTGTTATCATGACACATCATTCTGGAAAATAATATTCAAACAAATGCAATTAAGGTCAAACTCACTACATTTTGGCACTCCATACTGGCGGGTGCCAAAGATCTCTTTGCCATCAGTATCCACACACCAACACTGGCCACCAGACTGGCATTGGGTTGGCACATAAGCTCCATTATCAGTACAGGAGGGTAAAAAAGTATTACCAGCCTGAGCAGCTGCGGCCCGTTCACTCTCACATGGGCTGGGACCTTAAGATTAAAAGTTTGGTAAGTTACTGCATTTTTATTCTGATGTACTTTTATAAGAGGTACGTATTACTTCAGCATTGCAATATTATTATTTTTTTCCCATTTTCAATATAGACATTGAAAAATAAACATTAGTTTCATTTACGAGCAAAAAATCTAATAAAATAAAGCATTTATATGACACAATGTAAGTTTATTAAGTCTGATAAAACTATTTAGAAGTGTTATTTAAAGATAAATCTTTGTAATAATTATTTTATATTAAAAAATATGCAAATTTAGAAGAACAAATATATATATCGATTAGCATATTTAGATGTTTTTACTGATAAGGCAAAAAAGGATTAAGAAATGTTTTTTTTTTTGCAGCAGCATATGCAATCAATACAATAGGTTTCCTTTTTTTTTATTTCTTTCCAAAATGCATACATCTAAATTTTCCATTCACGGCCAACTGGACAGCAAGGTAGCGACGGTGTAGGATCCGATACATGTTTGACTGTGCAAATGTACTTCCTGCAGTCTGGTCTGAAAATGCTGTGTCGTACACCTCATCCAGCAGCAGCTCCACACCTGCAAAAAACAAACTCAGAATAATTCATCTTTATTGCAGCACACACAAAAAATGTCACAATTGCTCAAGGCAAACTAATCCTGAAATGAAAACATTGAATCAAACAGCAACCTGACATTTTAGCGTTGTATTAATACAGCAGGGCCCGTATTCACAAAGGTTAAAAGTAGCTCATAACTTGCAGATTTAGAAGAAAAGCTTAATTTTTTTAAATAAATTAAAATTCACTCTTGCTCTATGCTTTTTCCAAAGCGTTTTATCAAACTAGCTCCCAAATCTGTGAAAAGTTAAGACTAGTGAAGAGGACTATAGAATCACTGAGACCAAATCACAAACGATCCTAAAATGGCTGTTGTCTGCAATCTGTTTTAAAACATAAACAATTTAAAAACATTTAACAATAACAAGCTTTTAAAAAAGTATCATCTTAATCACGAGCATACACTCAAAAATTACTTATTTAAAATGAGCTGAAACAACTACATTTTTTTGTTTTTTGGGGGGAGAACCTAATTGTTTTGTGTTCAGTCCACTTAAATTCGTAAAAACTACTGTTAACTTAATTCCTTCATGTTGCCCTGACACAAATCAATTGTGTGGAATCCAGAGTTTTATACAGTGTATTAGGACAGAGCCACTTCACCACGAATATGAAACATCTGCATGTCTTACTACAAGCCAAGATTAATCTACTCTGCTAATTTAAACTGTTTATATGCATATCCGCTAATTGTTTATGAAAAGCACACATGTATGAAACAGATAACTAGTTGAACTAGTTTTATGACACTTAGCATACATTTTAAACATTTGAATATAGCTATCAGCCGATCACCTAACACCTAAACCCGACCATAATAAGCATGCTGACATCATCCATAGAGACAAGACTGACCCCTCCCTTACTCTTAGCTTAAAGGGATAGTTCACTCAAAAATTTTAATCTACTCAATATTTACTCACCCTCTAGTGATTTTAAACCTTTAAAAGTTTTTATTTTGTCTTGAACACTAAAGCAGATATTTTGAAGAAAGCTGAAAACCTGTAACCATTGACTTCCATAGTGGGAAAAAACAAATTACTGTCGAATATTATGGTTACCGTTTTGAAAATATCTTATTTTGTGTTGAACAGAAGAAAAAAAAGATTTGTGACAAGTGAAAGCTGAGTAAATGCTGAGAGAATTTTCAGTTTTAGACCTTTCTATGACTTCTCTTTATTCCTTAGCAAAAGTTTGTCACAGCAGCTTTGTGAATGGGTTTTAATAGAAAACTCTTGGTTAAAAACTTTAACTGCAATTTATGTGGAGACAGTTTTGTAACCTGAAGTGAAAGTGAAGAAGTGTGTTTCACCTGTGCTTGGCATCTCTCTTCCACGACTGTCTGCACAGAAACAATAACTAGAGAGCTCTGGGTAAGCCTTTCTGAAACCGCTGAAGGTCTGGAACACTTCTGGTTGTCTGGTAATGAAAAAAAAAACTTCAGTTAAATGAGTCATTTGTAGCAGATGCATTGTAAAGTGCTTGAGAAGACTAATGGTTTAAGTAGGAAAGCTGGACGTGTTACAAAAGCTTCCTCTGACGCAATACTGCTGTCTAGTGGTTAAAGATTAAGAATTTGGCCTGCTTTTCAGACACAGGCATCTAGCTTCACTAAAATGGCTTTCAGGAGGAAATCTCTATATAATGAATTGCATGTAAATAAGAGATAACAAACAAAATATGCTCAAAATACATAGATAAAGAAATTCATACTTTTATTCAGGGAGGAACCATTAAACTGATACAAAAAATTACAATACATTTTTAATGTAACAAAAGTTTTTTTATTTCATATATAATCACTGCAAAAATATTCATGTTCTCAGAACACAAATTGATTGAGTTAACTTTATTGTTTTTAGAAATTTAAGTGGATTGAACAAAGCAATTAAGTTGTCCCCCCCAAAAAACAAGAATTGTGTTCATTCAGCTCATTTTAAATAAGTAGTTTGAACAAGCAGCAAAAATCATTTTCTTGAGTGTATGCAGCTCATTTGAACGTTCTATACATCTAAGGATTATGAAAAAATTATGTTTACAGAACTATATTACTCAGCTATTGTTCCAATATTAAACTGCTCAATATGAATAACAATAGCAAATGTATATTGAGCACCAAATCAGCATATTAGAAAGATCACAAGAATAATGTGATCCTAAAGACTGGAGGAAAAGGAATAAATTACACTTCACTATAATATATAAATTATAATAAAATAAAAACCATTATTTTAAATTGTGGGCGACGCGGTGGCGCAGTGGGTAGCACGTTCGCCTCACAGCAAGAAGGTCGCTGGTTCGAGCCTCGGCTGGGTCAGTTGGCATTTCTGTGTGGAGTTTGCATGTTCTCCCCGTGTTCGCGTGGGTTTCCTCCGGGTGCTCCGGTTTCCCCCACAAGTCCAAAGACATGCGCTATAAATGAATTGGGTAGGCTAAAATTGTCCGTAGTGTATGTGTGTGTGAATGAGTGTGTATGAATGTTTCCCAGTGATGGGTTGCAGCTGGAAGGGCATCCGCTGCGTAGAACATATGCTGGATAAGTTGGCGGTTCATCCCGCTGTGGCGACCCCAGATTAATAGAGGGACTAAGCCGAAAATGAATGAATGAATGAATTTTAAATTGTAATAATATTACAAAGTTGAATTTTTAGCATCATTACAGAATAAAATGATGAATTGGTGCTTCATAAAAGTTTTCTATTTTTATTAAGAATAACTTGTACTGCTTAACACATTTTTTAGAACTGCCATTATTCAAAGTATATATAGCTTATAACAAGGTAAATGTGTTTACTTCTAATAAATGTAATGCATCCTTGTTAAATAAAATCAGCATATTAAAAATATCACAAGTATCATGCAACTCTGATGTAATGACTACTAAAAATGTTGCAGTAATAAACTATATTCCAAAATATAGTACAAAAGAAAGGCATGACTTGAAATTGTACAAAAATTTCACGTCTTGTTAAGAGAGACTTTCAAAATCCCTAAAATAAAATCTTACCAGTCCCAAACTTTTAAAAAGTAATATATGGTTTGAAGAAGCACCAAGTTTCACCTGTTAAAAGTGTGCAACAGATCAAAGATCATCCTGTCGGTGGTGTTGACAAACTTGCACTGCACAGGTAAGAAGCCTCCATCATCTGAACACTGAGGGGGAGAACGCTCTCCAATACCATGAAGGAGTCTCCGTTCTCTCACCTCACAAGTACCAGGACCTACATTCAAGATCCAAAGTATCACAAATAACATCCACTTCAGATTTAGGATTAAAACAGCCATTTAAAGAAATAGTTCACCCAAAAATAAAAACGTACTCACCCTTTACTCAAGTATTTCCATTATTATTTGAGTTTTCTTTTTGGTTTAACATAAAATAAGTTATTTTGAAAAATGTTGGAAACCTGTAACCATTGACTTCAATAGTAAGAAAAATAAATAGTATGGATGTCAATGGTTACAGGTTTAACTCAAACAGGTTTGTGAAAAGCGAAGGTTGAGTAAATGATGACAGAATTTTCAGTTTTAAGTGAACTATTCCTTTAAGGAAATAAAAGTCTTTCAGAATGTGATCTAAATTAATGCATCCAGGGAAACGGATAAATATGACCCTGAATGAGTGCACTTACATTTGGATGGCTTTCCGTTCTGCCTGGTTCCATAAATCTCCATGCCCTCTTGGTCGACGCACCAGCACTGGCCACGGGACACATCACACTGTACCTGCTGGTACTCACCTGAGTCCAAGCACACGGGCACCAGGGTGCCATCTCCAATCTGCAGTGCCTGCTGTCTCTGGAGCTGGCAGGTGGTTAAACCTATGGAGAGAAAGAGGGTGTGATGATCATTTCATTTCAATTCAGCTGATTCGTATGTGATTTTGATTATTTTTATAATATAATAATTTGACATAAATATGATAAAGATTTAATTTTAGTAGCATATTTCTGTTAGTGATTTGTGGCGTTTTGTGTTTTAAACGAAAGTCAAAGAAAATGTACTGATCAAATGTTGTTATTTATTTTTTCCAATCTCTTACGGTCATCAAAGTCATCCAAAAAGTTTATATTTATTTCGTTGATCAGCACTCCAGACTTTAGTGTCACATGATCCTTCAGGCATCGTTATAATATGCTAATTTAGTGCTAAAGATTTTTTTTTAATGTTATTAAAGACTAAAACATTTGCATTATTATTAAAAGGGGTAATTCACTCAAAACTGACAATTCTGTCATCGTTTACTTACAGTATCATTCACTTGTCACAGACCTTTGAATTTCTTTCTCTGGTTGAACACAAAAAAAACACTGAAAAATCCTGAAAACCTGTAACCATTGACTGCCATAGCATTCATTTTTCCTAATATGAAAGTCGATGGTGACAGGTTTCTAACATTATTTAAAATAACTTCTTTTGCGTTCAACAGAATGAAGACTTGAAGAAAAGTCAAAAGTGAGTAGATTTTCATTTTTGGGTGAACTATCCCTTTAATAGAACTGAGCTCACAGCAGTTTTATATTTATTGACTATATTGACGCAATAAATAACATAACCTAATCAACCTTACAGTAAAGTGTTACCATGTTTCTTTATAGAAAAGTACAAAAAAGGAAAGAAATAAAAACAAACTCACATTTATTCATAGTATAATAATTTTCTGGGAACCCAAAAATGTAATTAAAGACTTTTGTGTGGACGTATTACAAAGAGAAATATTTTTGTTTCCTAGAACTTTTTAGTAAAGAATTCTATTTAAAAAAGTTGTTTTTATCTAAAGAAACCTTTTCAGCTACAAATAACTTTTTGTTAAGTAAAAATGTTCCATGGATTTTAAATGTTCTTGATGGAACCATCAATGTCAAAAAGAACATTTATTATTAAGAGTAAATCAAAATTCAAGTTCATATATGAAGAGGAACTCACAGTGAACTGAGGATCCATTTTGTCGACTCCCAGTTATCTCAAGTCCCTCTGCATTCACACACCAACATTCTCCACCTCCACGGTTACACTGAACATGCCTACAAACATTTTATTTTTACAAAAAGTAGCCCTTTTATAAGTACTTAAGAGAAGTGAGTATTACACTGTGAAAAGTTAATGCGTTTACATGCAATTTGTGTGTGTGCGTGTGTGTGTGTGTGTGTGAAAACGTAATTGTTTAAGGCCATTTGGCGATTTCATCAGTGACATGCAGTCTAAACAGTCTTGGTCATTGCGTGTAACAATTTTGTGTCTTCTGTATCTTAAGGCTGCTCTGTATGATACAATTTTTCTATGTGCAATTTGATTGGATGAGAATCACAGCACTGATTATTCTACTTTAGCCAATCACCATAGACACCTTAAGTAGTGACTGCAGGCTCAAGGAAAATAGTGGAGTAAAAGTACCGATAGAGCACTAAAAATGTATTCAAGTGAAAGTTCACATCTTTAAAACTACTTATTAAAGTACAATCCTGAGAAAACCTACTCAATTGCAGTAATTTGAGTATTTGTAATTTGTTACTTCACACCAATGCATAAGATTGGTTTTGTGGTCCAGGGTCACATATATACAGCTGAAGTCAGAATTATAAGCCCTCCTAAATTCAGAGCCGTCCTGCATATTTTTTCCCCCAATTTCTGTTTAACGGAAAGAAAAACACATTTCTAAACATAATAGTTTTAATACCTAATTTCTAATAACTGATTTCTTTTATCTTTGCCATGATGACAGTACGGCAGCACGGTGGCGCAGTGGGTAGCGCTTTCGCCTCACAGCAAGAAGGTCGCTGGTTCGAGCCTCGGCTGGGTCAGTTGGCATTTCTGTGTGGAGTTTGCATGTTCTCCCCGTGTTCGTGTGGGTTTCCTCCGGGTGCTCCGGTTTCCCCCACATTCCAAAGACATGCGCTATAAGTGAATTGGGTAAGCTAAATTGTCCGTAGTGTGTGAATGGGAGTGTATGGGTGTTTCCCAGTGGTGGGTTGCAGATGGAAGGGCATCCGCTGCGTAAAACATATGCTGGATAAGTAGGCGGTTCATTCCGCTGTGGCGACCCCAGATTAATAAAGGGACTAAGCCGAAAAGAATATGAATGAATGAATGATGACAGTACATAATATTTTATTAGTAATTTTCAAAATACTAGTATTCAGCTTAAAGTGACATTTAAAGGCTTAATTAGGTTAATTATGTTAATTAGGCAAGTCGTTGTATAACGATGGTTTGTTCTGTAGACAATTGAAAAAATATATTGCTTAAGAGGGCTAATAATATTGACCTTAAAATGTTTTTGTTTTTTTTTATTAAAAACTGCTTTTACTCTAGCCGGAAAAAACCCCCAAATAAGACTTTCTTAAGAAGAAAAAGAATATATAGGAAATACTGTGAAAAAATCCTTGATCTGTTAAACATGATTTGGGAAATATTTGAAAAAGAAAAATATTTACAGGAGGGCTAATAATTTTTGACTTCATCTGTATATATATATATAGCATGGGTCACATGAGCACACCTGAAGCGACCATCCTCAAAGCACTGGGGAACATGTTGACGCTCCTGCTCTGCACTGACAGACCTAAGCTGCTCACATTGACTCAGACTCTCCGTCTCCAGCTGGTACTCTGGAGTTGAGAAACAGGTGGATGAGTTTCTTCATTCCAATCAAGCATTCATAAAGTAAACATAAATCATATGTCGAGAACAAACCAGATGCTCACCTGAAATCTTTCCACACGTCGGAGAGAAAATACAAAACAGTGTGCTGGTTAGACAAAGGAGCTTCATCTCCTCCATGTTCTGCATCTTCTCTAGGATGCAAGAACTTTCCTGAAGGCCACAAGACTGCAGGCTCTTTTATACTATAGCCAAGATGTGCACAGTCATACCAGGTCAGCATTTTGTGTTGATTTACGGATTTATCCATCAAAACAGTAAGCTCTTCAGCCTGGTTAGAGTACCTGGTGGTGAATGAGAACACTGTACAAATGAGCAGCCAAGCTTGAACTTGAGAGTGCTTCTGCGAGGAGAACAACCAACATCGGTCATCTGGAAACCACTTCCAAGAGTTGAAAAGAGCTGTGCGGGGTTATTTCTCATATGTTGTAGTCATCACTATAAATGTATAAAAAAAGAAAATACTTTGTATACAAATGTAAATACAGTAAATGCCACATAAATCTTCTGTTTTACAATTTCTGTATTCAGAAAAGCTGCATGATTTAATGTAGCTTACCAGTTTCTGACCAAATGTTAATTGCTGCAGTCCATTTTAAAATATTTAAGTAAATGAACTAATCTTTATAATTCTTTATTAATTGTTTAATTACTGAATGATTGGGTTTTCTTGCATAGATGTCTAGAATAAGTTATTTAATTGTCACAACATGTTGGGGCATAACAATATAATTGATACACTGTACATTTGAAGTATTTTAAGGAGATTTACTTTTATCTGATATACACATCAATGGTTATATTTGATCTGTTATATCTCTGAACTATAAACTTATCCCAGTATTTATGTGTTTGACTTTTGTTTTTAAGTAACACTGCTGTGGCTTAAAAAAATTTATAAAATAAAAAAGCTTTGATTTTTTTTGATTGCTTCATTAACAGCCAAAACGCTTCAATTTGGCAAAATGATTACACGGGTATTTGAATCATGATCTTTTAAATATCGCACATGCAGCTCTACTGTAAACAGAACACAAATGCCCATTTACATTGACATTATTGCATAAACCTTTAAAAAACAAAAACCCACAAACAAATAAAAAATTCAGAATATTTTTTTAATGAAGTTGTACATACAGATAATTACATCAGGTCTTTAAATAAACTCTTTGAATGTACAGCTGGTATTTCTCATCAAACGAAACTTCAAGTTTTAAATCTAAATTCTAAAACACTCTTTGTACAGATTAATAGAAATGGAGATTAAACAGGCATTTTCAAGTATTATCCTCCGATGCCTTATGTTTTTCTTTTTGTTGTTGTTGTTGTTGTTTTTCCCTACAGTTGTAAAAAACTGTATATACACATTTCAAAAACAAGAAAACAGAACTAAAATGGATTCATTATATGCATTTACATCCCTCTCAGGATTAGCTTACTTCACGGTAGCAACTCTCAAAGTATCAACATGATAAACAGACCTTAGTGAGAAGAGTCACCTACTTCTGGACGCCCACGATTAGATTAGCTTGCTTTCTTGCGAATCACTACAGCATCCATCAAGACTGTAGAGAAACATGCTAAAATATTAGACGAGCTGTTGTACGAAAACTATCTAGGTGTTGTTTTAATGGGTTTGTTGGCATTGCGAACCTTTAGTGCCAGTGTATCAGACTGCAAACTAGCCCAATCCTGGTCTAATAAAATCCAACATTCATTTCAAAAACTTGGAAATTCTGAACTGTGCGTTTCTGGAAAAAAACAAAAACGGACCATATGGGTCCGTTTCCTTGGCACGTCAAAGTGACTTTTTAAGTGGCAAAAACCTTTCTTCTTTTTTTTATATATATATATCAAACACTAATGAACTTTTAAATGGTCTGCTATTAAAGACCCACTACAGTCAAGTTCATATTTCCTTAAGCTCACAGAGAGGAAAAAAACAGACTGGATTTGCTTTTGGGGTCTAACTGATGCAAAAAAACTAACAAACAAGCTAAAACCTAAATCCATGTGTAATGTTGTGATCTTTTCAATCTTTTTAAAAAATAGATTAGGTTCCCTTCTGTTAACATGTGAAGGAATTAATATCCTATAGTGATGTTTTCCTATTTTGGACAAAAACATCCTCTTTAAGCACATATGCAGTTTAGGCTCAGTGTGAAATGCACTGACATCGTTCTGTTTGACACATTCGGCATGAATCTCACACTTGGTCATGGCCAGCGTTCATCTTCACAGAGCACACATCCACTGAAGAGAACGATTGTGTGTTGAATACACCTTCTTGCGTGCGCAGATTGTTGTTAGAAGCTCAGAAAACACACTATAATGTGTGTATCACACAGAGCAGAGGGTGCTCATCTGCTGCACTTTTCCCAGGTCAGTCAGAAGCTGTTTGATGCGGCACTTGAGCTGAGGGAGTCGGGCCAGAGGATCAGGAGGCTCCAATTCACCAGTGAAGTCCAGCCAGCTCTCCAGCACTTCACACAGACAGGGAGAAAGAGAATCGACATTAATATAACATTAAATGTTTCTGAAACAGTAGCTTGCCAGGTGATTTTTCTGGCCGTGATAGGCATTTCATTTCTGCTGCCTGTTTTGTAGATAATACTAAGGAGTATGGGGGAAAAATATCTGATTAAACATAAATCTATGATCATTTTTTTTTTTTCAGGGTGACAAATTGGGCCTGACATAAAATCCCAGATGCAGTTTAATGTACATCTACCATTACAAATCCCCAAAAATAGAACAGACAAAACAAAGTCACTTTCCTTAATTACAGGAAAACAATAAAAATAAAACTATTCAAGTGTGCATTCACATTTGCAGTTTTGATTAGATTGGTCCTGGTTCACTTAGCATTCACTATCATTTTTACATTTAAACCTTAAGATATAAAAAAAAACTACACTGCTTTTATGATGTTTATTATGCCAATAATTACCAAATATCCAAAACAATGCTACAAGCTGAGCTGAATGTGCTTGTTGTATGTGCATTCAAGTGATTGTAATTATTAGTTGAAAACTTGTAAAGATCTCACGAATGTGTAAAGGAAAAACAGTGGTAGAAATTCCTCTGTTACGCAAAGAAACAAAATACTGGCAACAATGTGGCGACTATGATGAGAAAAAAAAAAGATGTGCTTACGCTTCAATCATTACAACATATCCTGTTTTTAGTTTGTTTTGATGTCTTTGGTCCAAGTTGCATTCATATTTCAGCCATTTTCTAAGAGGTCTCTGTCTACTAGTTTGCTGCAAATTGATGACAGTTCACGCTTATTCAAATGAACCATATTAACAGAGGAGTCACACAACAAAAATCCTGCCAAATGTAAACATCTACAAAAAAGGGAATTGGTTGACCTCTAGTTCTGAGGGAAGGTAAACATGCATGTTTAGTTCTTTACATTTTCATGGGTGATAAATCTTCATGGCTGATAACCAACAGGTCGCTGATTAAATCATGACAAATGAGGAATCCGCACCGTCACTACTTTGTTCACGCAACCAATTGTTAACCTAATGCAGGCATTCTACTGTGACAAACAGATAACAAATTCAACCAGCTGTTGTGTAGGCCTTTTCCACCAGCATGAACCGGGTTGTAGTTATGGGGTTAGTTCTTTTGCTGCCTCAGAACTGGTTTGTCTGGCAAGCCTTCTAAGAACCGTTTGCTTTTCTACGGGCTAGAAAAGAGGCAAGTCTGACCTCATCTGGTTCCCACTCTTTCATAAACAGCTGATTCAAGGACGTTTTAAAAGCACAAATTAATTTAAAATCAAGCACCTTTGCAATTCACACCTCCAGCATGGGCAGTCGTGGCCTGGTGGTTAGAGTGTTGGACTCGTGATCC
>CAIGQV010001633.1:14626816-14688573 GCA_903798115.1 Danio jaintianensis
ACCATACTTGGCCACACTACACTTCACTTCACTTCACTTCATATGTAGCGCCATGAAAGTCCTTACTGTACTTAACATTTCACTAACACTTAATATTTACATTAAAATGTCAGAGTAATTATGATGTTTCAAAAATATTGACGGTTTTAAACTGTCACGTTCAAAGAACTTTAATAAATTGTTGAATGCAATACTGGTAATATTAATAAACTGAAATTTTGATAAAATGTGCATTATATGTCAAGGTTCTTGTAAGATTTAAATGTAAGATTTTTAAATTAAGAATTTCTCTCTTTTTTTCCATTCAGTTTTTGACAGCAGCATAGCACAATTGTTGAAAGTGCTTGAATTAAATGTAAAATAAAATTTGTTTGTGTTATTTCAAGAACCCTAGTTTGTTTTTAAGTACTTTCCAGGCCTTGAATCCATATGTCTGAAATTCAAGTACTTTCAAGTAGAGGTCTGCATTCCCACGGCTGTCCTTGCGGCATGGGAAAACATTTCCAAATAAAACATGGTAGCGGTTGGTAACTCTGGTGTAATTTGAATGGGAGCGAGAGGTCTAACAATATAGTGCTCCCGAGTCCTGACGTCATTTCAGAATAGCATATCTATGATTTCCTCATTCTTATTGAGCACTGGTACAGCCAGTGCTCACGACGGTTACACATGAACCAGTGCTTTCTGCACGTAAATTTTTTTCCCTCAGTCTGTGCGCGCATCATCTGCATAACCTCAGAGCGGGCTTTACCAACATGGGAGAGCAAAGTGAAGATGCGTTGTCCTTCAGCTTGCATTAGAAAACGGTCAGTTTACTGTTAGGAAACACACATCAGGCAAGTCTGATGTATGAGAGTCTTTTTCATGTGCCAGAAGCAAATGGAAAAAAATTACCCTTTGCACGATGTGATAATACCGCAAAGTTTTACGCTTTAGCAGTCACAAGACTGGAACTTCAGACAGAGGAGAGAACCTCAGGCGGCACTCATGTCTCATCACAAAGGGGCAAATAAAACTGACATTTAGCCTACAATCTTTGCACACCCTACAGTCTTATCTGTTATCTCTCTCTTTTGGTAGTACCCAATTTAAATGTGAGATTTTTGAAACCAGATCTAAATTTAGCGGGAACGGTCGGGTCGGGGCGGGTAGAAAACGGGGCGGGGGCGGGCAGCGGGTGAACAAAGGCTGAATATACAGCGGGAGCGGAATAAAACCTTGCAGAACAGGGATTCAAAAATTAGTCCCGCACAGACCTCTACTTTCAAGTACTTACTAGGAGCGTTACAACCTTGCAATTTTTGCCAGCAATGCAAATACAAACAAACACGCACACACACAATCAATGTTGTTTTGCTATCAGTGTATTGTTATTGGCTTAGCAAACCTACATGGGCATCCAAACACAGCGAATCCAACGTGTTTGAGCAGCAGGTCATGGTTTGCAAGATTGTGCGGAGATTACAAGTAGTAATAATTTGTTCAGCATTGTGTTCCACTGCTATTTCCAAAATGCAGCTCAAAAGAGTTTCTGTTTATCTCGGAAGCCCCGCCCTCAGCACCTGACACAAGTGCTTCTTTCTTCTAGCCTAGCAGTGTGGCTATTTAAGATGCTACTATTCAATGCTACCTAAGAACTAGATTAAGGGGTAATGGTGTAATTTTAAAATGTAATTCAATGCCATGTTCCATGTTTTGGCTGCTTACCATCAAGCTCTTTCTCAATGAGGTCCATGCGGCCCGACAGCTGGTTCTGAATGTCCTCTATGTGTGTGAGTAGGTTCATCTGCCACTGCAGGCAGTTCCTGGTCTGCTCCACACTGCTGTCATTTACACAGCCAGACAGAGCAATGGCACTGCTCACCTGCACAAACCATAAAACACAGCAATTATTTGAATTCAGCCTTCTCTTCCAAATACTGACACTGAACAGATATGAGTTTAGACTGTTCTTAGGATACCTCTTCATCCTTTAGGTTAAACTGAGAGCCCATTTGCATCCCCTGCTCATCTCTTGTGTGTTCGGCACCTGTCCCAGGTGGCTTTTGGTAGCTGTGCTCACTGGTAATGTAGGTTTCAGGGTTTAAATTCTGATTAAGGTGCTCTTTGAAATGTAGACCATCTGGAATGCCACCCATAGGCTGGTCCTCATCAGAGTTTACCCAAGACCGAGCCCACAAGTGCAAACTTGGGTTATGCTTGTTCCTTAAAAAAATGTGAAAAGCATATTATAGTTCCTGTTCTTTTCTATAACAGAAATATATCAGACAATCAGTTTACAGGGGTCCTATTACACTTTTTTGCAGTTTCTTTTAGTGCATAATTTTGGCGTTTGAGCATGAAAAAGAAAAACATTCTGATGGAAGCTCTGCTATATATCTTTGAGCACTGCTTCTTAAATCAAACACCTTAACTGTAGTGCTGATTTTTTTGCATTTGAAAAGACAAACAGGAAAACAGCGTTTTTGCTTCCATCCAAAAAGCTGGAAAAGCATGATATAACAATAGATCAATTTTCCAGCTAAAAATTTAAAGACATATTTTGATGACACCAAGAGCATAACAGGAGCCCTTTAAAACATGCTTTTAAAGTTTTAGATTTTTCAAGCATAACAACTGTGCATTACAAATTCTGTACACAAAAAATCTATAGTGACAGTTAACTCTAACTCTAATTAGTTAACATCTAATTTAAAGAATTAAAACAGCTTCTTGCAATTGCTCACTGTAAAATATCCATCTTCAGCTGAAGGCCATGGAGCAGGTTTTTAACACTGTAAACATCAGCCAGCAGCTGGTGAGTGGACACGATTTTCTTGGCATTCTGATGAGAATAGTTCTCGGCGAGGAAAGACAGGCCGTACATGTGGCCCTTTTGGAGCCAGTCTTTATCATGGCGGTACTTTGCGCTCCACCTCTGACCTGAGAAAAGTGCATCATTTAGTAACAAATCTGGAGCGACTTCAGATTAATACTCGCAATCCATTTCATTCATTCATTTATAAAACAAAAAAAATTGACATTTGTAGAAAGCAGGACAGTTAAAGATGTACTATAAAATCCTGCTGACCATTTGTGGGTGCAATAGTTGCATGATTGTTACCTGGAGGGTCTCTACAGATGTAACAGATGTACTGTTCTGGGATGCTGTCCTCCAAAAGCCCCATACACACACTGTGCTGCCAGCACATACACTCTTCACACTGTAAAGTGATACACAAACACTTCAATTGTACAACAAATTTAAGACAAATACACATTTTCAGATACTATTTCAGCACATATAAAGTGATTGGTGTTCACCCAAATATTAAAATTCTGTCATCATATGCTAATAATCATCCACTTGTTCAAAACCTGTTTGAGATTCTTTCTTCTTTTGAACACACCATTAACTTTAGTATTTTTTCCTACTATTGATGTCAATGGCTGTTTTTTTTCCCCAACATTCTTCAGAATATCTTGCATTATAATAATCGTAATATTTAACAGATGGAAGAAATTCCTAAAGTTTAGAAGCACTTCAATGTTAACAAAAGCTGAGGAAATTTCATTTTTGGGTGAACTATCCCTTTAAGATAAGATGCCATAATCCTACCTGAATCATGAAGCCGTTTTCTTCATCCATCTCGCATATGCAGCGAACAATTTCATCAGCACCATCATCATCCTCATCCTGGAAGTCCTCCATAGTGATGGAGTCTAGATCCTGGTTATACTCGTCTCCACTGAACAGTAAACTCTCAGTGGTCGAGTCTTCCAGGAAGTCGATGTCTGAAAGGTCTGTGAGAGGAAAAGGAAATAAGAGGCTCAACATCACCAATATCGTGTTCATGTTGACTACAACCTATTATAACAAGCAGGTCAAATTTAATAGCCACAAATGACCCCATGTTGACAGAACTCACTCTCCCCGGTGAGGTCAACGGATAGTATGGCACGAGGGTATTGGAAGGTGCTGTGCTTGAAGGCACTAGAGGAAGAACGATGTGGTGGGGAAGACGGTCTTTCCAAGTAAGCCAACGACATCTCATCCAGGTCTGGGTAACCTTAGCACAAAAGTGAAAACAAATCTAAATATTTGTAACACTTACAAACTCTGAAATGAAGGTAAATTCAATTGCAATTTAACTTACAGTGCAGTTTTGATTTCTTCTTCTTTTTTTTCTTTTTCTTCTGTTTAATTCGGAAAAGGTCCTTCTCTTTTCTGTCTCTCCGGTCTTTATCCCTCTTTTTGACTATGGCAGAAACAGAAATGCAGGTTATGAAAACTTCAGTTTAACATGGTTTAAGCAATTTGGCTGTTCGCACCAGACGTGACATGACAGACTTTAACATTTAAATAACACAGACATTCAGAAGCACAAAATAGAACTCCACTCTCAAATATTATACCACATTAACATTATCAAAAGAGTCTTTAGAGTCATCATTGTTCCCCATTCTAACATTTATATTTAAACTATATATTTGCTAATTATTTTATTTATTTTAGATCTGGAGGAGATTCCAGTATGGCTATAAATATCATGTAAAATGATATTGAAACTGAGGTTATAGTTTATGCTGTTTTTTAGCCGCAGCATTGCAGAAATAAATTAGAAACTTCTTATGTTACTGATGGTTAGTATATAAACTCCTTTTAACAAGCTTTAATCATGTCACAGCGCATATAGTTAGGACATGGTGCAAGAATATGAAAATGATATTAAAAAGTTAAGTAAACCCACCAAACAACTGGCATTTATCCTCCAGTTTGAATTTCCGCTCTGTTTTTATACAAAGACCTAAAGACAAAACAACATGCATAAAATGATCAATTTAATGACAAAAGCAATCATCTTAAAGGAAAGCTCCACAAATGTACACTGCACTTCACTATTAGACACACGCAAAAAAAGTTCACAAAAAATTTACAAGCACACATAAAGCCTGTCAGATGTGAACACTATATTTACTATGTTTATTTAATATTATTACTCTGTACTGATTTACTGGTGATTGTCACATAACATCACGTGACAAAATGAGTTGACATAAATACAAAAAAACCCAAAACTCAATTAATAATTCTTCAAAACCTCGGAGAATTGTTTTTAAACCAATTTTCTCTTACAATTTGAATTAATTCATTGTGTTTAATAATAATATAATGAAAATACATCTTAGTATTTCATGACCCTTTAAAACATGCACACTCAGCTCACCATCCAGGTGCTTGTCCTTCTTGATAATCTTGTCGTGGAGGTTATCAAAGGTGGGAGGTGGAAGTGAGACCTCTGTACTGTCTGAACTCATAGAGGCAGACGAGCGTTTCTTTTTACAAAACTTAGGAGGCCGCACACAGCCACCACTGTCCATTTGAAGCATGAAGCCCTGAGAGGACAGAGCTAAGACACAAAACGGAAGAGAAAATTTTTAAAGATTTAATTCTTGAACTGTGGATTAAATGTATGGAATAAAAGTACTGCCACAAATATTTTGTGCATAAATCAAATTTTTAAAAAAAGTAAATCAAAATAGCTTTTGGCACATAATAAAGTTCTGTCTCATCTGCCTCCAGCTATTTTTAGATTGTACAGAACTATTATAGTATCTCATCAGACAAGCTTACTGTTCTGATGGGTGGCTCTCACTTGTTTATTAATGCCTGTGACAGTGGTGAAGTAATTTTGACAGTGGAGTGTTGCTCTTTGATTCGTACTCTTAGTTAAGACTTCGTGTTCATAGCGCAGCAGTGGTCAAACTGCATTTTGTGTTTGTAAAGTACACCAAATTTTTAAGTCGTACACAAACAGAAAAGAAAGAAAATGAAAATGATCTGCATCTAGATCGGTGTTTGTTCTAAAGGCAGATTTTGGATTACAATTCTGCGATTATGTTCCATTTTCTTTTACATTTTTAGAATTACACATGCATGGATGTGATGTATGACAGTGGATGTAATATTTATGACAGTGTTATTCCATATAAATGTAGTTCCAATTCCAATGACAAATTTGAAAAAGGGTACCTACAGGAAGAAGTAGAGACGGTCCTGCGCCTCTTGTTATCTGGGATATCTGATAATGTGCTTGTAGGCATGGAAGCAGATGTGGCCCTGGTGCGGCCCTCCCTCTCTGGTGAGCAGACCTCGGTGTCCATTTCTTTCTCAGTGTTGTGATAGTACTTCAGGTGATAGTCCAGCAGCTTAGCTTTCCGGAATGCTTTAGAGCAACCAGGGACTTTACACTTAAATTTATTATGGTCCAGGTCTATTATACACTCGTTGGGAGCTAAGGGGTCATCAGACCTCTTGGTGTTTATGACTGGGGAGAAAGGAGAAAGATAATATTAATGAGACGTAGTAATAATAATAATAATAATAATAATAATAATAATAATAAATAGCCTTTTTATATATATATATATCTTTATAAATGTCATTTTGTAATTGCAGTATGTGAATGCTGGTGATGGTTCCTACTTGGTTCTCTGGCATGTTTGTTGGCTTTAGGAGTTCTAGAAGGAACTTTCGGAATTGCAGCTGGACAAAAATAGAAGATATATAATATATATATATATATATATATATATATATATATATATATATATATATATATATATTAACATATGACAAAGCCCACATCATTGCTATGACAACATTTCAAATCTACTGTTGATATTATGAATGTCTTGGTACGTGCTGTTTACTATAGCAACGGAATACAAAGTGCCTTTCAAAAGGTTTATAGAGAAACACATTCAGTGTCAGTGATATGGTTATATGGCAAAACTACCTGGGACTACAGCAGGCGAGTTCCCTTCAAGTGTTGTTTGATTACTGGGCAAAACGTCAGTCATTTTCTCCTTCTCAGTGATTGGTGACTGAACACTGGCAGTGAAAGGAGCCGTGGATGGGCTTCCTAAAACTGTTTTTTGTAAAGTAGCTTCTGTTTTAACCACAGTGCTGCTGTCCTCATCTGAAAAACATTTAACATGCATAATTTAAACAGACAATTCTAGGGTGGAACCACTGAAAAAAGCATGTACATAACCTGTATAACAGCTGCAATAACCCCAATTCTTAAGAAACCTGGTGCAGACCCTAACAATTTCAATAATTTCCGGCCAATCTTCTCAAATCTTTCTTTCATTTCCAAAATCCTTGAAAAAGCAGTTGCAGCACAGGTTCAGGAACATCTTACTAACAATAACCTATACAAATGTTTTCAGTCAGGATATTGTTCTAAGCATAGCACAGAAACTGCTTTGGTTAGAGTAACCAATGATCTGTTAATGGCTGCTGATGGTGGGTTTTTGTTTTACTTGACTGCAGTATTTGACACCATCTCCCACACTATCTTGAGCTGTTTATCTGCTATTGGCATCTCTGGTATTACTCTTGCCTGGTTTACTTCTTATCTTTCCAACTGTACACAATTTGTACAACTAAAAACTTTTAATTTTTAATCCTTCTGTTAGATTCTGTCCCTCAAGGTTCTGTACCCGGTCTTCTACTGTTCCTTATCTATCTTCTCCAACACGGTAAAATTTGGCATTCACTTTCATTGTTATGCTTTATTTTAAAATGGATAAACTTCAGATGCTAAGTTCTTGATTCTGTAATCCTATTTTAGAATTTTTTTTACATTTTTTGAAAAGGAGTGTACTTTTAATATTATTATTTATGTATCTATGTGAGTTTTGTCTCTCACCAGCTATCTGAGAGCCATCCGGTGGTGGTGGGGGAGGATGAGTGACTGAATCCCTTGTGTGTGGTGATGGTGGACAGATCAGGTCAGAGGTTGTCGCTAGACGTTGAGATCGTCTCCTCCTTTGGGGGGAGCTGGAAGGGGCTGTGCAGAAACATATGCAAAATTATTGCCACATCTTTATAATTGAAAATTTGAAGTTTACTAGTTTACTGCTGATAGTTGACAATCTTTGAACACTACTACTCTGGCTGACCCACCAGTGTGTGTGCTGTCTGGAAGGGTTTGTGTTGAGCTGGGTGAAGGACTGGGTTCGGGGGCTGCAGGTGTGTTCTGACTGCTGGAAGCCGACTCTCCAGAGTCGTGTTTCAGTCTTCTTGAACGTGCTTTGCACACAGGTGGGCTAGAGAGGGATGGGGTCATCTTTTGGGCACTGACCGACTGGGATTTCTCATCAGTTGGACAAGGCTCTGGACCTGGTACTTTCTGAAGAACGGAGGAGTAAACATGACACAGTGTGTGTACAAAAGTGATCATTACGCTGATAAAGGTAACCAGTTTCTTCTATACCTGCTGTGGTGTCACTGGAAGCTCTTTAATCTCTGTTTTGAATTCGGACTCAGTGTCAGCACATCCTGGATTAGAAATAAAGCACAGAAAAACTAATTTTTCATGATTTAATGCCCGAGAATTAAGGACCACACCAGAAAATATTACAATGAGAGAAATTTTAAATGTATTGCGATATCAGCTTTTCCGGCTGTTTCATGGTAAAACCAGATAAAAAAATATTAAAAATACTACATTTTATAAATATCACTTTTCTATAATAATAAAATTATAACTATAAAAAAAGACATCAGCAGCAATAAATACATAAGATAAAAATCTAGAAACTGCTTTTTAATGTTTACTTTTGATCAAAACTACATTTTTGAAGCACTCACTCATTTAAAACATTTCTTTAAAGTCTCCCCAGATAGAAACCGTTGTCTGATAACATTAAAAATAGTGCATTCCAAAATTATATGTTTAACTCTTTGGTTTCTGTTGCAATATTGACATTTTAAAATTATTACAATAACAATCATATCAGTGTCTAATGTGAAATAATGCTCTGTTTATTACTATAAAGTTATGTTGCCTGCTACTTTAAATGCTCAAGCTCTTTAAGTAATTCTGTTGGCTGTTGATTTTTTAATCGTTTGGCTTTATTCATGACTGCTGATATTAATTTGTTAAAAGTTTTAAAAACTTGGCGCAACTTAAAATTATATACATAGCGTTCAACCTAAATTATTAACAAGCATAAATGTTCAAGAAAATTTTATTGAATAACTTGTCACTTATATATATACCTTTATATTTTCAAGACCATGTAAAAAAACGCTCAACCTAATTGAGAACCACTATTTCAAAATCTTCTATAGGCTTGACTGCATGTCCAGATTTGTCAGCAACTACTCATGCTAAATTTAAAAAACTAAGCCTAGTTGTGGGTAGTTCTCTGCAAATGTTTACCTGGTCCTTTGCTGAGACGACTCCTTTTAGTGCTGCACGGGTTGCCTTGTCTTTTGCTCCTCCTCTTTGCTGAAGCCGATTCAAGTTCCTCAGCAGGCGGCTTACTGTCCTCCTCTTCTGATTCCAGGTCTGCTGAAATAAAAACAGACACATGGTTTATTTGGCCATTCAAAAAAAAAAAAAAGAAAAGAAAAAAAAACTGCTGTGATCAGTTTCAAACCAAATGAAAAATATTTCATATGAGTAGATATGTAACTTAACAGATCAGCATGCAAGAACTTGCCTATAAAATACATTTTATTAGGCTTAAAAAGGCACAGCAAATCACACACCAAGTTTCTCTGATTCACTATCCTCATCATCATCATCATCCTCCTCCTCCTCCTCCTCCTCATCATCATCATCATCTTCATCGTCGTCGTCGTCACCATCCTCTTCATCTGACCGCTGTTCTCTCCTGTCCTCTCGGTCCTTGTTGCTGTTGGCGCTGGTACGTGGTCTGTTCCCTCCTTTATTCTTGGCCGCAGCAGAGGCAGCTTTCACCAGAGCGATCCAGTCCTGCTTGAACACAAACCAATACACTATAAGTCACATCTGACATTGACTGGGTACATAATACATAACAGGCTATTTAAAAACAATAGCATTTCAAGGTATTAATGATGAAGTAAATGTCATAAAGCAAAATGAACCTAAGGTAATTGTGAAGTCACTTATAAACTTACTTGTCCTTTTGCATCTTCTGGCATGGACTTGATATGGATTCTTTTCACACAGCGAATGACACCATCATAAAATTGTACAGTGTAAGTGCCTAAAATATTAAATTTGAAAAATCAGCAAACCAGTGCTTCTTTATGCATTCTTGAGGGTTATGATTCAAATCAAATAAACATTATTTCAATAAGCTCGACTTCTCTCTTTACTGGTCATTTATCTGACAACAATCTTTAAGATGAAGGTAGTTTATGTTTTCACATGTAGAAACATCTCAGTTTAATTTGAAACTTTTTTTGGCATTTGGAAATCATATTCCTAATCAAACCTAACCAAATGAAGCCAGAATTTGATTGCAATTTTAAGCCAAATGAAACAATTAAGAGTACAAGAAAACAAAAAAAATAATTAATTCTGGCTTGCAAAACAGGCTTGCAGAAATGTAACCATTGCATTTGAATTTAAAATTCAATTTTGTCCTGCATACTGACAAACAATTCTGCCCAGAAGGGCGAGCAAGGTGATCTTACCTTCCTTGTTGATACTTTCTATCTTTGCAGGGTAGTAGCGGCAATCTGTCCATCGTGCAAGCACTTCCTCCCCATCTCTCAATTCCTGAAGGTAAAACAAAAACAAAACCGACGTGCAATTAATTACAGTCAACACAACCAAAATAAGCAAGCCTGCATTGACGATATGGGATGTGCTGTGATCATAAAAGTGAATGGTTAGAGCAGAACCAACTGTGATGAACACCAAAAACCTGATTATTTCATGTAGCACCTGCCGAGTTAATTACACTAGTTAAACAACCACACAGACAGTAGCAAAAATCCAATTCAAGAAATATGTATAAATTGTTAACCATGTTTTTTGCTTTTTTTGTACACACATCAGAGAGTAAAGCATTCTCAAAATAGACTACCAATCATAAGCTTGGGGTCATTAAGATTTTTTATTTCAAATAAACACTTTTCCTTTTTAAACTTTCTATTTAACAAACAATTGAATATATTATTATACCATATATTTGAACTAATATATTATTTAGTAACTAAGTATCATTTCAAAATCTTACTGACCCCAGACCTTCGAACAGTACTGTAAGTTTCATGAAAGACCTGTGTATTTTTGTATATAAATTTATTTAAAATGGATGATTGCTTTTGGCCCAACAAAACATTAAAAGGTTTTGGCTATGCAGATGGAGGAAACCCAAACAAGGATGGGACAAGCAGTTGAGAGAGCCAGATTGAGGTAGATGGGCAATTGAGGTATGTACTTGTCTCTGCTGGGGTAAGTCTTTTTGGTCTTCTGTGCTCTCTGTACTTCCAGGAAGCTCACGAAGGCGAGATGCTCTCATCTCGCTGAGTCTCTCCTGGCAGAAATGTTTGTAAGACAAGAATTAATCAATCACTCGTCTCATTAACAAATGAGATTTTCTTTTATTTCATTTGAGTGGCTGAAAACTTAGCAATTTTAGCAGCACTATGGAGTCCCTGCATTTCTCATGCTTGCCAAATCATCCTAAACATTTCAGACCATACATGTATATCTTCTTTATAAAAAAAAGAGGAAGTACTGCAAACATACAGACACCTCCTCTTCTTTGAGACCCTCTTTGCGGAGTGCCGGTCTCTCTAAGGGCCGAAGTCTGTTGCTGTCCCAGAGAATCCATTCATCATACCTATGGCTCCAACGGTCAAAATGCACAAGCATCTTTCCTTCATCATAATCAATCTTCTCGATGCGTGAAGGGTACCTGCGGACAACAGTTTAACATAGATCATGGATAGATCACTATTAGACTTTAGTTGCAATGCATTCAGGGACAAAAGTGTCCACAAACAGACTAAAGTTACTCTATTTGCATTGAATGTTACAAAAATAAACATATACACATGAGCGTTTAAAAAAAAAAAACGACAAAACTAAAAAGTCTTCAATCTTTTAAATGCCACAGAACCCAAGATTGAATGATCTTGACCTGCATTCTATTCACATTCTAAATATTAAAAGGCATTAGTATGTTTTTACGTATAACGAACCAGTTTATATTTAAAAAATATATTCTAAACTATTTATTTTATCAAATTAAAAATGATGAATGTATCAAAAATCACTGGAGAAAATATTTAGCTACAAATAAGCAACATTGTATTTTTATCATCATATACTATACACTTACATTTTCTCACTTATTTGAATCAAATTTTTATTTATTTACTTATTTATAATCAATTTGCATTATAACATTTTACAAATGAATCTTCAAAATGAATTCATACCATTTTTGCAGATAGTCCTGGGCCTCGACCCTGGCACCAACCTCAAATGTGATCCCTGGTCGATTTGGAGTTTTTTTGCTCATTTTGAGTATTCTCTTACCAGGTCTTTCTCAAGACTCAAACGCTCTCTCGTCCTGTGGACAAACCTATGATTGCAAACAGAACATCTATGAGTCTAAACATATAAATCAGCCAAACCATTCTGTATAGTCAAATGTTTGACGTTAATTTCACCAACTTTATATTACAAAAATATACCAATCTATGACTAATTTGCATGTGTACTGTTGTATTTGCAAATGTACGAATAAGCATGCACTGTTTCATGAGCTCAGCTATTTGTCTAGCTTGCAAAATGTACCCTAATCCAGGCCTTTGACTGGTACACTGCAGTCTAGCATGTTTCCCTATTAGAGACATTGCAATATTTCACAAAGGTCTTCACACTTTAACGTGTCACAAAGCAAAACAATTGCACGCAAACAACAAATAAAAACAAACAAAAAAATAACTGTGAATGCATAGGCTTTCAAACTGGACAGTGGCTAACAGCTAACCAGCTACTGTACTTCACTTATAGCAGCTTTGCACACGAATTAAATCGCCATTTTAAAAACCTGCAACCACATAAATAAAACTGAACTCTCTAAAATACTCTGATGCCAAATTAAGCCTGAAAACACAAAATAATAATATTAAGAGGGCAGCTTACTCTTTTCACTGGATTATCATAGCTCGCTAATGCTAGGTACTGAGTAACGAGCTTCTTGTAAATATTTTGCAGCTTGAATACAATTGTCAAGGTTTTCTTGAAAGCATTAGTAAACCCGTGAGCATACACGATACATATCAATATTTTAAAGACGAAACTTTAAGTCAAACCTCTCATTGTCCAGTTAGCACAGCAGAGCTAGCAAACAGCTAATGCTGTACCAGCTGACTAGCTAAACCGTTCCGAGGGGATAAAACTATGTGCAAAAAAAGATGAAAAAAAAATGACAGGACAGTGTCTTTGTTAAAACGACTCGAAGAATGACAGTTGCTTTCTGACTTCCGCTGTATGCGTGACATGTAGAATTACCTTTGCAAATTCATTGAGAGAATAGCAATTAATTCCTATAGTGTATTGTGTTCATTCCAGCTCAGTTAGTTTTAACCAAACTGAACGTGTGCGCGCACGCACGCGACGTACAAAATACCCGAAGGCACGCGCACAGCAGACTGACACGTGACCAATAATCAGACGCTTTTGTATTTGTTTTGTTGTAAAAGAGACAGTAACAGTCGTACTTTCCCTTGAAACTGAAGTGGAGTAGATCTTCTGTGCGACTGTTTCACTTCTCTGAATTGCTATCAAATTATACCGATAAAAAGAAAGTGTTCAATGTTAAAATCTAAACTTTAAACTAAAGCTCATCTCTGGCTTTACGTTCAATTTGTGTATATGAATTGATAAAACAATGGCACATGTATTTCTGTCTTTGGAAAAATCCAGTTAAGTGAAATCATAAACAGTAAAAAAAAAAAGTATTTTTTAGTGTTCAGTTCTCTTTATAAGAGCCTTGGTTTCTGCTTTCTTCTTTTTTAATTATTTAACTAGAATCTTGAATAGATGAATTTGCTTTTCATATCAATGATAATTTATGTTTAAACATTATTGATATCAAGTCATGTATAAATTCAAAGATTTGTTCACATCTGTCACCATGTGCAGCTGTCCAGTAAATATACAAAAACAATGATGCTGTTGTTAATTTTAAAATATTAATTAGAATTTAAAAATATATTTTCAAGCAACACATTTAGGTACAGCAAATTTACATTGTGGTCGTTGCGGTGGCGCAGTGGGTAGCGCTGTCGCCTCACAGCAAGAAGGTTGCTGGTTCGAGCCTCGGCTGGGTCAGTTGGCATTTCTGTGTGGAGTTTGCATGTTCTCTCTGTGTTGGCATGGGTTTCCTCCAGGTGCTCCGGTTACCCCCACAAGTCCAAAGACATGCTGTATAGGTGAATTGGGTAGGCTAAATTGTCCATAGTGGATGAGTGTGTATTGGTGTTTCCTATAAAGGGACTAAGCCGAAAAGAAAATGAATGAATGAATAAATGAATGAAATTTACATTGTAGTCAATTTAACTGTCCACCATTTGGTCTGCAGCATGTTGCGGCCATATGGCAGTTATCAAACCAGAAACAGCATCGTCCAGCCTTTTCAAAAATATTTTTGTTCTTTAAACTGTAAAAACATAAAATACATTTAAAAAATGATTATGAAAATACCAAAATGACTATATATTCATTATGATTAGAAATGAAATACATTTATGTAATGGATATATCATCTTCTTTCCAAAAAAAAGGGTCTTAAAGCCACCCAAATCATTTACTCACTTGTTCCATAACCTAGTCTCATAACCAAATTAGTTTTTTCTGATGAACACAAAAGAGTTTTTTTTTTTTTTAAGAATGCTAGAAACTGATGTGGTGGTCATGGAAGAGTGGAGAGCATGAGACTGATTCCTGTGAGACCCCAGTAACAGACGAGTCTTCGCTGACGTCCAACGTTCTCCAGCCTCGGCGCCTAGACTGCAGCTCTACACAAGACGTTTGGCCATAGGAGAAATGGTCGTGCCCAACTGAGCCTGGTTTCTCTCGAGGTTTTTTTCCCTTCACTTTCGCAAATTGGTGAAGTTCATTCCTCGCCACTGTCGCCACTGGCTTGCATGGTTCGGGACTTGTAGAGCTGCGCAATGATGGATTTGTTCTTCAGTGTTTGGACTCTCAGCAGTGAAAATTAAACCACACTGAACTGAACTGAACTTAAACTCTAAAAACTGAACTGACACCATTTCAATTCACTATAATCTGTGTAAAATGTGAAGCTGCTTTGACACAATCTACATTGTAAAAGCGCTATAGAAATAAAGATGAATTGAATTGATAGTTGTTGATTTCCACAATATTCAATATTTTCCCGTATATGCATGTCATCCATACATATCTTTTTTTTGTGTGTTCAACAAAAAGAAAAAGAAAAGAAACACATAAAGATTTGGAAACTCTTGAGGTTGCAGAAGACAGTGTAGGTGTATTCATACAATGTAGGTGTATGTACTGAGCATTTGGTTCACTGTGAAGTTCACAACACAATATACAGTTTACATAATTAACCGTTATACTAATTTTACCTGACTCTGGGGTTACTCAATTTACCTTTTTGAAAATGGCATGCTTTTCAAGGTTTGGTGAATAGCTCTGTCATGTAGTTTTATAGTTGTTGTATCCCATGTAGAAATATGGTATATGCAAACTTCATATTTGTAATATTTTTAAAATTAGTTGCTTATATGACATATATATTATGTGAAATCCAATAATAAATTCATTCATTCATTCATTTTCCTTTAGCTTAGTCCCTGATTATCAGGGGTCAACACAGCGGAATAAATCGCCAACTATTCCGGCATATGTTTTACACTACGGATGCCCTTCTAGTTGAAACAGTACTGGAAGATACACATACACTCACACATTCACACCCACACTCATACACTACGGCCAGTTTAGTTCATCCAATTCACCATGTCTTTGGACTGTGGGGGAAACCAGAGCACCAGGAGGAAACCCATGCGAACACGGGGAGAACATGCAAACTCCACACAGAAATGCCTACTGGCACTCGAACCAGCGACCTTCTTGCTATGAGGCGACAGTGCTAACCACTTAGCCACTGTGCCACCCTCAAATATGAAATTGAATTTCATATATGTAATTTGCATATATTGCCATATATCAGTTTTGTATTTAGGATAGTTTATTAGGTACCCTCCTCTGAGTCTGAAGAGATTCAAACAGTGACAGAAATCAGATTATAACATGAATGTCCACCATTGCTAACATTTTAGCCATTTGAGACAGAAGAACAAACTGTAGTAGATCATTCTTCATGTTGGTTAATTAGATTTATTTACATGGAAGATGATAATAATGTACCTGTAAACGAAGCAGACAAAGATTTGTAAATGTACTGTAACTTTGTCCCATGAGGATTTAGCCACTAGGCCTTGATCATGCAGTCTTACAGGTCATCATGCAAACAGCAAACTCAAGCTTGTGAGTGTCTGATGAGATTTTGTTACCAGAGCTATTTTTTACATCCCTTTTACCAAAAGCTAAATTCAACTGTGGTTCATCAAAACAAACATGGCATGCATATGTTTAAAACTCCCATGGAAAGCACTGGTTGGGTGGAGGAAGTTAATATATTTGCCAAAGAGGTTGATGTTTGTATTGTAAAAACAGACACCTAATAATTATTTTGACATTACATTTATTTTTATTCCATCTTTATTTGCTTTTTATAACTCGGTGCTTATTTTTAGCGATTGTGTACATGTACAATAATCAAAACCAGTCGAATATGTTTAACTTCTGGATAAGCAAAAGGACACATGAACCTCTGTCGCCATCTGCAGGTCAATTTTTAGTTTATAATTCATTTCTAACGTTTGAGATTTGGATCGTTTTGAGATTGAGTCCGTTTTTATTTAGTCGTTCATTTTTATAACGCCAAAAGAGTTCTAATGTTCAACACAATTACACACAATCATAAATTTGAAAAACATTCAATCAACACAGCAGTGTCACAGTAAAAAAGTACATTAGCAAATTGCTAAAAAAAAAAAGAAAAAGAAAGAAAGAATGATGTTCTCTTCACATGAAAACCATTTAGGCTTCAATGTTGTCTTTTTACAGTAAATTTAACCATCCATCATCCTGTTTGCGGCATCATGGCAGTTATCAAACAAAAGTTTGTAGTCTGTTCCTCCAGCCTTCACAAAATCAGACACTGTCTTGCTTCCACCAAAATTTTTTGTCTCAACAATCTGCTCAAGAAAAACAGAGATTGCACTATATTACATAATCTCATTTATATGCATAAAAAACACTGACCTTAACACAAGTCATATACAAGGATTAAACATTTTCTTATCTACAGTTTGTAGTGATTTCAGAATTACTTGCCTTCCAATTACTGCTCATATGACGGGCAGCCACCACAATGGTCTGTGATGAGATGCCATAGCCATCTCCTTTATGAACCAGCCAAATAGTGCCATCTTCTATAGTCACTCTAAAAGCAGGTAATCAAGGCATTCTCAATCTGTTCAATATGTATTATTCGCCATGCACAAAATATAATAACAAAACTGATCATTAGAATTACCTAACTCCAGAGTGACTGAGTATGCCGACTTGGAAAGACACGCCCTCCAGAGGCCTGGTCATTCTCTCTGCCTTGAAAACTTTGGAGTTGTATAGTTTCCTCAGATCAGACATTTTGGAAAGGTCATAATTGTAAGAATTTCCTTTCCCTAAAGAGATTCAGTGCAGAAGATTATTGTAGGTTACACTGTTGGGGAAGCTACTTTGAAACTGTAGCTTGATAAGCTACTACTACAGCTCAAACTACACTTCTAAAAAAGTAGCAAGTTCTACTATAAGCATATATTATAAAAACACGAATAATTGTTCATGTTAAGTAAAATGTTTGGTGCTTAAAACAGTGCAATACAATTATAATGTCAAAGTATAATGTTTTATTACACAGTTATTTACAAAATAAGTTAGATTAAGCACACAGTAGCATTTTCTCAACAACAGAATTAGTGACATGGCTTCATTTTTTCAAAATAAATTTTATGAAGGCTTGGCACAATGTTCTTATACTAAAGGTTAATTGCCAACTGTTAAAATACTTTATGGATTGAACTTCAACTGAAAAGATATTATGGTAAATTATTCACTTCAGTTTAATGTCATTTGTATACATGTAGACAATTAATGCAGCAAAAAAAAAAAAAAAAACTAAAAAAAGGAAAAATTTACAAGATTTATTAATATACTGTACCATTGCCCCATGATGATTCGGCAACCATGCTGAACATGGCTAGAAGAAGCAGAGCCAGTGCAATCTTGAAAGACATCATGATCACAGCAAACTGTGTCTGAAAGTTTGTAGCCAAACCAAGCTTTATATGTTTCTGACCTTCTGATCCTCCCTTTAACCAAAAGCTTGCTTCACTGCTGATGTCATCAGAGCAAATATGACAAGCCCATGCAGTGTTTTGGGAAAGAGCAGGATTGCGCAATTTCAATTTAAAAGGCTGTGGTGAGCTATGCAGAAATTTTGAATGTCCTCCAGAGGTCATGCTATTCTGCTTGCGAATGGAAAGCAGGAAAAGCCTGAATTGCACAACTAAACTAAACTTTAAAACTTAAAAACAACAACACACAAACAGTACTAAGTTTAAAAAGAGACAGTTAGAGTAGATTTTGGTTGGTATTCATTATATTGCTAAAGTTATTATGTGATATGATATATGCAGAAGTATCAAGATATAATATCAATGATCATTCAGTAAACCAAATTAGCAGCACATAGATACCAAGCCTATCTGCTATCTTGTTTACCTGCAGTAGGGTTCAAACAATAATTGTAAGTCTTTTAATACATAGAAGATAAATACACAAGCAACAAACTTGTTGCAAACACTTGGTTACACAGAGACATGGAATCCATGATTATATGAATCACAACTGATTATGCAAAAAGTACATAGTCTTAAGTACATAGTCTTAAGATGGGCTTTAGAACAGGATTTTTGTCTGTTCCCAAGTTAACGCATGTATTCCTTTAGCTTGTAAATGCTATGTGTTTGGGTGTTGTGTTTCACCCTAGCCATTAATTTGATGGATTGTTAATTATAACAAATAATTGTGTGTCTTATCCCCCTCATTCATTACACCAGTCCAGTATTTCTGAAAAATTTCTGAAAGTGATGCACAAGAATGTATATGAACATATTCTGCTTACATGTAGAATGCTAATCATCATTTAAATGATTTGGCAGCCAAATCTAAGCAGATTTACAAACCATTTATTTTGGTTTTTAACATCATAACTTGAAACATCTGTCAGATGGCTCTAAATATTTTACTTGAGCTCTCAAAGAAATATTTGCATTTCCTTTTGAAAATTATCGGCACATTTTTAAGAAATCAGTGAAAAATGCCAAAACAAACCTCCACCAAAACCCTCCACAAAAGTATTTTGTGAACATGAGAGGGCAGCAAATCACATTTTCCCCTGAAAAATCTGGAAAGCTTTTCTACTGTACCTTATGACTCAATGCCTGTTAATGTTGTTAGAAACATGGAGAGTCTGGAAACATTGCAGACCTGTTTTACTAAACAAAAAAAGAAATTTACGGCAAAGTGTTTTTTTTACAAAACAGGATATGTGCTTATGCCTTTATTGCACAGAATGGATCGAAAAAACAAAAGAAGATTGCTATGTGCTGCTGCTGTGGCTGATCAAGCAAATGTTTCTGTGTTTCTGTCAATGTTAGGGTTGTAAAGCATATTTATTCTGATATTGTGGTCTATTATTCCTCCCCGAACACTCTGTTGTCCTCTAACTTGTTCACTCATTGGCTGTAGGTCATCACTGATGTGTTTTCAGTCAGAATTCATTTCACACCACATGATTTTGATATCAGGTCCAGATATTTAGCTTTAAAATAATATTGTAATAATGATCGTATCTTTGACAATTCACACTGTGTGATTGTCACGCATGAACAAGCACTGATTTTAATCCAATTTCCGGCATTTGTCTGCAATTTCACAAAACTTCTCGACGAGCTAAAATCGTGCAGTGTGAACTCAGCATAAATCTGTTAGCGAGCACTTCTCCTTTGTGTATTTAATCCATACAACTCACAAATGTGGCATACCATGATTATTGCACAGGTGTGCCTTAGGCTGGGTCAGATGGTATTTCTGTTTGGAGTTTGCATGTTCTTCCCATGTTTGCGTGGGTTTCCTCCAGGTGCTCCGGTTTCCCCCACAGTCCAAAGACATGCGCTATAGGTGAATTAGATTAACTAAATTGGCAGTAGTGTATAAGTGTGAGAGCGTATGGGTGTTTCCCAGTACTGGGTTGCAGCTGGAAGGGCATCCGCTGCATAAAACATATGCTGGAATAGTTGGCGGTTCATTCCTGATATATAAGGGACTAAGCTGAAGGAAAATGAATGAATGTTTTACACCAAGACTCAGAAATCAGTAACAGAGTTTACAGAGATGTAAACTGTCATTAATGCAAAAACTGTGTCATATAACCACAGAATAAATGTCAGTATCACACAGAAAGTTTATCTTACTATATTGGGGATAGAAAATGCATTTTCAGACACTCAGCACCGAGACCAGCCAGCAAGCATTTTGCATATTAGTTTCACACAGTTCACATCTAACTGACGCTTAAAATGAGTAAATTGGAATGGATGGGACGCTTGAAAAACAAGGTGAAAAAAAGTCCTTTATATTCAAATTTTATTATCGGATTTGTGATGCTGGGACTTGAACAACTGGTGGAAATAGACTTTGCTTGCCCTTGCAATCCAAAGCTGAATCTTCTGTTTTCAACCGCGTATTTTGTAGTTCCTGCTTTTTTCTCCTTCGCCCTTTTATTTTACATTCAGAGCTCACAAATCAGCAGTTATTCAAGCTGTTTGCACTGCGCCTTAGTTTGTCTTACTCCAGCCATTCTCTGGATCATGCTGCTGTTTTTTGATGGACAATATTTTGCCTGTGCAAGGACTTCATGGGAAGGACTGACAGTTCACACGGATATAACTGCTTCAACAACATGGTGCCAGCCTTTAATCCAACCTGACAACACCACAGAAAAGCAAATAGCATTTTTCAACTACCGAAATAATTCTCAGGTAAGCTTGATGTTGCAGTCAAGATGATGTTACATTTATGAAGTCAAAATTATTAACCCTCCTGTGAATTTTCTTTTTCTTTTTAAAAATTTTCCCAAATGGTGTTTAACAGAGCAAGAAATTTTTCACAGTATTTCCTATAATATTGTTTCTTCTGGAGGAAGTCTTATTTATTTTATTTCGCCTAGAATAAAAGCAGTTTTTAAACATTTTAAACACATTTTAGGGTCAATATTATTAGCCCTCTTAAGCAATATTTTTTTGACTGTCTACAGAACAAACCACCATTATACAATGATTTGCCTAATTACCCTATACCTAATTAACCTAGTTAAGCCTTTAAATGTCACTTTAAGCTGAATACTAGTATCTTAAAAAATATCTAGTAAAATATTCTGTCCCCGGCTGGGTCAGTTGGCGTTTCTTTGTGGAGTTTGCATGTTCTCCGCGTGTTGGTGTGGGTTTCCTCCGGGTGCTCCGGTTTCCCCCACAACTCTAAAGACATGCACTACAGGTGAATTGGGTAAGCTAAATTGTCCGTAGTGTATGTGTGTGAATGAGTGCAGCTGGAAGGGCATCTGCTGCGTAAAACATATGCTGGATAAGTTGGCGGTTCATTCCGCTGTGGTGACCCCAGATTAATAAAGGGACTAAGCCGAAAAGAAAATGAATGAATGAATGAAAATATTCTGTACTGTCATCATGGCAAAGATAAAAGAAATCAGTTATTAGAAAATATTTAAACTATTTTGTTTAGAAATGTTTTAAAAAAATCTTCTTTCCATTAAAAAAAAATTCAGGAAGACTAATAATTCTGACTTCAACTGTATTTCTTTCCTGCTCCCGTGTTTTCATGCACATTACTCTTTTGGTGTCATTTTTCAGCTAATGGGACTGTGTATATTGCTCCTGATGTCATTGCCTCTGATGTGGATGGGCATTAGGAGGTGGTTCTACATGCCGACCAGAAGCAAAGAACTTGATAATGAACAAATAGAAATGGTGGATCTGAGCCCATCACCTCCTGACACAGCCTCTACAGCTGCAACTCACAGTAGAGATGATTTTTAAAAGCACTGGACAGAAATTGCTTCATTCACAGTAAGACATTTTTTTCATGTTCACCAGCCTCATGTCTAAAATTCTTATTCTTTATAGTTTGCATTAAATGTAAAAGTATCACGTTTGTATTTTTTTCATTACTGGAAGTGCTCTGGAACGAAGTCATTTTGCAACAGAAAGAATTCAATTTGTGTCACTTTAGAACAAGTAAACCATATTTTGCCATTTAAACTGTGTCATATTGCATTTTTTTTCATTCTGTCATGTAGAGTAACAAACCACTTCCTGTCATTACAACAAGGTTTGCTTTCTGTTTTTGTATTACCTGGTGCTAGAAATGCTGTTTCTAAATCTAATTGTCTTTTTTTTTTTTTTTTTGCAAACTCTTACAAATCTTACTTTGATTTCCATAACTGTCTTACAATTTTTTTTGTTTATAAATAGGAATTCCAAGAAAAGTCAGAATTGTGAAATAAAATCATGCAATTGCATTTAAAATGTTTGATTTCATGGCAGAAGGCTTTTGAAAAGACAGTATTATGAGTGAAAGAAATGTTGGGCAGTTCTTGAACCTGTTAGTTCTCAGACTAAAAGCAAAACATGCACCTCCATAGCAAAACATAATATTCTTCTATAAAATATATTGTGGTTTGGGGTAAATAATGGGTGTAAAAATGTTTTTATTATCTGAAGCATCCGATGTGGCTGCATGATCATGATAAAAGTATAGTTTTAGATTTTTTTTTTTGACCCTTGGTTGTTATAACCTGTTCAACCTGGGGTGTGCATATTAATGATTCTATGTGCAAAGTACCGGTCTGTGTTTTGTTCCAATTGGCCTGTTTTTCACTGGGATTTTGCACAAGGGACTGAACTCTTATTATTCAACTATGCCTAGGTAAATGCAGATTTTCTTTCTATGGCACCTTTAAAATACCCAACATTTAATAAGAGTATATACAGTGCTCAGCATATATAAGTACACCCCTCACAAATCTATCTTTTAAATTCATATTTTTAATAGGAAGCTATATAATATTGTATTTGTGCATATACGTTAGATTAGTCAGTACTGAAGCCAAACCTGGAGCTTATCTAACAAAATAATTTACAATAACGGTCCAAAAACTAGTACACCCAAATTTATATGTTATAGAAAAAATATTAAATACAAAAAAAAAAGGAAAAATCAAGAGAAGCAAAAAAAATTGAAAAATTGTTGAAATTTTGTAGGTTGTAATTTTTTTTGCAATATTTTGCTTGAATTTAATTATATTATCTTTCAATTTCTAAATATGTTTGGTGACTAAAATATTATTTTAATAAATATATCTGTTTTGTTTAAATGTACCAAAATACATTGCCTATATTCACTGAGAAATGGATATAAATATTCATTTTCAAAATGGGGTGTACTCAATTATGCTGAGCACTGTATTTCATAAAAATGAAATGTCATCACACTGTCATCACACTCTCTGGCCGAATCTGCGTGACCACTGCTCCAAATCTAGTACTTGTTGGCCACTGTAATGTTTAGAACAGAGAAAAAATAGTTCCCCAGCGGGAGGGGAACTTGAATGCTATGTGGAAAAACTTCCACTATGGGGATTTCGTCAGAAGCCAATCATCTGAAAGAGTAATAAAATGGGCCAATGAAATGCCAATGAATTGGCGGCGTCAGCGTACACAGCTGGCAGCAATCACAATTATTCGTGTATAAAGATGCCAGTCGTGCATAGCAAAGACACCTTTTTCGCTTTCAGAGCTGAACACGCTACTGAGAGAGTCCTTGGGTTCCTCCAAACCTCCTTCGAGAGAGAGATAGAGAGAGAGAACGAGAAAGCTGCCCGTGTTTGAACAGGCTGTTTCTCCCGGTTCCAGAGTGTGTGACAACGCAGTGGCAGATGGTCTAGCTGGGCTATTCTCCCTTGCCTGGGCGTTCTCTGGGTCCGGTCTTTCAAAATCGGTGAGTATAGGAGCAAGTTTCCTAAAAGAGCAACAAGGTCTTTTTAAAGATGTCGTTCCGACCGTGCGTTTCTGGATGCGGTGGTTTCCTGTCCCCGGATGATGGGCACGAGCACTGCGTGACATGTTTGGGGGTCCAGCATGTTAATGCGGTGCTCGCGGGCAGTGATTGCCATCATTGCGATGGCATGTCTGTTGCGCAGCTACAGCCCCGCCCCAGGGCGCCGTTAAGTCCGGTAAATGGACCGCGAAGCATCCCTGAGACGGGCCATCCGGAGAAGAGGGAACTTGCTCTTTCCCCGGTGGAGGGCCGGGCATCACAACATCAAACGGCGTTTTTCAACGCCAGGCCGCCAATAAAATTCTCAATAAAAGACCATGTTTCCCCTTTCCCGGATGCGTCAGCCCGAACACTGCCAGTCTGGGACGCTATGCCTTCCAGTTTGCAGGATCGGTGCACCTCGCCAGCAGCTCTGAGTGTGTTAGAGGATGGTCTCCTTTCTCACACACCCTCAGCCCCCTCTCAGGACCCTGGGAGAAAGGTGAGAGTGAATCTCTTGCCTCCTGCTCTTCCGCGGGACCCCAGCGCTCCCCGGTTGAACCCTCCCACTCCGTGCTGCCCCACTGCTGGTGCGTCAACGATCGTGCCTATGATGCCACTTGCGCGAGCTCTGCCGGCCTGGTTAGCACTGGTTAGCCCGTCGCAGTGGCTCATTCGCACAATCAGACTCAGCTACGCGATTGAGTTCATGACCTCCCAAGTTCACGGGTGTGTATTTCAAAGGAGGCAATCGAGGCAATCGAGCCGGTTCCTCCAGCCGAGATGAGGAGCGGGTTTTACAGCCCGGACTTCATCGTGCCCAAAAAGAACGGTGGGCTACGGCCAATCCTAGACCTGCGTGTTTTGAACCGCTGTCTGTACAAGCTGCCGTTCAGAATGATCACGCAGAGGCGCATCCTCCGGTGCGTCCATCCTCAGGATTGGTTTGCAGCAATAGACCTGAAGGACGCGTACTTTCATGTCGCCATTCTTCCATGACACCGCCAGTTTCTGAGGTTTGAGTTCGAAGGTCGAGCATGGCAGTATAAGGTCTTCCCCTTCGGGCTCTCTCTGTCTCTGCGGGTTTTTACCAAGCTCATGGAGGGTGCCTTGGCGCCCCTTTGGCTCGCGGGCATCCGCATACTCAATTATCTCGAGGACTGGCTGATTTTAGCCCCTTCGTGGGATCAATTGATTATGCACAGAGACAGGGCGCTCCAGCACCTCGACCGGTTGGGGTTTCAGGTCCATCGAGAAAAGAGCAAGCTCACCCCCGTGCAGAGAATCTCTTTTCTCGGGTTGGAGTTGGACTCGATCACCAAGCGGATGCTGACCTGTCTGAGGGAGTCATGCCGCTCGGATTGCTCCATATGAGACTGCTTTAGCACTGGCTTCAAGATCGGGTCCCCAGATGCGCATGGCAACCAGGCACGCACCGAGTGATTGTCACTCCACTGTGTCGCCGCGCCCTCAGTCCCTGGACGGACCCTGCGTTTCTACAGGCCGGAGTTCCTCTAGAACAAGTGTCCAAGCATGTTGTCGTCTCGACGGATGCTTCCAGCACGGGCTGGGGTGCCGTGTGTTGCGGGCATGCAGCTGCAGGTCCATGGAAAGGAACCTTTGGCATATCAATTGGCATATCAATTGCCTGGAGCTGTTGGCAGTGTATCTCGCTCTGCGCCGGTTTTTACCAGTGCTAGAGCGGAAGCACGTGCTGGTCAGGACGGACAGCACGGCGACGGTGGCATATATCAACTGCATGGGGGGTATCCGCTTCCGCCGCATGTCTCAGCTCGCTCGCCGTCTGCTCCTCTGGAGTCATACGCGGCTGAAATCGTTGCGTGCCATTCACATCCCTGGCGAGCTCAACCGTGCAGATTATGCACTCTCACGGCAGCTTCCACGTCCAGGAGAATGGAGGCTCCACCCCGAGTCTGTTCAGCTGATATGGGCGCGCTTTGGAGAAGCCCAGGTAGACCTGTTTGCTTCCCCCGAGAGCACCCATTGCCAGTGGGTTTTTTCCCTGACTGAGGACTCCCTCGGCACGGATGCACTGGCTCACAGCTGGCCTCGGGGCATGCGCAAATACGCGTTCCCCCCAGTGAGCCTACTCGCGCAGACACTGTGCAAAGTCAGGGAGGACGAGGAGCAGGTCTTGCTAGTTGCGCCCCTCTGGCCCAACCGGACCTGGATATCAGAACTCCCCCCCAGCAGATCCCTTTAAGGAAGGACCTTCTTTCTCAGGGACAGGGCACCACCTGGCACCCACGCCCAGATCAACCTCCACATGTGGTCCATAGACGGAGCCATCACTCAGGCTAGAGCTCCCTCTACGAGGCATGCCTATGCCCTGAAGTGGAGTCTATTCACTGAATGGTGCGCTTCTCACCGAGAAGACCCCTGGACTTGCCAGATCAGTGTTGTGCTCTCTTTCCTTCAGGATAGGTTGGAGCAGAGGTTGTCACCCTCCACACTGAAGGTTTACGTTGCTGCCATTTCCAAAATCCAAAATCCACCCCGCCCCCCTCTCATGCCCTCTTGGGATCTCTCTGTAGTACTTACGAGCCTACGGGGAGATCCGTTCGAACCACTCGACTCAGTATCCTTGAGATTTCCTTGAAGACAGCTCTGCTGGTCGCGTTGGCATCGATCAAGAGGGTCGGGGACCTGGAGGCATTTTTGGTCAGTGATTCGTGCCTAGAATTCGTGCCGGGTTTCTCTCACGTGATCCTGAGACCCCGATCTGGATATTTGCCCAAGGTTCCTACCACTCCGTTTAAAGACCAGGTAGTGAGCCTGCAAGCACTGCCTTCGGAGGAGGCAGACCCAGCCCTTTCATTGCTGTGTCCTGTTCGCGCTCTGCGTATTTATGTGGACCGCACTCAGAGCTTTAGATACTCTGAGCAGCTCTTTGTCTGTTACGGCGGTCGGAAGAAGGGAAGTGGCGCATCCAAACAGAGGTTGGCCCACCGGATAGTGGATGCCATCTCCCTCGCTTATCGGAGCCAGGGCGAGCCGTGTCCCCCAGGAGTGAGAGCGCACTGGACTAGGAGCGTCGCTTCTTCTTGGGCGTTAGCACGTGGTGCCTCTCTAACAGATATCTGTAGAGCTGCGGGCTGGGCGACACCTAATACATTTGCGAGATTTTATAATCTTCAAGTGGAGCCGATTTCCTCGCGTGTGCTGGTTAACGCCGGTGAATGAGGAAATTCGGTTTGGTGTTGGAACACGCTTGCTGCGCCTTTCTCTCTAACACAGAGATACGTGCACTTTTTTTCACCCTGTTCAGTTGAGTTCCCCATTGGCGAACCCTACAGAGTTCCTCTGAGGCCCCCAGCATCTGACTCAGCAGAAGAGTCAGGTGCCTGGCCCATTACGTTGTTGGCATGCCCACATGGTCAGCCCGCGTTCTGGGTATAGGTGCCTGCTATGCGCGATCCCCACTGGCGATCCCATATGCTTCACTCAGCCACGGTATAGTTCCCTCCTCTTAGGTGGGCCCGTGTCTTCCCTCCCCGCTAACCATCCTCATATGTGTACTCCCCCTTTTCAGGGTTAGTCCATGTGTCTTCTTGCCACCAGGTCTCCCCATTGGGCAGCAGGTGGCCTCCGCAGCGTCCTCCGTATCGGGACTGCACGCTTTCTCAACGTACTGTCGTATTTAAAAATTCCTAGAACTTAACTAGGTGGATTTTTACGACCCACCAAAAAATATAAATAAGCCTTTTAATGCTTCACAGGTCAGTAAGGTAAGTTAGGGCCAGGGGACACGTTGGAGGGCTGCGTCTCTGGTGATGATGGTGCACTCACACTGATAGCCTGGCAAACCTCTCACCAGTGGCGTGGTAAGGTTCAATCGCTGTGGCGTTTTCCATTCATTTCCCCATAGTGGAAGTTTTTCCACATAGCATTGAAGTTCCCCTCCCGCTGGGGAACGTTAAGGTTACTACGTAACCCTCGTTCTCCGAGGGGGGGAACGGAAATGCTATGTTCCTTCACCACAAGCGGTTGCCCCTTAGCTGATGGTTTAGTTCGGCTCTTCAGCTAGAAAAGGTGTCTTTGCTATGCACGGCTGGCATCTTTATACACAAATAATTGTGATTGCTGCCAGCTGTGTACGCTGACGCCGCAAATTCATTGGCATTTCATTGGCCCGTTTTATTACTCTTTCAGATGATTGGCTTCTGACAAAATCCCCATAGTGGAAGTTTTTCCACATAGCATTTCCGTTCCCCCCCTCGGGGAACGAGGGCTACGTAGTAACCGTAACGTGTTTCAACCTCAAGTGGGCAGCCTATTTATTCTTCTTATATATTAGAATGTTTAGAAAAATCTTATCTTATCTTATCTAATCTATTAATCCTATATTATTGCTATGAACAATTGCCTTGGCATCTTTCTCACAAAGCAGACAATAATGGTCATGATGATTCGTAGCAGTTCCCAGATGAGCCTTAATTGGATGTTATCAGAAAGTGCTGTCACATAGAAAAATGGAGGTAATGTAAACTCTTCTCGAAACTCTTCTCTTGTTGTTTCTATTGGGAAGCTAATAAAGGTTACTGTGATGAAAACTTTCTGATAATTAGAGAAAGTTTCCACTTCTGAAAGAGAATGAGTATGTAATTTTCAGTTACATCTAATATGTGCATGTTGATAATTGACCTGTCATATGAACGCTATTCACTGACATTTTTGCTTTACCACACTTTATATAGATGACTAATGAGTGAACAATGACTCCTCACATAGTACAGAGTCAGAAAAAGGTTAGATACATGATGGTGCACTGACCACTAGGCCATTGGCACTGACCACTGACACTGACATTGGCACTGACACCAGATAATGACTGCATTTCAGACATGAAAGAAAAGGTAACTAAGTTTTGTAGATTGTTATTGTAGTGGTGAAATTGTTCCTTAATTATATTTCTTATTATTGTCATTGGTTTCTGTGCTTTATAATTCCAAAGAAAAGTCTTGGAGATATTGAAATATGTGAAGACATTCGCACATTAACAAAAAGTTCTGGGGGTACAACAAATAAAAAGACTGACCCAAGGACTATGTCCAAGCCTCAACCATTGAGGAGCTAAAATTCTTTGATAAATCTGTTTTTTTTTTCTGCTCCACTAATGCTAATAATGTCAGCCTGGTATTGATTTCTGATGTCTACCCAATATTATTTTTCACTTTCAACCAAAATGCAACGCCTATCACATTTGGAATTTTGTAGATACTGAAGCTAAGCAGGGCTCACTGAAGCTAAACAGGGCTGAGCATGGTTAGTACTTGAATGGGAGACCACATGGGAAAACTAGATTGCTGTTTGAAGTAGTGTTAATGAGGCCAGCAGGGGGTGCTCAAACTGTGGTCTGTGTGGGTCCTAATGCCCCAGTATTGTGATGGGGACACTATACTAGCAGTGAGCACCATCCTGACTCTCTGTGGTTATTAAAAATCTTATGGTACTTCTCGTAAAAAAGTAGGGGTGTAACCCCAGTGTCCTGACCAAATTCGCTCCCTCTGCCCTTACCTATGATGTCCTCCCAATCATCCCTATCCACTGAATTGGCTGTATTGCTGTCTGGAGTGTGGTGAAGCACTGGCGTTGTTGTCCTGTGGCTGCCGTTGCATCTTCCAGGTGGATGCCACACACCATAATTGAAAAAAGTGCTTTGGGTGTATGGCCATACACAATAAATATGCTATATTAATGCACATCATCACATTACATTTCCAATACATATTGCATTTTGGTTGAAAATTAAATCTCCCAAATCTCCTACATTCACTCCATGATACTTTTGCAAATTCATATTCCAAAAAGCATCCTGCAGACAAAGCTACAAACTCAATCAAAAGAAAAAAGTAATACTATGCCACTCATTTATATTAAGCACAAAAGAGTGTCACCAAAGCAACAAGGTGCTCCATCTCGTGAACCACAGGCTCATGAGCTATCACTTGCATCGTTAAAAGTCAGCCAGCAATTACTTTCAGTTTTAGTCTGTAGACATCTCAACCTTGACAACACAGAAAATGAGTATGGAGTGGGTAGCACTCTTGATCAAACAGCTGAAGAAAAGTCCTTTATATTCAAATGTAATTATTAGCTTTTTAATGGTGGGACTCGAGAAACTTGTAGAAATGGATTTTGCGTGCCCTTGCGATCCAAAAATGAATGCAGCGTTTTCTGTCATGTATTTTGTGGTTCCTGCTTTGTTCTCCAGCGCGCTCATGTTTTATATTTATTGCTCAGAGTGCAAAACAAAGTGTCTGGGTTGTACCATAACCTGCATTATTCCAGCCGGTGTTTGGATCATGCTGCTGCTTTTTGATGGTCAGTATTTCGCCTGTGCAAAAACTTCCTGGAAAGGACTGACGGTTCACAGTGATATTGCAGCTTCAACAACGTGGTGCCAGCCTTTGATCAGTTCTAACAACATCACTGAGAAGCAAATGACATTTTATGGCTTTCGAAATTATTCTCAGGTGAGTGAATATTAGGAACTATTTAATTCCCTATTATTCGATGTGGATGAAAATTTAGATTTGTACAATGTAATGTCTCAGATTTTGTCGCATTGTTACTTCAGATAGTGGCACTGGGCATGCTGGGTATGAGCTCTTTGCCCTTGTTTGTCATTGGATGCATGAGATGTTGCAAAAAAACCCCAGGAATCAATGAAGTTGACGCTGAACAAGTGGAAATGGAGGATCCTGGTCAAAGTTTAACATCACCTCCTGAAAGGTCTTCATTAATGGATGTGGAAAGAAGAGATGTACGGTTGTAGCTTTGCTATAGATCACATTTGTAACACATTTGTCATACAACTACAACACACAAAGAGCACTTGTTTCGTAGATGCCTTCACATCATGGAGAGTGAGAAACCACATCCTGTTATTCAGTGTATCATGCTATGAAACATGCAAAATATACTTGCTTATTTTTTTCATGATTTTGAATTGTAGACTGACTTTGATGTTTTTTTTTTACAGTGGTGAGCATAAATGAGTACACCCCTTACAGATCTCTCTTTTAAATTAATATTTTCTACAGGATGCTTTGAAACTCGTTTGAATTTAAATTTATTATCTTTCTGTATCTAAAGGCGTTAGGTGACCAAACTCTTATTTTAATTAATAGAACTGGTAAATAAATCTGTTTTGTTTAAATGCACCAAAAAGTATTGGATAAATTCACTGAGAAATGGTCAAAAATATTCATTTTCAAAATGGGGTGTATTCGTTTATGCTGAGCACTGTATATATAATCTCTCTCTCTCTCTCTCTCTCTCTCTCTCATTTACTACTGGATTATTACCTGCCTATTATTAAGATATTAAATGTTTCTTAGCACTTATAAAGTTTGATCTTATTTCTTATGTGACTAAAATTTGTGTACAGTACTGCATTAGAATGATTTAGAATTCTCAGATATTTATTCTCATTTGTAACTCGCTTTGTAAGAAAGTGTCTGCCAAATTATTAAATGTAAATTTAACAAAGGAATATAAAAAAGTACTGATTGTTAAGGTATGTGAAATTATAGAATAAAAAAAAAAAGTATTAAGTATTTTTACTTGTTTTGGTTCCAGTCCTTAAATGTTTCCTCAAAGCAGAAGGTAAGAAAGAGAAACAGAAACATTTTAATTTATTTCAATCAGCACCCTCTAAGCTTAATAAATGTACATTTTCTATCGTAGGACATGTTAAATGAAGCTCAAACTGATAGAAAACGACAACTATTTTGTATTAAATTCAAGAAAAAAAAAAGAAAAAAAGGATTTAAGAGGTTTAAAACATATTTGAAATAAAGATATTTGTCCTAAATTTTGGTTTAAATCTGTTTGATGTTTTTTGGATGTTTGAATATTTTAAAATGGTTGTGGTATGGTAAGAATGGTAAAAGTAGTTTCTGTAATAGGGTAGGTATACAATGCAACTGCAAATCATGGTGCCTCAACATAACAAAAGGATGCTGTAAATGTCATTGAAGTATAGTCATCAAAGCACAATGTGCTGTAATGTTTCGCAAAAATTGCTGCAACTATAGTGAGTGAAGTTGTCCTACTTAAACCCATTCAAATGTATTATCAACACTATTTGTTTGGAGAGCTCCATGATAATAGTTTCTCTGTCTGTAACTACATCAAACTTTTCTAAGCAGTTAGTAAAGGAATGACTTAAATCATAGACAATAGTTTTAATGTTGCTTGTACAGACATAAGATGAACTTTCAGGGGCGACGTGGTGGCGCAGTGGGTAGCACGTTCGCCTCACAGCAAGAAGGTCGCTGGTTCGAGCCTCGGCTGGGTCAGTTGGCGTATCTGTGTGGAGTTTGCATGTTCTCCCCGTGGTCGCGTGGGTTTCCTCCGGGTGCTCCGGTTTCCCCCACAAGTCCAAAGACATGCGGTATAGGTGAATTGGGTAAGCTAAAAAATTGTCCGTAGTGTATGTGTGTGAATGAGTGTGTATGAATGTTTCCCAGTGATGGGTTGCAGCTGGGAACAGCTGGGAAAACATATGCTGGATAAGTTGGCTGTGGCGACCCCAGATTAATAAAGGGACTAAGCCGAAAAGAAAATGAATGAATGAATGAAGATGAACTTTCATACATTTATTGAAAATATTGGTTGATTACTTGAAAGATTTTTCATACTTAAGATTTTGAAACTGCACTTATTTGAACAAAAATACTATAAAACAGTAACATAGTGAAATATAATTTTTTGCTAATAAAATTATACTTTCTCTTTTATATATATATTTTTAAATATGATTTATTCCTATGATACAAAGCTGAATTTTTTGCTGAATCACTACTCCAGTCTTCATTGTGTCACAGGATCCTTCAGACATCAACCCAATTGCTCTTTTATGATTAGTTATGGATTCTCAGTCATTTGTGGTTCATGTTCTCACTATAAATGCTTATCATAGAAATCTGATATTCCAAATAGCCACATTTATCTGAAATAAAATATTATAAAGATTTAAATAAATGTGTTTCCTGTCACTTTGATTCCTTAAGACCTTGCTGAATATTTTTTATCTATCTTATATTAGTTAATATATCATGGTTTCCAAAAACATATGAAGCACCACAACTTTTCAGGAATGATAATAATCAAAAATGCTTCCTGAGCAACAAATCATCATATTGTTTAGTGATTTCTGAAGGATCATGCACTGAAGACTGTGATGCTGAACATTGAGCTTTTAACTGCAGGAATAAATGACTATAAAATACATTAAAATAGAAAATAGATGTTAATAATATATCACAAAAATGTAATTTTTTAAAACTTTGACCTTGATGAGAAGACAAGCAATGGAAAAGTCCCACAGGTCCCATTTTTTTAACCTGTAGTGTACGTTTATGTATCAGTGCATGAATTTTGCTTGGATTTCCTTGTGCACTGTATGAACCTGTGTAAGTGTAAGTGACCACAGTAAATCACAGTCCTGTCAGCAGCAGTCCGTTATGTCCCAGTTGTGGGTGTTTGCAGGGGGCTGTACAGGGAACTGGAGTCTTCCATCACTCCTCCGACAGAGGGCAGGTAGGCATGATGCAGAATGGGCAACTGCAGAGAGAGCCTGCGCCGAACACTGTGGAGGACATAAATTAAGTGCTCTGAAGTTTTCAGACTATTCACTTCGAAATAAACTGAAGGATATTGTAGAAAGATGGACTGAGACAAATAAAACTCACTGTTCAGGGGAGTTGATGTCCTGGTGCAGATTCCTGTCACATCTGGAGCTTTCAGGGAGAGTCAGGCATTTATCCTTCGCTGGAAAAGACACAAGAATAAGTAAATTTAAATAAACAAAGACCAATCCCTTTACAGAGTTACTATGTTTCAGCTGGAGTTCAAAATAAAATGAATGATGCTTAATCCCTCTGAACTGAATATTTAATACTTTTAATAAACAGTAAGGGGCCTGGAAGGACATTTTAATGTACTTGGTTAATTTGACAATACTGTGAACATAAATATGTAACTACATTTGAATTTCTTTGAATTAGTCATGCACCATAACAAAAACTGTGGACCAAAACCAAAAATGTAGGATGCACTTGGACAAAATGAAAAAAATACTATCGTCAATCAATCAATCAATCAATCAATCAATCAATCAATCACTTATCGTATAAGTATTAATGTCACTTACCATAGTGAATTTTATTTAAACACTCATTTACTACATTTTTATTTAATAAATGCAACAAATGTTTAGTTAATTAATAATGAATTAATCATATTTCTATTTAAATACATAATGAAAGCATAACAGGTTAAGTAAACACAATAATTATTTAGAAAAATCTATTTTAATCGAATGAACTAGATGCAACTTGAACTGCCACAGTGAGTGTAATGCCATTTGAAAAGTTTAAAAAGTACAATTATTCTTTACAAATGTAAAAGTTTAGACATTTTATATTAAAAAGTAACAAAGCAACAAAACAAAGGTAACAACGTTTATTGTGATTAACTCTGAAAACTGCACTGACAGTTTCAATTTCAATTTACTAGAACTTCTATGTTAAGCTGCTTTGACACAATCTACATTGTAAAAGCGCTATAGAAATAAAGATGAATTTAATTGAATGTGCTGCAAATGTTTTGTGAGGTTTACTTCACTCATCATCTGAAAACAGCTTTTTCAAATGCCCTAGAGTCAACATAGATAACACATTTAACTCCTGTAATTTATCCACATTTTGTGAACAAAATAGACAGCCAAAATACACTAGAGAAGTGTTAAATGAACATCACTGTTTAAGGTCAACAACGTCTGCCTTTTAAAGCCTTTTTGGCTTGAAATTGAAATTTTATGTAGCTGAATTTTTATAAAATCAATAGCTAATGGAAACAATAGTTATTGTAATATTTTAATGAAGACTGTTTTTGCATATAGGAACTTTTAAGTATTCTTCTACCTGTTTTGTGCACAAAACCTGTGACGATGACTTTCTCTGTCGCATGAGCACTCGTTTCATTTAGATTTAGTTGCTTGGTCAAATCCTCCAGCTCAGAATCCAGCTGCAGGAAAACACAATCAATTAAAACAACATACAAATGATCTCATCTGTTGTTTTAACCTAGTAACACTTCAACTACATTATAATATAAGAAGCTTCTCACGTAATTAATGTGTCGTCTGAGGTGAAAGTTTTCTGACTGATGAATTCTCAGGCTGGATGAGATGCTCAATGTTGCGTCAATCATAAAAACAGATACTCCAGCATCATTCAGCGCCATCATGCTCCTCTTGTCTTTGTTTTGTTCAGTCTCCTTTTCTAGTTCGCTATGCCACTGTGTGAGGTGGAACCTCCTTGACAAAAAGGCAGGATCAGGACCCATCCTTATGATGATAATCTGGAAAAATCATTTAAAAATGAAATACAACTGAACTACTTCATGTTTTATAAAATACACTTTTTCTGCTCACAAGGCTGCATTTATTTGATCAAAAACACTCAAAACTATACAATTGTGAGACATAAAAAATTCAAAATCTATTTAAAATTATATTTTCCTATTGAATGCAATTTAAAATTTTATTTATTGTTATTAAAACTCCAGTTTTAAGTGTCACACAATCGTTCAGAAATCCCTCTATATTAATTTGCTGTTCTATTAAAATCAATCGGGTAACACTTTACTTGAAGCGGTGTTCATAAAACTAACCTGAAATGACACATCGTGAATTTTATGCATGCTTATGACAACTGTCATTAAGTGTCATTCACTCAGTTATGACATTTTAAATGCAAAGATTACATTGTTTGCTATGACAACTTGACATTAACAAATACATCACAACCTGTTTTTGTCTTTGTCGTGACAACTTGACATTACCAAGACAACAAAATGTGTCATAAATCTGTCATAAACATGATTGTCATGAAGCCATTATTATCATTATCGTTAATATTTCTTTTGACACCAGTGGTACAAGCTGAATTTGTCATTAAAATCTACATTCTTTTTAATGACGCTCTTCCAAATTATTTTACAGAGTTATAACACTTTTAATGAGACATTTTAATGACAAATACAGTTTGTTCCACTGAAAAAGTGATAAAAAAATATTATAATGGCCTCATTACAATCATGTTTATGATAGATTTATGACAATTTTTGCTGTCTTGGTAATATCAAAACAGGTTGTGATGTATTTGTTTATGTCAAGTCACAATTAACAATAGCATCTTTGCATTTAAAATGACAACTGAACAAATGACATTTAAATGACAGTTGTTATAAGCTTGCATAAAATCTCATGTGTCATGTCATAAAGGTTTTTATGACATTCTTATGAACACCCCCTTCAGGTAAAGTGTTACCATATATTGATATTATACTTAGTCTTTTATAATGATTCATATAATTATCAATGTTTAAATAAACTGAAAATAAAGTTCAAAACAGCAGCATTTATTAGATTTCAATTTACATTATAAATGTCTTTACTTTCACTCTTGAACAATTCAATGTGTCCCTGATAAATGGTCAATGCAAATAATAAAAGTTAATGCTAATTTTAAAATATAGTGTATCTCAAAAACATCAGTTTCTTTAAACATTTGAAGCGCAGAAGAGAATAATAAGGACACATTTTCCTTGAGCAGTAGATCATCATAAAATAATGATCATGTGACACTGAAAACTAATGGAGTAATAAAGCTGAAAATTACACTTTATAGTAAATCACAGGAATACATTCAGTTTTAATTACATTCCTTAATAAAACATGGTAACACTTTATTTTAAGGTGTTTTTGTTATATGCAAATAATCAATATTCCTCAGTAGTTAAATGAATAGTAACACAGTAATGATGATATTGATATATTTTGACAGAACTATCCCTTTAAAGAGCATTTTAGTGAACATGCATGTGGTACCTTTGGAACGAACACCATACACAGAGTGCAGCAGCAGCATGTGACGATCACAAGGGTCACAATGCAGAACTGCACGTTTGGTTGATGCTGCCAGAACATTGAGGCACACGTACCAATCAGAATGACTGGGACCGACACAAACACACTGAATCGGATACTCCTGCTGTCGTTTACGGCAGGTATGTTCATGTGTCGTGTGCTCCAGGCCAGGACACAGGTGCTGAACTGTATAGCAAACGTGCAAGTACAAAAAAAAAACATTGAACCATCTGTTTCATTAATGCTATGTAGTTAATCACTTTGTGAAATCAAATATCAAAATAACAAATATCGTACTAGCAATGTTCCCTTATAAATATAGAACGCAGCCATCCAGAAAAACCCATGTGAGTTTTCACATCGCTCTGAGAAGGGCTGAATGAAAAAATCCTGTCCGTGAGGATGAGGCTAAGAAAAGAAAAAAGAAAGATTAGCACACAATATAAAGAGTGAACATAAATTGATTACAAAGAGAATCGGATGATCATGGAGAAAATAATAATTTATGATGTTATTTGGTATCTCTTTAAGAAAGCTTGTACTGCTTTAAGAGGAAACTGGATTTATTGCTTGTTACCTGTATACGATACTCCTTCACTGTTCTCCTAAAAGGATCCAGTATTTGCAAACTAATTATTAGACTTAGGTCAATCAAAAATAGCAGCATAACCAGGAGATCCGGCCCATAATTCTTTGTTGTCTGGGGAATTACAAAATAAGTCAGGTGCAAAAAAGGTATTGAAACCCTTAAAGAAATGGCAACCGTTCACCCGAAAATGAAGATTTCCTCACCATAGTCACCCTGCAAGTGAATTTCTTTCTTCTGTTCAACATGAATGATGGGGGAAAAAGCAGCCATTGACATCCATAGTACAACAAAAATACAACAAAAGTCAATAGCTGTTTATTTTGTGTTCAACAGAAGAAAGAAACTCAAACATGTTTGGAACAAGTGGAGGATGAGTAAACGATGACTGAATTGTCATTTTTGGGTATACTAGGACTTTAAAGTGTCCCTATTATACATTTTTTGAATATTATCTTTCATGTAGTGGGTAATTCTGCTGTTTGTAAATGTAAAAAAAGGTAACACTGCAATGTTGTGAAAAAAATATGTTTGTTGAGCTTGGATGGATGCAAACCTATTATAGACTTCCAAAACAAAAATTAGGAATCTTTGAATCTTTATAACAGTAAAATTGGGACACTTTAATAATATAAATGAATTATTTATTTTTAATTAGATGTATATGCATGTTGTTGTTTTCTTACCTTTTTATCAATGCTGTGGTTTTTAAAAAATAAATGAATTTGCCATATTTTAGCAAACATGGCCCCAAAAGCTGTGGTACATCCAATAGATAGACATGATATTTGCACCTGTGAATAAAACCACAGATCATTACTAAAATATTTTGTACTTGGAATCCAAACAACAGCTCTAACAATATTCTGATGGCATAAGGACTTACAGTGCAAGAAACTTCAAATACTCTATCAGAAACATAAGAGCCATCCAGTCCCATAAAGAAAATGGAGGAATAAGACAACACAGCGCCAAGAATAATCAAAGAGTTCATCAAAGGCCTTGACATGCTAATAGCCCTGTGAATGACAGATAAGCAGAACACAAACATGGTTTAAAAGAAATCAATTTAGCACTGTTAAGTAAATTAGTAAAGATATGTTCAAGATCATTAACCTGACTTACCAATGACTGCGATGTTTCAGACTGAACACTAAGAAACTGCAAGCTGTAAAAATTCCTAAGAAAGTTAAAAACGCAACAATAGCATAGAGCAATATGCTGATGCGCTTCCTGTGAGGATACACATGAGTTCGGTCCTTTGTGGGTTTATCCTCTGTTGATTTCAAAAACAATTGTAATGTATGTTAGTGAGATATACTGTATATGTCATTATGCACATTCTTCACCTGGGGCCAGTTGCACCAGCAGGCTATTTTTTATTTTATTTGAAAAATTTGAAGGCTTCTGATTGGGTAGTGTTACGCCATTTCATGCAACTACACATTACTTTATAGAGACCTTACGACCCACTACAATCTGGCATAACAACATGTGGTGAAACTGAAGTGCACATTTTATTTTACAAATACACTGCTTTTCTTACTTAGAGTTTTTGTCTTGTTTCTAATATATCTAAATAATTCTTAAATCAAGAAGCATTTTCTAGACAAGTAAAAAATATTGTCTGGTTTTCAGAAATAATAAGTCAAATTTGAGTGAGTTTTTCCTTAAAACAAGCAAAATGATCTGCCATTAATATATTTGGACTAAAAACAGGACGGACACTCTAAGAAAAGCATTTTTTGCAGTGTAATTATTAGTTAATAAGCTCCTAGTGTGGAGTTTACGTTCCAGTTTAAGCAAAAACTTCTGCTAAACAATATATTAGACTTCATTTTTCTTACTGTGAAATTTGATTGGACTGATGAACTCTAGTTCGTCTGTAATGGCACTGTATTTTTCAATATCAACAGCCTTTCCATCTATGGAAAAAATAAATCTGCTGTTAAGATTAATTAAAAAAAACAGCATGAAGAACATTTAAAAAATGGACTGTACCTTGATATTGGGCAAACTTCACATTGGCCACTCTTTCGCCTTTTTGGAACATAACATGTCCCTAAACACAACAGTTTACAACAATATTACAGTTTCAACAAAATCAGAAATCTGTATATGGGTCAATTACTTTTTTGTCTGAATCTTTTAAGAATTAATGGTAACACTTTCAGAGAAAGTCACAATTCATGCTATTAACAAATCATTAACTAAGACTTTTAGCTCAATAAACTGTTAATTAGCTGCTTATTAATAGTTATTAAGATTGTAGTTTAGTTTAGGTATTGGGTAGGATTGGGGATGTAAATAAGATAATACTTTATAGCTAGTAATATACAATTAAAATCTTAATAATAGGCAGGCAATAAGCCTGTTAATAGCATGAATTGTGACTTAAGCTAACATGTTACCGAATTGATTCATGAATTAAAAATGTATTTTTCCATAATGCCTTTATTATGACAAATGTATTGTTAAAACAAAAAAGTCAATTTTATAGGTTATAGCATTGTAACTGTCTAGAAATTGTTAAAAATATATATATATATATATATATATATATATATATATATATATAAAAAAAAAAAAAAAGTAAAAAGTCTGTTGAATGTCTTAAATTCCTTTAAATAAAATTGTCATGATCTTTTATTATTTATATATATATTTTTTTTAATTGTGAACTGTTATTGTTTTGAAATAATATTAATAATGTCATTGAGAACTGGCACATTTTTTGCAGGATTTTCTCCATGGACGGACGGACGGATGTGAAATTTTGTACATACTGTCACACCGAAGAAGTTGATCTTGTCCATGGCCTCCAGAATCATCTGGCCCACTTCCTGGTCAGTGAGAGTGAAGTTGCGATGGATGCTGTATCTCTCTCTGTACTTTACAGTCTCCATGACTCTCGTTAAAGCTTTGGCAATTACCCATGTACCATCATAAGCAAAGCCGTGAAACTTGCTTGCCCCCAATCGCTTCATCTGTTGCCTTTTGTTGTACTCCTTCTCATACTCTTGAGGCGTCTAAGTAAAGTCAGAACAAATATGGAAAACAAACAAAACAATTACTTCCCTACATCCATTTTACATTGTTTCAAACAAAGTCTATGATACGGTCAAATGTGAACATACCCTACCAGAGATCCCTCGGATGTGACTGGAGCTGAGAGACTCAATATCTGCACTGATGGATCCCTCTATTGCAGTCAGTATGTTTTCAGATGTGCAGTTGGTGGAGTTACTGTCAGTCCACCAGCTCGACTGGACCCACTCAGGCAGAATCCACTGGTATTTCTGCCCATACATCTTGAGATTATATATCTGAGACAAAACAGTATTTGTATGTAAAATCCTGTTAACACCAAAAACAAAAGTATAAACCTACTGTAATATTTACTATAGTGGCAACAGTCCTGTTTATTTAAGCACAGGCTGCAGTTTTGTACATGCTACCCCTGGGAGACATTATAAGAAGACACGGGATCAGCTTTCACTACTATGCAGATGATACTTAATTATATATTTCAACAAAACCTGATGAGACGTCTGAACTGTCTAAGCTAACTGAATGTATTAAAGATGTTAAAGACTGGATGACCAACAATTTCCTTCTCTTAAATTCAGACAAAACAGAATTATTACTTATTGGGCCTAAATCCTGTACACAGCAGATCTCACAACTCGATCTGCAATTAGAGGGACACAAAGTTAGCATTAGCTCTACTGTAAAAGATCTGGTTGTTAAACTAGACAGCAATTTAACTTTTGGAAATCCTATCTCCCATGTCACAAAAACCACCTTCTTTCATCTGAGAAATATCGCTAAGTTACGAAGTATGCTATCCATCTCAGACGCAGAAAAGCTAGTTCATACTTTTATGACTTCTAGGCTGGATTACTGTAATGCTCTGTTCGCTGGTTGCCCAGCATCCTCTATTAATACACTTCAGCTAGTACAAAATGCAGCTGCCAGAGTTGTTACCAGGTCTAGAAAATCATATCACCCCAATTTTATCCTCCTTACACTGGCTGCCTGTTAAGTTCCGTATTGATTATAAAATATTGCTTCTTACCTATAAAGCTTTAAATAATCTAGCTCCTGTTTATCTAACCAACCTTCTGTCTCGCTACAATCCAACCCGCTCTTTAAGATCTCAAAACTCAGGGCTTCTGGTAGTATCTAGAATAGCAAAGTCGAGTAAAGGTGGTCGAGCCTTCTCATTTATGGCTCCTAAACTCTGGAATAACCTTCCTGATAATGTCCGAGGCTCAGACACACTCTCTCAGTTCAAAACTAGATTAAAGACCTATCTTTTTAGTAAAGCATACACTCAATGCATCGCATAGCGGTATGATGCATGAATGTGCTCCACGCAGGTGAGCTGGCTCGACATCACCTGTAGGACACACTCCTCAATACACCAGACATTGTGTTAGAAACTCTCATATGCTTTACATGTTTGTTTCTATGTTTGTTTATTTAACTGCTATTTTCATTTAAATACACTATGAACAGCAGCTACGCTAATTATTTTCTTTATTCTCTATTTCCACCTGGGGATACTCATTCCGAGGTCCCTAGAGACTAAGCAGCGCCATTGATGCCATCCAAGACCTGTGAAGAGAAGAATGATCCCAAGGTATCCATAATCCGAGACCAGGTCGTATCCCGAGCTGATGCTGTGGTCGTCATGGAGAAATGGAGTGCATGAGACTGATTCCTGAATGACCACTGTGATAAACGAGTCCCCACATTGATCCTGTGGGCCAACCTGACCGCCTGCCGGTGCCCTACTCACACCTGCAGCTTCTCCACGATGGACGTCCAGCTTCTTCAGCCTCCAGCGCCTAGACTGCACCTCTGAACAGGAAGTTTAGCCAGATGAAAAATGGTCGTGCCTAACAGAGCCTAGTTTCTCTCGAGGTTTTTTTTTCCCCTTCACTTCGTCAATTGGTGAAGTTTTTTTTTCCTCGCCACTGTCGCCACTGGCTTGTTCGGATCGGGACTTGTGGAGCTGTGCTTCGGTGGATTTGCTCTACAGTGTTTGAACTTTCAGCAGTGAAATTTAAACCACACTGAACTAAACTAAACTGAACTTCAACTCTGAAATCTGGATTTTACTAGAACTATATTAAGCTGCTTTGACACAATCTACATTGTGAAAAGCGCTATATAAATAAACTTGACTTGACTTGACTTTTGTTGTTTATCGCTGCTTTATATCCTCATTATTCTGATTGGCTGTCAATGTTTTCATTGTTCATCAGCTGAGAATCAAATTAATTCTGAAATTGATGCTTTTTATATGGTTTCCCTGTGCTGTTATCGTTATAATTATGATGTGGTATTTTGTATATTTAGAATGATTTTAATACCTTTATTGTCATTGTTTTAGTTATTGTTCTTGGTGTAAACAGGCCTTATTTTTAGTCTGGTAAATTGCCATATTGAATTTACAATGAATGAAAATGATGCTTTGAATGATAGCTTTAAAAAAAGAAAACAGTGTGAAAGACATTTTAATAGAGTCTGGCAGTGACTATGTACTTTTGTAGGTCATCCTAGAAGTTAGTATCACCCTTGTCCCCCTAACAAACACTTGATTGACTGGCTTTTGACTGAATTATTGCAGCAACTAAGCTCTACGACCAACAAAACTGTATGATACTTGAATTGTACAAACATTAAACACAACCAGAAGTAAAAATCTAAATATAGTATATAAATTAAATATAGTATATAAACTTGTATAACTACACCACAGTTCATTGGATTTCAGTGGCATCCCCATAAAGCACGTGACAGCTCTTCCAATCTTTATTCAAAAGACAAAAGCATTAAAAAATCAGTACAATAAAAGTAGACTAGTGATGATATTGCCTGTTAAAAGGATGTCTAATGTGCTCAGAATACACTGTTCTCTTATTTAGTCACAAAACAAAAGCTTTCAAAAAGCCCAAAACTCATTAAAAATTATATATATATATATATATATATATATATATATATATATGTGTGTGTGTGTGTGTGTGTGTGTGTATGTATATATATATACTACAAAAAGAAAAGTTCTAAAAGACTTTCCAGGTTTTAGGTTTGAAAATAAGTCATCCCTAAATAACCCCCAAAAAAATTCCCACTATACAAAACCTTTTGAGCACTGGAAAGGTCTTTATGGAACCATCAATGTAAATTAAGATCCAATATTTTCAGGGGCAAATGGCTGGGATGTACTTACACAGCAGAAGACTTCAAAGGCTAAATTCAGATCAAAATGGGCAATGACTATTCTCACATCATTGTCCTGTAAAGAAAAATAACTTGTCAAGCATGATAAATGTCCTTGTATTATTCACTGTAATCTGTGGATGTGTATGATAAAAGGGCTTTTATGTAGCTCGTATCAGTAAGTCTTTAGAAACACTGAAACAAATAAGTCATTGGATTTACTATTTTTTAAAGGTATAGTGGTTGCAAACAATTTATATGTGCTGAATTTGTGCTGAATATGTGCTGAATTTAATTTAATTTAGTAATGTTCAACTGGATTTCTTTAAATTCAGCCCATATAAATTGTTTTTCACTTACCTTTAAAAAGTTTTGTAAATCCAATGAATAATTTTTTTCAGTTCCACACAATTCCTTCATGTTGTCCCAACAAAAATCAATTAAGTTAACTTAATAATTTTTTCAAATTTAAATGGATTGAACATAAACCAATGAAGTTGTCCTCAAAACTTAAAAATTGTGTTGTTTTGACTCATTTTAAATTTGTGTGAGGACAGCAGTCCATCACATACACACCTTTAATTTTTTCACACAATCGCAGGGGGCTTCAGAAAAACTCTCTGCTTCGGCAAGTTGGATGTTTGTCTCTTCCAGATGTCTGCTCAAATCTGTCTGTACCTTTTCAAGAAAGTGCAAGTTTCAGTTTACATTCTGTGAGCCCGGTTTATTTCATCATATTTTCCCAGATTAGGATTACCTCTGTGAAACTCTGCTCACGCTGGGTCAAAGTACCAACTCTACTCCATCCATACTGCCTGAGAAACCTCACCAATGCCACATTAACTGCACTGTCTGATGGCACAGTACGGAAGAAGTTTGGAAATCTTCCCTTATTGGCCAATGAAGGCGCCGTTACTGCAAATGACAGCTGGGAAACAGAATTAGGTGATGATATCAATGAGTTTGTACAAATTTCTTTGAGGCTACCATTATAAATGGAAGAGAAATATCAATAATCAGCCTGAGCACCTGCACAAGGTTCCAACTCTCCAGTGATTGAGCTAGGACTGATGTTACTGATGAACAAACGCCTCCAAATATCATCAGAGGTTTGGGGCCACTGAATATAGTGTCAAAAAAAGCTTTGAGGGCTTTGCTGTTGTCACACTACAAACAGAAAGGGACCAAGAGTATTAAGCAACATATCATGTAATCTTTTGCTACACATATGCCATAAGATGTCCTGGTTACATACGTAACCCACGTTCCCCGAATAAGGAACGGAGATGTGCGTCTGTTAACAGACTACGGGAGTACTTCAGACGAACAATCAAAAGTAAGAAAACGGGCCAATGAATGCCAAAATGAATTGGCAGAGCTCAGCTCCACAGCTGACAGTGATTAGCCATTAGTGCTATATAAGCTGCCAGCTGAGAAGCGAGCACTAGAATTTGCCTGCTGAAGAGCCGATCACTCAGCTAACAGCTGGAGACTCAGTTGCTGTGGCAGTGGAGAGGCACGTCTCCATTCCCTATTCGGGGAACGTGGGTTATGTACGTAACCAGGACGTTCCCCTTCATATGGGAACTCCAACATGCGTCTGTTAACAGACTACGGGAGACTGTATGGAAAACGCCACAGCAGCTAAGCCCGTCACGCTCCTGATGTGAAGTTTGCCAAGCATAGCGTGAGCACAAGCATCACCAAGAGTGCAAGCTTCCAACGTCCCCTAGGCCCTTTAATTACCATTACATGGGAATAATTAGAAAATTTAGATTGTAGGTCTAAGGTCGTAGGTAAGATAGGTCGTAATGTGCTTTTACCTAGCTAATATAGACTAGGGATTTTAGAATACGACAATACGTTGGGAAAGCGTGCCAGTCCCCGAAGGGGGAGGATGCTGCGGAGGCCACCTGCTAGCCAAGAGGGGAGACTTGATAGCAATAAGAACATATGGACTAGCCCTATGGAGGGGGAGTGCTACATATGATAAGCTGGTTAGTGGGTAGGGAAGACACGGGTCCGCCTGGTCAGGGGGAACACTAAGTGGCTGAATAAGCATATGGGATCGCCATCGGGGACCACGCATAGCTGGCACCGAACCTCAGCATGTGGGTAGACCAAGAGTGGGCATACCAGACATCACACTGAGCCAGGCACCTGGCTCCTCCGCTGAGTCGGGTGCTGGGGGCCTCAGAGGAACTCTCTAGGGTTCGCCAAGCAGGAAACTTACTAGCCGAATAGAAAAAGCGCACGTGCCCATAACAGCTAAATTGTGCCGGGGTGGAGTCTCCATTCTCCCAGAAACGTAACGGTCGTGAGAGCATGTAAGCTGGCACCCAGGCCCGTAGAAGGCAAGGTCCATCCAGAGACTGAAGGTGCGGAGACACAGCGTGGTGATGGACACCCAGTGCGTCTCCGCGAGCCATGCCCATCTGGGGACCCGATCGCGAAGCCAACGCTGAAGTGGTCTCATATGAACAATTGAGCAGCGTGATAGCGGCTTCAAATGTCATATGCCCCAGGAGCCTCTAAAAAACTTCAGTGAGACCACTATAACTGCCGAATTAAACTGACAGGGCAGCACTAGCCCGGCACGCTAAAAGCGCACTGTGATGGAGACCGGGTCTAGCTCCAACCCGAGATGAGAGAAGCTCTGCCCGGGGGAGATCTTGCTCATTCTCGGTTGACCCGAAACCCCAACAGGCTGAGGTGCCGGAGCACCAGGTCCCTATGCATAATCGACTAATTCAAAAGCTCTGAAAAAAATTAACCCAGTCAATAAATAATCAAAAATGCCGATGCGCGTGCGCCGAAGAGGCGCAGGGCATCCTCCACGCATGGAACAGGGAGAGCCCGAAGGGGAGGACCATTTACTGCCATGCTCGGCCCCCGTCGCACACCGGTAAAAACACGGTTATAAGGAGGGAGAGAGCGAGACATGGAGTGAGCGTCCTTCAGGTCTATAGCTGCAACCAATCCCGTGGACGGACGCACTGGGGGATGCGTTTCTGCATGAGCATCTTGATCAGCATCCTGAACAGATGGCAGATTAAAACGCGCAGATAGGATTTGTATAACCCACCGCTCTCTGGGTACGATGAAGTGGGGGCGTAAACCCACTCTTCATCTCGGCTGGAGGGATCGGGTCGATTGTATCCTTTGCCAGGAGGATAATAATCTTCTCACGCGAGACAGGGGTGGCATAGCGATGACCGCTTAAATACACACCCGTGAACTCAGGAGGCCAACAGCGAATTGAAATGCATAGCCGAATCTGACCGTCCGTGTGAGCTAATACGACGGGCTGAGCAGCGCTAACCAGGCTGACTGAGTCCAAAGTACCCACAGAGGGGCAGCTTTGGGATGGGGAGTGCCGAGGAAGAACTGAAAATAAGAGATTGACTCTTACCTTCCTCCCAGAATCCCGCGGAGAGGCTGGAGGTGCGAGAAAGGAGCTCATCCTCTGGCGCCCTCAAAGCCTGTGGCGAAGTGCACCAAAGCTGAGAGCTGGAAGGCAGTGCGTCCCATGCTGGCAGCAATTGGGGTTCCACACCCAGAGGGAAGAAAAGCCGCTCTTTTCGGATTGCTACATTCATTCGCTGGGGAGCCCCGGCCCTCCACCAGGGAAAGAACGGTTCTCCTCCTCTCCAAGCGGCCCGCCTCAGGTTCGCTTCGCGATATGATTACCGGACTTAACGGCGACTTGTGACGGGAGCATCAACTTCCTGCGAGGGGGGGGGGGCTCGACGCGTTGACTAGCCAGTGGAACGGACTGTGACGGCGGACCATTTTGGAGCCGTGTGAAGGACGCTCTCGACGAGGAACAGCCAGCGCGGACGGGTCCGGTGGGGGAGCAGTTTTCCGAGCCCACCAGGAGATGACCTGCTCCATCGCGCACGGCTGATCACTCACCACTGAGGACTCTTGGGTAAAGTCCCTGAAGGTGTTGTCGAGTAGGCCTGCCTGGGATATGGGCATGCCCAGAAAGCGTACTTTGTCGGCGCAGCGCATATCTGCCAGGGTAAGCCAAGGGTGGCATTTCCGGACCACAGTGTGGCCATCGTCCTCCCCAGGGCACGGGCGGCCGACTTGAAAGTCATGAGAGCGGCCGACCAACGTGAGGTGCTTACGCACAAGCCTGGGGAAGAACCGCCCCTGTGCAGCACAGCCAGGTGGCCGTGGTGCAAGGCAGAAGCGGCATGGCCCACAGCGTTGTGGGCTCTGGCTGTGAGAGACACAGATAACCCACCCGCCTTGTACGGGAGTTTCAGCTTACCCCTTCAGGTGGCGGCGCCCACCACCTGAGGAATAGCTTCGTACCCACTGGCCGCCTCGCTATCAGGGGAGATGAAGGAAGAAGCGCACGAGGACCAGGTGGAGAAAAATGCCCTCTATGCCAGCGTGTGCTCGAATGGAAGGGGACGGGAGCTGGAAGATTCATCTTACATCAGCCCGCACATCACACCCTCTAGTCGGTCCGGCGGTGAGACTGGGGGACAAGCCATCTCCAGCCACACTGCCGAAGCAGCCCAGGAAGCGCAGCCATCATGTCTGATTCGAGAACCGTGACCATGCATTGCACCCCGTAGGATGAAAGTGAGCCCGGTCTGTCATCTGAGGATGACAGCTCGCCCTCCGATGTCGCGATGGGCATCTGAACTCCGGTGTCATCAAGCGGAACCGCACAACCACTCGAAGCTTGGATGGAGCGCGCTGTGGAGTAGTGGGGGGTCTGCGGGCCCGGAGGTGACGGATAAACCCCCACTGTAATCCTCAGATCTGCCCGTGTGCTAACCGCTTTCACGGGGAGCAACGGGGGTGGCTTGAAAGCCGCAATCTCAGCTGTGCAACAGCCATGCCCTCACTTTGAGAGCATGAGCTGTCCGCGAGCACCGCATCGACATGCTGGACCCCCAGACCTGTGATGCGATACCCGTGCCCATCATCCGGAGATAGGAACCACCGCATCCAGAAACACACAGTCAGAACAGCGTCTTGAAAAAGACGTGTTGATTGACTGTGTTGCTCTCTTAGGGAATCTGCTCTTTTAATGGAAACTGCTCTTTTGTGCACACCAGCGGAACGCCCAGGGGACAGGAAGCCCAGATCGACCGCACTGGTGAGTAAACTGGTTTCAGTCTTGAAATCAGGTTGGCAGATAGAGTGTCTTCAGTCTCGTGAGAGGCTCTGAAAGCTAAATTCTAGTGCTCGCTTCTCAGCTGGCAGCTTATATAGCACTAATGGCTAATCACTGTCAGCTGTGGAGCTGAGCTATGCCAATTCATTTTGGCATTCATTAGCCCGTTTTCTTACTCTTCAGAGTTATTGGTCGTCTGAAGTACTCCCGTAGTCTGTTAACAGATGCACGTTGGAGTTCCCATATGAAGGGGAATCACTGTTACAATAAAAACGTGAGGAAGTCAGAAGGTAATGCAAATGATAATGTTTGTTTTGTAAAATATTTGTTATAGTCTGGAATTTTATTGTATTTGAAGCATATTGATTTTAAACCATGCATGTTTGAACACCAAATATGTGTACATAAAGCAGTTTCTTAGAGACCATGCAGATGTACATGGTGTATCTGACAAAATGGTGAGTATCTTTGTGAACATAGATTAATGTCTTAAAGGGTTAGTTTATCTAAAAAATAAAACTGTTATTAATTACTCATCCTCATGTCAATTTAACCCCCCAAGATCTTAGTTCATCTTCGGAACACTAATTAATATATTTAAGGTGTAATCTGAGAGTTCCCTGATCCTGTAATGTTCCTGAATAAAAAATACAAAATAAAAAACATTATAAAAAACATTATAAAAAACCAACCATCCTCAATGTTTTCTCCTCCTCAGTGTTTCTTCTCCTCAGTGTCAGTATAGTGTCCACCTTCACGTTTCATCTTAGGCCATGCCTCTGATGTATTACGTTGGATGTGATTTGTTTCAAACAGAGAAAACTCACTGCACAGTGCTCATGAACTGTGCACTATACTGACACTGAGGAGAAGAAAGTGTTGAATGAAGCATTTTTTCATTACTCTCATAGCTGCATAATATTCCTACTGAACCACAAAGACATATGCTTTTTGTTTTTTTCTGAAGATGTTTTTGGGTATTTTTCTAGACTGAAAAAAAGTTGAAATTAAGAATATAATTTTCTTTAATGTTAATCAAACAAAATCCAAAGATAAAATCCCTCACTGCTCTTGACTTAATCCCATCTGTAACTTTGCAAATGAAAATTTGTCAAATAAATTTCTATAGCGAATTAATTAAACAAATATTTAAATTAACTAGACTTAGATAGATAGAAAATCAGTGGGCTCCAATTTAGTTTTGTATCCCACTGATTTTCACTACACAGACACAAAAAACACATTTTCCAAACTTCCTCTGCTAGTAGAATATAGAATATGGGTTTGGAAGAATAGTAGAGTGACTAAATAAATGATTTGATAAAACAAAAGTTGTATTTTGTTACCTCTGAGTCTGTGAGGTGAAACTGAAGCTCGTAGTTGGCTAAATTAGATGTCTGTTCACTCAAATGATGCAGTGCCAGCTCAACAGCAGGAAGAATCTCAGCTGTAATGTTCCCTTTTCCCGGAGCTCCGCTCAGTGGCATAATCCATAAAACTGGCAGCTTTTGTCGCACCAGGCAATAACACAATGGCACACGAGTTAGTTCCCAGAAAAAAATAACATTCAACAAGCTCCACCAGTATTCCATTCTCCCAGTGGAACGTTAGGTCCGTCTTCGAAAAGCAAGCAACAGGCAAAACAATCTTACGCTGTCCTGTGTGAGGTGCTGCTTCTTACAGTAAGCATTTTCTAAAGCCCGGGAGAAGTCAAGCTCTCAACCATCCACAGGGATAAAGGGATAAGAACTGACTGTGGACATCTGCTGCTGTTCTCTAAATCCTCAGAAACAGAAGAAACACCGTCACACAAATCTCAGGACACTCAAGTTTCCCTTAATACTCACAACATGGCACAGGTCATTGTGATCTTTTTTATGTGAACCAGCTAAAACAAATAGCAGCCTATTTAATTGGTGCCCTTGAACAATGTAAAAAATGTAAATAATAAAATGCCAAAAAAATAAAAAATAGAGGGAGGAGAGGAAAAGAAAACAAGATAAAGAAAAACAACTTCTCACAAGTTTTATTACCTAAGAGAGAAGGTGTAATCTACATTTGCCTAAAAGTGATAGAAGAAGTATAATATATTTATTGTATAAAATATTAAGTAGTATATAGGATCCAGTATAGCTCACAATCATTTTAGACATGACCTAAACTGTAAAAAGTTTCTAAACTGTAAACAGTTTAGACACAAACATTTTATTTTTTCTATTATCTAGAACTCAGACTCTCTTGTCTTGTTAGTATTCGGGCTCTGACTTGTCTCAGACTTATACATTGCTCTTGATTGATCCAACAATGTAGGGGAGACCAGGGATAGTTGTAACATGGTCAGTTGAAACACTTCCAATCTCTACAATCAGGGACTAGTTACAAATCTGTTGATTCACTTCACACATGCTCATAGTCATACTAGTCTTCATTCCTCATACGAAAAAGTAGAGTTAGATGGGGAAAACTACCTCTGAGCAAAGAAAGTAATATTTTTTTTACTTATTTTTGGGATAGCAATGACTGATTTGTCCAAATCAAAGCTAAATTATGTCAATTGTGTGTCTGTGTAGATATTTTTAAAGCATGTTGCTGGTGATAAAGTTTAAGCTGTTAGCTGTAAGGTGAGCAAAGTCATGGCTACAATACTCTAGGTCAGTTGTCACAACAAAACTCTTGGTTAGTTGTAACACCAGTGAAATGTTACCACCAACAAATTTAACTGTATTTATGTTTTATTTTCAGTATTCCTATAGCTCTTGAAAGAGAAAGACCTCAAAGCCAAATAAGTTGTGTTCAGTGTTTGACCTGTCCTCTGAAGCCACAAAGTCTGAACACAGTCTTTCAATTGTTGAAGCTGATGCACAGTTGTACATTTTATTCAGCTTTGTATCACAGAGACACACACCAATTATAATTTAAACTCAGTGTTGAATAAAGAGCTTGCAAGTCAATTTTTTGTTGTAATTGTTATTTTATAATGTTTTGTTCTCTCAAAAAATGAATGGTTTTATATTGTTGATAGGAGCCCTATGCCTTATACTTATTGTGGGTCAGAAAACAATGACTAACCTTTATAAATGCATCATTGATGGCTTTAATTAATAAGCATTAATAACATTATTATAATTATTATGTAGCTATTACTGTTATTATAATACAGTATAATATTTGTTGTGTCTTTATAGATACATTTATAGAATTAGTCTAAATAACAAGTTATAATTCATTATAAGCATGAGCTTCATAGAAAGTGTTACCAAAATTATCGTTTGGTTTATTATCATTGTTAATTTGTACAATGGATTCTTTAGAACAATTACAACAACAAAAAATAGACTTGAAAGCTCTTTATTCACTTTATAACACTGAGTTTTCCTTATAATTGGTGTGTGTCTCTGTGATACAAAGCTGAATAAAATGTACAAATGTGTATTAGCTTCAACAATTGAAAGACTGTGTGCAGGCTTCGTGGATGGGGTGTTCAACCCTGTTCCTAGAGATCTACCTTCCTATAACCTTGATCAAACACACCTCTCTTTAATTATCAAGTGCTTCTTCAGATCCTACTTCGTTAGTTTAGTTGTGCTGAGAACTACATTAAAGTAATTCACATAAACCATACATAGCTCACAATTTTTATCAGTTTTTTTTAATTAAGTTAAATTAATCGCTTGATTGGACATAAAAAAAAGGATTGAACATAAAAAAAAAGTTGTCCCCCATAAAACCTTAAGAATTCTGTTGTTTCAACTTATTTTAAATAAGTAGTCTTAAATAAGTCTCCCCTCTGAAGAAACACAATCACCATATAAGATAAACAGATTTAATTTGGGTGATTAGATCTCTCAGATGTCATTCAAAACATTTTCATCTGCGTCCTGAACTTAACGCAGGTTTGGAACAGTATGAGAATAACAATGAGCAGATTTTCTCTTTGGGGTGAACTAACCCTTCAACTTAAAAAAAAATTTTTGTCCCTGTATCTCTGTAACGGGAACTGGACACTGACAACGAAGTGTGGATCCAAATGCAGGTTTTATTAGGAAAGGTCAGGCAAGCAATGATCAACACGGGCAAACAGATGTATGCGGGCTAATCGTAGTCGAAAACAGGCAGATGGTCAAAAGCCAGGCAGCAGACAGGAATAAACAAAACAAGGCACAGAATCAAAAACAAGGCGAGGGAAACCCGTTGTAATGTTCACTATACAGATTAACATGCAGCAACAATGTGTGTGTGTGTGAGTGCTCTGTAAATAGTCCAAGTAATCAGTCTGTGACAATCCTCCTGCTGTGTGTGTGCAATCAGTCAGGAACAGGAACAGCTGTGTGTGTGGTGCATGACTGGATCTTGCAGTCCATGAAACAGTGGATTTAAGTTCTTTAAGCGATTAGTGTATATACCAGCGATCTGTGCAGACTGGATCGCTGGTGATTGTGACAATCACTGTATAATTGAGTCACGATTGATTCATTCAAAAATTTTATTAGTGTTGCAAGGAGACACATGACTGTAAAAACTGCTCAGTGGCAGAGCACAAACAAAAAAATTACATGCAAAATAATAATTATATGATCATACTATTGTGTAAAATGTAATATTCTCAACAATAACACTAATGTTTCTTAATTATAACTCATCAACAGCCTTGTAGGATGCAGTAAATTCTGCGTGTGATTTAAGGTTTGAATCATCACTCAGAAAAAATTGCTGCAGATGAGAACCCGGAGCCAAGATGGGCTTTTCACCTGGATATAACCTGTCTGTGGAATTCTGTCCACAAAACTTCCACAGAACCTTATTATTAAACACAACGTGAATGCAAATAATGGAAACTGCATTTTACTGCTGCTCTACAGTATTTACATTTGACATTTTTTATAAGTAAGGTTAGGCTTACGATGAGAAAATTGTTTGGAGAAGGTTCAATGTCCAGGTGATTGATTGTTAGCTGGATCTCATACCCATCCGGCACCTCCAGCTTCCAGTGTTGCATGAAATCCACTGCATATGGGTCAGGGTACTGTGGAGAAGAAACTTCCCCAAATAGGGCCAGATCACACTCACACACGTCCACACATGCCCACAGAAGGCCGAATCAGTGTGTTTTGTAGGACAGAGATTCAGACAGAATCAAATGGTTAATCCTTAAATGTTTTCTATAAACACGGGATGGTTTAAAATATTTTTCTCCACTGATAGTTATTAAAAAAATAATTATGAAATCAGGTGAAATACAAAAAAAGAACTTACCGAAATATAAGCACTTTTCCAGACATGCAGATGTCATTGTAGTGCCTTCATCAAAATGATAACGCAGTTGAGAGTTTTTCTGCAGTTTTATGTGGATACCGTGAAATGCCTCTATAGTGACAGAGCAAGGGTCTAACAGTTAAAATAAAAGTCAAATTTATTTGATTTGGCTGTGCTATAAAAAACAATAAAAGTAAATTACACAAGAAAGAAAGATGTCAACGACGTTTCCAGAACTCCTTTTCAGCCTGTTTACTCAATGGGGAAAGGTTAAAGTCTAAAGACACACACTTTTATGCAGAACTATTTTGAAGACCCAAAGTGTGGTTGTGTTTTCAAATATGTTGTGTCCTCACATTATGAACTACTTTTTTGTTACATGTTAAGCCATGAATTGCCTTTTTAACATTGTGTTGTTCTTTCTGGCATCAATGTACAATGTTACCAAGATGTACATTAAAACACAATTTATAAGCTATAGAATATGTTTTGTCCCGTTTTGATACACCTCACCAGAACACACTGTGTGAACAGACATGTTGGATTGTGGACTTAAACACTCCCTGCAATGATTGGCTTGAACAGTTACATATTTAAAACTTTTCAAGGCTTTGCTTCTAAGATTAAATCTCAATGTTGTACAGCCATGTCTTTTGGGAAGTGTTCAAGTGCTTCCAGTGAACTGTCAGGTGTGTTTTGGTTTTGTGTATGTTATTGTCTTTTATTTTGTATTTTTGACTTGCTCTATTTCTTGTCTTGTTATCTTGTGTGGTCTAGTCATGTGCTCCTTTGTTCATGACTTGTTTTCATTGGTTCCCTTAATTCAGTTGTCACATTCTGGATTATTCTTTTCACGTGACTACTTTGTTAGATTTGTAAGGGATAATCAATGAATTGCCAAGTATTTAAAGGTGCCATATACTGCATTGATGAAATTAAGAAATTGTTCTATGTGCCTTAGGTAAGTAAAAATATATATATATATATATTGCTGTTTATTTATGCTCATTTATTGCTCCAGAAAAAAAAACCTAGAATCAGAAGCTCCATATTGACCATATTTGGAATGGTTGTAAATATTAGTGAGGCAGCTTTCAGTGCTCTCTCTCTCCCACACACACATACACACGCACACAGCATAATGTACTCTGAAATGAATGCGTGCAAAAATATTTAAAGAAATGGAGCACATGCCTTGTTAAATCTTTTTAACTTAGGTGGTGGAGAGGTTTATTTTACTGAATGAATGAGTGAATCTAATATAAATCACCAGAGTAACCTATTTTGTGTTGTGGATAAAATTATAACATTAATTAAACTAGACAAAAGAGATGAGAGATGTAGAGAGAAAAGAGAGAGAAGAGAGAGATGTATTGTGTTGTATTTTGAAGCTATAATGTAAATGTAAACACAGCCAGGAATTAATACCAACCTCTACATAAACAGTTATTTAATAAAGTTTATTGCTATTATTTCACTTTAGAGAAATCACAGTAAGACCTGAGTTATAAAACAAGATGCAGAAACACGCATTTAACACAATACTCAGCAGTTTACTTGCGTTACCCCAAATTACAACATATCTGGCAAATTTCACAATAAACATGATAAATTAACAAAAGTACAATTAAACATACCTTATGCCTCTTTGGGGTTGAGGTGAATAAATGTATAATCTGCATTTCACCCATTTTGCTTTCTGACAAGCTCTAAAGTGATGGCTGGTTGAGTCGTTGCTTAGTAATGCATGGTAAACAAACTGGTGCGGCTGGGTTAGACATTGTGGCATCTCCCGTTTTCAAAATAAGAGACTCATATAAGAGTCCCATTGATGGCTGATCTCCTGATGACACAGCAGCTCATTAGGTCTGGATGAGTGGAACACATACCTGCCAACACTCCCGCTTTTCCCTGGAGTCTCCCGTATTTCACACCCATCTCCCGCTACCCTCCTGATTTGTTATTTCTCCCGGAAAACTCTCGTAATTCCACAGGTCCTCAACTTTGGTACAGTGACACACCACAAGGTCCTCAACCCCCCCATCCCCCCCCTTTTCTTTAACTTTGATGATTTAGGAGAAACATCTGGGTTGTCATTGAGTAGCTTGCTCAACCCATTTTATTTCAAGTACCAATTTTTTGGAGAAAAAAAAAATAAAAATGAGCATCTTTGCTTGATTTTTTTCTTGCCGTTAGACATGGCATAAATAGGCTCCAATTTTTCTTCAATAGAATGCTGCCTTAAAAAATAGGGAAAAACTATTTGCATTCATCATAAAAACTGATTTGATTAATGTTTCTTCTTGCACAGTGCATATTAATTATTTGCCATAGTTTCTTCAATCCAGTCCAGGTAGTTCTGCACTTTAATGTAGTAACCTTTAGAGATTTTTCTAGCACATTTAGGACCCCATGACACAATGCCTCTCACCACATAGCGATGCTCTTCAGTTCCATCGCCCAACATGGGGAAAAACAGAGGACCGCCACTGTCGCCTCTACAACTGTCAATACCATGAACATCATCTCCAGCACAGAACATGTTATCACTGACTGGAAAACCATCTGGAACACAACTCTTAAGACTATATACGTGAACATGACCATAACGTAACAAAGTACTTACAGTCCGATCAAACACTCCAAAACCTGAAACTGTTCCCATCATGCCCTCTTTAACAGCTTCATCCGTTTTCTTTGGCAAACACACCGGCCTGATGTTTGGACCAAGAGGCACCATAGCAGACATTTTCATCAGAGCAATATCATTATTAAAGTCTGATTGATAGCCATCTCTACCAACCTTCTTATAATTTGGGTGAATTATGATCTTTTCTGTCTCAATAAAAACTGGATTTTCATACGAAGCATTAATTATTCCTCCAAGCCAAGTCATGCTATTGCTTTCATATCCATCCACTACATGAGCTGCTGTCAGAGCCCAGTAATCACTGATCAGAGATGCACCACCTCTAGGGCTTGACTTATGGAAGAGCTGCCAGGGAATCTCTCCTGATCTTGCTGGCTTCCCACCGAAGACTCTTCCAGCAGACAAGTCCTCCTTATTCATTCCACACACTAAATGAAACAAGACAAAAATATGAAACTATGTAATGTGAATTCACAAAATCTCTCTCTAACTGTCTGTCATGAAACCAGTATTATTACCAGGTTGGCAAGGTGGAATGACATCGTTGTTGTTTTCTTCTGCCCATTTCCGATCTACTGCACACTTGTATCTTACTACAAAGGAGGAAGAGTAAAAAAAAAAAGAGTTAATGGTTTATTGATCATAAAGAATAGAGGAAGGTAAAGTATCTAACCTTTAGGCGTATCCCTAAATCTGTAGTATGGCTCATTGCAATGATACTCTATGACAGATTGATATTCATTTCTTTCTCCACTGATAAAAGCAAAGTTTCCATTTAGCAGCAGCTTTGGAGCTCCACAGTCAATAACTGCAATGTGGATAACAAATCAAAACAAAATGATGAATAGAAGAAATTTAGCAAAGTGATTAATCAGGTAAAGTGCATCTACTCACTTTTGCACTCTGGCAGTGGCACATTCCATTGTCCATTACTCTGGCATATGGACTTAAACCTTGAAATCTCTTTCTTTTCCTTAAGAAAAAAGTCAAATAAAATGCTTCATCAAATCACAACCATATTCCCAACTCTTAAATGCACTCTTAAGCCCCTAGTACACTTAAAGCGAAATAAATAAATAAACTGGTGTGATGTAATTTCACATTAATTCAGGCCCAAATTAAGTGTGGTTGGAGCCTTTAATGTGGAAATCTTCTGCGCTTCATTTCATCTGTTCAGTCAGTTGTGGTTAGAGGTCTGTGACTAAAACCATGAACACTTTATAGAAAATGAAGTATAATTTTAAATTAAAGCAACACTGACACTCGTATGTGTTTACTGATATAATTTGGCTGTCTGCACCAAACACAATGTGACACGACAGAAACAATTAAACACTCTAGCCATTCAGAAGCGCAAAATAGTGCACTGCACTCCCAACTAAATGTTGAAGTTTATAATCAATACGTATTAACCCTCTTTATCATAGTTAAAAGTACATAGGCAATTGAGTGACTGATGTTGTTGGTTTGCACTTTCAGAATTCTGACATTTTCAAACCATTTGCTAGTTATTTTATTTAAGATCTCAGGTAAACTATTTTCTGAAGCATTCAGTAAATGTCACGTAATATGGTTTTCAAACTCACATTGGTAGCATTGAATAAAGCACACAATCAGCATTTGAGGTGATCATGCTGTTTCATGCCCTTGATGCTGTTGTTCAGCCGCGATGTCACAGAAAATAGAAACCCTTCCTAAAATAGGAATTTAGTGTATTGAGGTTGCAGATGGTTTGGACAAAAACTCCTTTTTACATGGAAAAGATGCGTGTAGTTACGACACATTTTTGCATTCACTGCACTGCTTGTCTGTTGGTTTTTTCTATGTAAACATGCTCTTGGTGAATGTTTTTAGCTGTTGTGCTCATATATTTTGCAGCATCTCACACATGATGACAGTGTTAAAAAAACAGGGAGCTTATGTTAAATGTTGTTCAACTCAAAAATGCATCTGTGAAAGGCCCCTTACAATTTACTGGCTTTACCATCTGCATTATGTTATATCTCACCTTCATGAGCTTGTATCCTGGATTACAGCGCACATGAATGTAGTCTCTGTATAAGTACTGGGCAAAATTTGGTGTGACTGCTCCATTGGTGACACTGCCTGGATCTGGACACCGTACTCCTTTAAAAAAAATGTGAGATGTGTTACTGTCCGCCAGTGTGTTCTGTAATCCACTATTGAGCACATTTACATTCACACCAATACACTGAAATAATCCATAAATATGACTTACATGCAAAACAATAACCTGGAAATGCAAGTAAGCATTGCAGTGTTTACAAGACTTTATTAACAAATTCCAGTAGCAACTTCTGTCTGGAACTGTAAGAATTTTATTGTGCAACTAAAAGTATTTCATTTGGTATTTAAGTTGTCATGTTAAACAAATAATTCAAAACTGCATAAGAATTTACATTTTGCTCTTAAGGTGCAGCATTTTGATTGTACTTGCACAAAATAAGAACAAAAAGTTTTGGCTTAAGAAAGCATCTGAGTTAACATTATATTTCCTTCTCCTTTACCGCATTTGTTCTGTCTGGATGTGCTTAAACCTTCAGCAAAACCACATTCCTGTCACTCATCACATATGCACTTTAATAAGCTGACAGAAAACAGATTAAAGTGCTGAAATGCTGGAGAAAAAAAAAATCTGCATAAGGGACAAAAAATCTAGGTGTAATGATCAGTTGCGATCACGTGCAATGTTGGTTTAATAAGAGTAATCGGGTTAAGATCATGCATGTAAACATTCTGAATGTCTCAAAGAAAGTATACAGCATTTTTCTTTCTCTCACTCTCTGTGGTGTAACGCAAACTCCAGCCTCGACTCTCTCCGTATCTGTCGGTGTGATACTTCAGCTGAACGAAGTGAGATTTCGTATTTAGGACACCAGGACTTTTCCCTCCGCAGTACTTATAAGGATCCTCCCCTGGGACAGACACCTGAGAAAGACGAAAAGCAGATGAGCGTAAAAAAAAACGTAAAAATAAATAACTACAAAGACAATTACAGCAAAGCATACTTGCAGCCAGTGGAAGAGGCAGGTCGACCCTTGAATGTCGACTCGCTCGATGTGGAAGTTCTGGCTGAAGTTGAGAGTAATCATGAAGCCTGGTTGGACAGAGATGTTGTAGACGCAGTCCAGATCAAGCGGGGACGTGTCTGGATACCCCGGACTAGAGATGGTCCCCTCTAATTCACTGTGCAGCCCACCTCCACACTCCACTGACACAGGGAGCAAACATACACCATTTGTTTTAGGCTAGCATTTTTAAAATAATTTTTTACAGGAACACAACTATGGGATCAAATTCATGCCAAATATATTGCGAAAAATAATATGTGTAAATCAAAAAATGTATATTGCGTGTAAAATTATAACACGCAAAAACGAAGACTAAATGCAGAATAGGAAACAATGAGGCTGCGTACGGAAAGATAATGAGCGTGAATCAAAAATGAAAATGCGTTTAGAATTACATTGAACAAAACTGAAACCTGAATTCAATTGAATTGGTCCTAATTGCAAACAAAATCATTTTTTCAGTTTTGTTAGCTTACTGTCTTTTCCCCTTCGCTTGTTCCCACGTTCAGCGATTGCATTTCCAAAGGATACACACAACTGGTTGTTTTTTTTTAGATTACTGCAAATAATATTGTAATTAAACCAATTTACTTTTCTGTAATAACAGTGTACCTACAGTACATGCTATATGCAAGTATAAGGTAAAAATGTGAAAGGTTTGGGAAAACAAGCGATTAACAGCTACCACTTTAATGTTGGCCCACAAATGTTATATTTATGTTTATGTTCTATGTTCTATGTATTTATTTCAATTATTTTCAAATAGGCAAATATTCAGGGCTACTGGCAAAACTGTAAAAAAAATTTTAGCATTTAATATTTTATACACGCCTTTTCCCAATATCATGTGAACCTAAATTATATTCCTGTTACATTTTGATAATTTTTTATTGTACATTATTCATTTGAATTCATCATTTTGAATTCTGCTTGACAGATTTTCTGTTCTAATTATTTTTAGTATTTTTCTATGCTTTTAGTTTAAATTCACAAAATTTTTAAATTCCCTAATGTTGATCCTGGACCATCAAATTTATAAATTCAGTAATGTTGATACTGGACCATCAAATATGTTTCATTACAGTGTAAATTCACTAATCTTGATCCTGAACCATCAAACTTATAAATTCACTAATGTTGATCCTGGACCATCAAATATATTTAATTACAGTATAAATTAACTAATGTTGATACTCGACCATCAAATATATTTTATTAAAGTGTAAATTCACTAATGTTGATCCTGGACCATCAAATATATTTTATTACAAAGTAAATTCACTAATGTTGATCCTGGACCATTAAATTTATAAATTCAGTAATGTTGATCCTGGATCATTAAATTTATGAATTCACTAATGTTGATCTTGGACCATCAAATATATTTCATTACAGTGTAAATTCACTAATGTTGATCATGGACCATCGAATTTCGAAATTCACTAATGTTGATCCTGGACCATCAAATATATGTTATTATAGTGTAAATTCACTATTGCTGATCCTGGACCATCAAATTTATAAATTCAGTAATGTTGATCCTGGATCATTAAATTGATAAATTCATTAATGTTGATCCTGGACCATCAAATGTATAAATTCACTAAAGTTGATCCTGGACCATCAAATATGTTTCATTACAGTGTAAATTCAATAATGTTGATCCTGGACCATCAAATGTATGAATTCACTAATGCTGATCCTGGACCATCAAATATATTTTATTATAGTGTAAATTAACTATTGTTGATCCTGGAC
>CAIGQV010001633.1:14715780-14771148 GCA_903798115.1 Danio jaintianensis
CCTGAATTCCATGCTCCAGGTCCTCCACAGCTTCATGCTCCAGATCCCCCTGAATTCCATGCTCCAGGTCCTCCACAGCTTCATGCTCCAGATCCACCTGAATTCCATGCTCCAGGTCCTCCACAGCTTCATGCTCCAGGTCCGCCGGAGTTCCACGCTCCAGGTCCGCCACAGTTCCTTGTTCCACAGTTTTTGTATTTCTTGTTCCTGTCTAGTCACTGTGTTATGTGCCAGCTTTGTTTAGTGTTTTGTTTTGGACCATCCATGCCCTCCCCCTGTTCCGCCTCCGCTTCACCTCCCTCCGGGAATATTCTGTCGCGTCTGGAATCCGCTCCTTTGGAGGGGGGTACTGTCATGATCACCAGCGATCAGGGACTTTTGAGATCGCTGGTGAACTATACATCATTACGAACTACATTTGCCAGCATTCCATCACACATCCGCAGCTGCAACCCCTTCACTACAGAATTGTTTGGACTATAAATATACCCTGCACCCGTCTTGTCTTTGCTCGTTCGTTATATGTCTTCATGAGTTCCTAGCCCTGTTAGTCCTGTTTTTGTTGGTATTGTATAGTTTGTTATTGCTCATATTTTGTCTTAGTTCTCGTTCTTAGTTTATGCTTTGTTATTTTGTTACTGTTACGGCCATATAAAAATGCCTGTATGTTTTGTGTTGTGGGTAGGCGGCGCGCTCTTGTTCTCTCCCTATCTTCTCTCTCTCTATCTGTATCAACTCTCAGGTTCGCCCATTCCGGTTCTGATTCGCCTGTGAGGACGTCAATCTTCATTACTCCGTGTGACGTCATCCCCTTCGCTGCCAATCACGAGGGTAGCACTGAGTTTAAAAGGGACGCGAGAGGAGGAAGTGGCAGCGGCTCGTGCTTGCTTCTCACTTGTTTGTCTGTTCGTGTGTTTTGGCTGGGTATGTGATGTGAGATATATTATTGACGTGATAATAGAGTTTGATTGTTGATCGTTTCAGTCTTGGTTTATGGTGAACATATTGAATGATCGTATTTTGACGATCCATGATCTTTGATGTTCGAATTCCCCTGGGAATCGAGAGTTTAGAGGTCACGTGGAATACATCTTGCAACACCCAGGAAATTCCATTGTTTAACTCACTAGTTTAGAAGTGTGCGCCAACCGCTATAAGTTTGTTTACTACTCCTTTGGTTAGAAGCGTAGTGTAGATATAGCGTGCAAACGCTGAAGATATTTTGTTTGTTTATTTTCTATATAGATAGTTTAGAGGGCAAGTATTAGTTAGTTTTGGGGTTTTGTTATATTACTTTCTTTTATTTGGCGCCACTTAATTCTCTTTTCCCCATTTATAATCTGTATTAAGTGATGTTATGTTATTTTCTTTGGTGACATTCTAACGTGTATAATAATTTTGGTTGTTTGACTTATATCCACTTGTAAATAAATTCACTTATTTTGATGTACTTGGTTGTCATCATGCTATTTTGCCACCAACTCCACACAATTGAGTCACTTTAAATGTTACCGCTTTTCTCCTAGACATAAAACCATGAAGCCGTAACATTAAATGGGGGCTCGTCCGGGATGTTTCAGAATTAGGAATTTTCTCCTCAGCAAGAAGAGGAGAGAAAAATGAATCAGCCAACTCAATTACGTTACCCAACTTGCGCGATTGCGCGCGCGTAACAGCGCACGCGGGAAAAACATCAGGGTAAGCGTCAGACAAATCCGATTGAGCACACAAATCGGGTTTTTCTGTAACTTCTAACACTGGCATTACTTTTCCTCCTGCCAGATTATTGCCAAGAATAATGTCTATGCCCTTCACAGGAAGTGATAGGCGCACAGCCACCCTCACAAATCCTGTACACAGATCACTTTTTAGGTATATACAATGTAGCGGCGCTTTGATACAATTCATCTCAATGCCCTGTACAATCACACTAGAGCCACAGAAAGTGTCATCCGACAGCTTTAATTTGTCTGCAACAATAAAAGATTGCAAAGCACCAGTATCCCGAAGGATTTTTACTTTAATCTGATCCTCACCATTTTCAGATAACGAGACAAACCCTTCTAGAATAAAAGGTTTGTAACTGTCATCAATTTTGTCATCCTCAGATGCAGTAAAAGCGGTATGAGTTTTTAAAAAACCTACGCTTTTTACTTGCGGCTGTTGTTTTCGCTTTAAAACTAAACAATCAGCTATAACATGACCCTGTTTGTGAGAATAAAAACACTCTCGTTCTTCACGAATTGTGCTAGTTTTTGATCGACTGGTTTGTGAAGAATTAGGTTGGGATTTCTCAGAACGTGCAGGTGCAAAAACATTCTTGTGTGTTAAAATAAATTCGTCTGCTAGAACAGCTGCTTGCGACAATGAAGTAACCTTCTGTTTATTAAGGTAAACAACAACTCGCTCGGGCAAACAATTTTTAAATTCTTCCATTAACATCAGTTCTCGCAGTGAATTAAAGTCAGCCACCTTACTAGCGCTACACCACTTATCAAACAAGATTCCTTTCTCCCTTGCAAATTCAACAAAAGTCTGTGCAGAATTTTTCTTACATGCTCTGAATCGCTGTCTATAAGCTTCCGGAACAAGTTCATAAACTCGGAGAATTGCAGACTTGACATTTTCATATTTCAAACTATCCTCGACTGACAGAGTAGAGCAAACCTCTTGAGCCTTACCAAACAATTTACACTGCAGCAATAAAGACCAAACTTCTTTAGGCCAACGTAAAGAAATAGCTATCCGCTCAAAAGCACAAAAATAAGAATCTACTTCTGATTCTCTAAATGGTGGAACTAATGCAATGTGCTTACCTATGTCAAATGCAGTCTTTTGTTTTGCACGATGTCCTGTTTTTGTATGACGACTCACTATTAAATGCACATGGATCCTACCCATCTTGCCCCGTCTGCAATACCTCCCAGCAACGTGACATATATGTATCACTGTCTGTAAAAATGTATATATTTGAGTGCGTAGCTGCACTAGTGGAGAGATCTTTCGATGAACGCCACAGCTATGCCGAGTCCTTATTAAAGGATTCTGTTTTGAAGATACCCGAAAGCCTCCCTGGTTTTGTCTCGTCTTAGAAATTCACAACAGTTCCAAAGGGGGATTCTGGCAGTGGTGCCACAGAACCTTTTTTTTTGTTCCCCAAAGAACATTTCATTCAACATAAAAGTTTTCATGGTGTAAAGAACATTTTTTTAATTATAAAATAAAGAATGTTTTTTTACTATGAAGAACCTTGTGCATTAAAAAAAGGTTTTTAATGGAATCAATAATTTCATAAATTCTTAAACCTTTATTTTTAAGAGTTTAATGTACTAAAAAAATTAGATGGTCTTGTCAGAAATTTAATTAGAAATGGCTAAGTCAGGGATAAAGTATAAAGTACATTCAAGTGTTTGTTATCACAGAATAAAGCCTGACAGGCTTATCAGCAGCCCAACGTGATATGAAGGACTGTTGTATAAGACTAAAGAGCTTTATTCTGTGAAAGCAACTGTCCTGTATGTACTTTATCATGATTATTACATGGCTAATAATAGCCATAATAGTTTAAACGCAAAAGTGACAGAAACAAAAACAGCTGATGGAGTATACACTAACTTGCACATTATTCAGTCACAAGATGTCACCAAAAAGTCAAAACATAAAGCTGATAGAAATGTAACCGGCTGAATAAAGCATACACTCACCGGCCAATTTATTAGGTAGACCTTACTAGTACCGGGTTGGACCCACTTTTGTCTTCAGAACTGGAAATATTCCTCTGAGATTTTGTACCATATTGACATGATAGCATCACTCAGTTGCTGCAGATTCATTGACTGCACATCCATTATGCGAATTCCCCATTCCACCACATTCTAAAAGTGCTCTATTGGATTGAGATCTGGTGACTGTGGAGGCCATTTAAGTACAGTGAACTCATTGTCATGTTCAAGAAACCAGTCTGAGATGATTCGTGCTTTATGACATGGCACTTTATCCTGCTGGAAGTAGCCATCAGAAGATGGGTACACTGTGGTCATAAAGGGATGGACATGGTCAGCAACAATATTCAGGTAGGCTGTGGCCTTGACACGATGCTCAATTGGTACTAATGGGCCCAAAGTGTGCCAAGAAAATATCCTCCACACCATTACACCACTACCACCAGCCTGAACCATTGATACAAGGCAGGATGGATCCATGCTTTCATGTTGTTGACGCCAAATTCTGACCCTACCATCTGAATGTTGCAGTAGAAATCGAGACTCATTAGACCAGGCAACATTTTTCCAATCTTCTATTGTCCAATTTTGGTGAGCCTGTGCGAATTGTAGCCTCAGTTCCCTAGCGGGAGGGGAACTTCAATGCTATATGGAAAAACTTCCACTATGGGGATTTTGCCAGAATGCCAATCATCTGAAAGAGTAATAAAACAAGCCAATGAAATGCCAATGAATTGGCGGGCGTCAGCGTATGCAGCTGGCACCAATCACAATCAGCTGTGAATATAGATGCAACACACTAAGTACCTTTTCGCTTTCAGAGCCTCACGGTACTGAGAGAGTCTTTGGTTCCTCCATCTCCATCATTCAAGGAGAGAGAGAGAGAGAGAAAAGCTGCCGGCGATCGGTGTGCCAGCAATTCAGGCCAGCCCACTCTCACGTTTTCCTGAGACCCCGGCCCACCTAGGTGCCCGAGGTTCCTACAGTGCTTTCTTTTTTTAGACTACGTAGTGAACCTGTAAGCGCTGCCCATGGAGGAGGCAGACCCAGCCCCTTTCTTTGCTGTGTTCTGTTCGCGCACTGCGCTATGTGACCGCATTAGAGCTTACGGCTCTAAGCAGCTCCTTTTCTGTTATGATCGGCAGACGGGAATTTCCGTATCCATACTGAGGTTGGCCCACTGGATAGTGGGTGCCATCTCCCTCACTTTTCAGTGCCAGGGTGAGCCGCGTCCCCCGGGAGTGAGAGCGCACTCGACTAAGAGTATCGCCTCGTCTTGGGCGTGAACACGCGGCACCTCTCTAACAGACATCTGTAGAGCTGCGGGCTGGGCGACACCTAATACATTCGTAAGATTCTATAATCTTTGAGTGGAGCCGATTTTCCTCACGTGCGTTGGATAATGCCAGTGAATGAGGAAATTCGGTACGGTGTTGAAACACGCTTGCTGCACCTTTCTCTCTAACACAGAGATACCTGTGCTTTTCTTACTCTGCTCAGTTGAGTTCTCCATTTGGCGAACCCTACAGAGTTTCTCCAAGGCCCCCAGCACCTGACTCAGCAGAGGAGTCGGGTGCCTGGCCCATTACATTGTTGGCATGCCCACTCGGTCAGCCCGCGATCTGGGTATAGGTGCCTGCTATGCGCGATCCCCACTGGCGATCCCATATGCTTCACTCAGTCACTGTATAGTCCCCCTCTCTTCAGGCGGGCCTGTGTCTTCTCTCCCCGCTAACCATCCCTCGTATGTGTACTCCCCCTTCTCAGGGTTAGTCCATATATCTTCTTGCCACCAGGTCTCCCCATTTGGGCAGCAGGTGGCCTCCGCAGCGTCCTCCCCATTTGGCACTGGCACGCTTTCCCAACGTACTGTCGTATTTTAAAATTCCTGGAACTTAACTAGGTGTATTTTTTACAACTCCCCAAAAAATATAAATAAGCATTTAAGCATTTCACAGGTAAGTAAGGTAAGTTAGGGCCAGGGGACACATTGGAGGGCTGCGTCTCTGTTGATGATGATGTGCTCACGCTGAAGCCTGGCAAACCTCTCATCAGCGACGTGGTATGGTTCAATTGCTGTGGCATTTTCCTTTCTGGCGAAATCCCCATAGTGGAAGTTTTTCCACATAGCATTTCCGTTCCCCCCCTCAGGTTACGTAGTAACCATTTCGTTTCCTGTTCTTAGCTGACAGGAGTGGCACCCGGTGTGGTCTAATGCTGCTGTAGCCCATCCGCCTCAAAGTTCGATGTGTTGTGTGTTCAGAGATGCTCTTCTGCATACCTCGGTTGTAACGAGTGGTTGTTTGAGTTACTGTTGCCTTTCTATCAGCTCGAACCAGTCTAGCTATTCTCCTCTGACCTCTGGTATCAACAAGGCATTTGCGCCCACAGAACTGTTGCTCACTGGATATTTTCTCTTTTTCGGACAATTTTCTGTAAACCCTAGAGATGGTTGTGCGTGAAAATCCCAGTAGATCAGCAGTTTCTGAAATACTCAGACCAGCCCATCTGGTACCAACAACCATGCCATGTTCAAAGTCATTTAAATCACCTTTCTTCCCCATTCTAATGCTCGGTTTGAACTGCAGCAGATCGTCTTGACCATGTCTACATGCCTAAATGCATTGAGTTGCTGCCATGTGATTGGCTGATTAGAAATTTGCGTTAATGAGCAGTTGGACAGGTGTACCTAATAAAGTGGCCGGTGAGTGTAAATTAATCCATGTATTATTCATTAACAAGATGGCGCCACACAGTTTAAAACAGTCAAAAACAGTGGTGTGACAGACAAGCAGATGCATATGAATGTTTTTACTGACGGTCAAGACGATTTAAAGTTCCCAGATGAGCCTGTTATTTAGCGGTTGTTATATCAGAATAACATATTGTGGAATGTCTTGACTGACCAATCAGAACTGAATATTTCAGACAGCCATGTAATAATAGAACATAAAAGCCTGAATGTTTTGTTACATTTGAAAATGGCTTTATTGATGAGTAAAAAACCCTGAAACATTAACATTTCAAAATGCTGAATTAATTATGAAAGGTGCAGATGCATATAACACACTTTATTTTATGATGCAATGAAGTGATGTTTGTGATGTTAGTGGTTTTCCATGGTTTGTTTAATCCAGTCCAGGTAGTTTTGGACTTTCGTGTAGTAGCCCTTATAGCTTTTATCTCCACAATTAGGAGGACCCCATGACACTATGGCTGTAAGATGATAAGGCTGGTCTGGAGACCCATTGCCCAGAAGAGGGAAAAACAGAGGACCTCCACTGTCACCTTTACAACTGTCTACTCTGTCTCCTCCAGCACATATCATGTTATTGGTGACTGGCAAACCTCTCGATTCACATTTACCAAGTGGATATATCTGGACTGCACCGTAAAGTAGATATTGACTTGCTTTCTTTTTTTCCAATCCCCCAAAACCTGAGACTGTGCCCTCCATCACAGCTTCATCTGTTTTGGTTGGCAGACACACCGGCCTGATGTTTTCACCTAGAGGCACCCTAGCAGACATTTTCATCAACGCAATGTCATTATCATAGTTTGTTTGTATTTGTTCAAGCACAACTTTATTATACTTTGGATGAATGAATATTTTTTCAGTCTCCATAATAACTGGTGTTTTGTTCTGACCATCAGTTATTCCCCCTAACCAACTCATGGTTTTGCTTTCATATCCATCCACTACATGAGCTGCTGTCAGAGCCCAGTAATCACTGATCAGAGATGCACCACCTCTAGGGCTTGCCCTATGTAAGAGCTGCCAGGGAATCTGTCCTGGTTGTGCTGGCTTCCCACCAAAGACTCTTCCACCAATAGTTTCCTCGGTGTTCATTCCACACACTAAAAGTTAAAGAGAGAGAGAGAGAGATTTAAAAATATATAAATATATGAAAAATCTCCAAATGCATTTGGGTTTATAGATACATTCAGGATGAATGAGTACCTGGTTCACATTTAGGAAAATCTTTTGTTAACTTTTCACCATTCTCAGTCACCCAGTTAATTTCTGCATTGCAGGTAAAAATACCTAATGAAAGGAAAAATAAGACAATGATGTAGAATTATATACTCTTTTGTTGAGAATTACATTAATGTAATTCACGTAAACCATACAAACCTCACCATTTTTATCTAATTGATAAAATTCAGATTTGCACTTAAGACTGATTTGTTTCAGATAAGTTGTTGGAGGATCATTTTCTGAGAACTCCATTAATTCTGAAAGTTCTGGAATGCCACAATCCACAGCTGAGGAGAAAAGAAGAAAAGTGTTGTTTTTTTAAATGTCACATAAATTTTTTGCTACATTGCATTTGGCTGTATCAAACTGTATGCCATACACTTGTGCTACATAGCTGTTTCAAGAGTTCACACTAAACTGATGATTGATAACAAGGCGTGTTTGGCATGCTGTCCCAGAAGAGAGCCATGAGCTCAGAAGATCCTTGAGCCCTGGGCTCCCTCCCATGTTGTAGGGCGAGAAGGGTGTCTGAGCTCAGGTAGGTCTTGAGAGCTCCCCTGAGTTGGTTCTTTGGGCCTATTATTGATTATTTTCCACGGCGTGATAGACCGCTAACTGAACGGCATATGTTTGTGCGTTGGAAGCCTAGAACTAAATGCTCATATACAGTTCCAATTTGGTTTAAACAATTCACTTATAGCGCATGTCTTTGGACTGTGGGAGGAAACCGAGAAACCTGGGGGAAACAAACACAAGCACAGGGAGAACACGTAAACTCGACCAGTGACCTTCTTGCTGTGAGGCCGTGCCACCCTATCCTGAATTAATCTAGGAAAGAGGGGAGGAGTAGGGGTGGATGGGGGACTTCAAGATGAAGATAACTAAAGTAAGAAAATCTGGTTATTTATAGTGTGTTTGGATTCGTCTGATTGGTAAATCATGTGATAGCTAATATGGGACCAGCCGTGGTCACTCATAACAAAGTCCCTTTAAGGCAAGTCATTTCACTCCCTGGCCATCTTTGAAACGGTTCTCGGGCAGTACAGTCGTGGCCAAAAGTTTTGAGAATTACATAAATATTGGAAATTGGAAAAGTTGCTGTTTAAGTTTTTATAATAGCAATTTGCATAAACTCCAGAATGTTATGAAGAGTGATTGAGATGAATTGCATAGTCCTTCTTTGCCATAAAAACTAACTTAATCCTGAAAAAAACTTTCCACTGCATTTCATTGCTGTCATTAAAGGACCTGCTGAGATAATTTCAGTAATCTTCTTGTTAACTCAGGTGAGAATGTTGACGAGCACAAGGCTGGAGATCGTTATGTCAGGCTGAATGGGTTAGAATGGCAGAGTTGACATGTTAAAAGGAGGGTGATGCTTGAAATCATTGTTCTTCCATTGTTAACCATGGTAACCTGCAAAGAAACGTGTACAGCCATCATTGCGTTGCATAAAAACGGCTTCACAGGCAAGGATATTGTGGCTACTAAGATTGCACCTAAATCAACAATTTATAGGATCATCAAGAACTTCAAGGAAAGAGGTTCAATTCTTGTTAAGAAGGCTTTAGGGCATCCAAGAAAGTCCAGCAAGCACCAGGATCGTCTCCTAAAGAGGATTCAGCTGCGGGATCAGAGTGCCACCAGTGCAGAGCTTGCTCAGGAATGGCAGCAGGCAGGTGTGATCGCATCTGCACGCACAGTGAGGCGAAGACTTTTGGAAGATGGCCTGGTGTCAAGAAGGGCAGCAAAGAAGCCACTTTCTCCAAAAAAAACATCAGGGACAGATTGATCTTCTGCAAAAAGTATGGCGAATGGACTGCTGAGGACTGGGGCAAAGTCATTCTCAGATGAAGCCCCTTTCCGATTGTTTGGGGCATCTGGAAAAAGGCTTGTCCGGAGAAGAAAAGGTGAGCGCTACCATCAGTCCTGTGTCATGCCAACAGTAAAGCATCCTGAGACCATTCATGTGTGGGGTTGCTTCTCATCCAAGGGAGTGGGCTCACTCACAATTTTGCCCAAAAACACAGCCATGAATAAAGAATGGTACCAAAACACCCTCCAACAGCAACTTCTTCCAACAATCCAACAACAGTTTGGTGAAGAACAATGCATTTTCCAGCACGATGGAGCACCGTGCCATAAGGCAAAAGTGATATCTAAGTGGCTCGGGGACCAAAACGTTGAAATTTTGGGTCCATGGCCTGGAAACTCCCCAGATCTTAATCCCCTTGAAAACTTGTGGTCAATCCTCAAGAGGCGGGTGGACAAACAAAAACCCACTAATTCTGACAAACTCCAAGAAGTGATTATGAAAGAATGGGTTGCTATCAGTCAGGATTTGGCCCAGAAGTTGATTGAGAGCATGCCCAGGCGAATTGCAGAGGTCCTGAAAAAGAAGGGCCAACACTGCAAATACTGACTCTTTGCATAAATGTCATGTAATTGTCGATAAAAGCCTTTGAAACGTATGAAGTGCTTGTAATTATATTTCAGTACATCACAGAAACAACTGAAACAAAGATCTAAAAGCAGTTTAGCAGCATACTTTGTGAAAACTAATATTTGTGTCATTCTCAAAACTTTTGGCCACGACTGTATGCTCGGGCATTCAGTTTGAATGGGCAAACATCAAATTCTCCAATATTGCTTGCCAAGCTTACGGTTAAATTTTATATTAAGAATCAACAATAAAATTAAACAACAACTGTCTCTTTAGTTTCATTTCTAAATGTTGGAATCACACAAAATATGCAGAAATTCACGTCTGGTCTGAGCCCCTCCCCAGGAAGAATCGTCAGTCTTTATCGATCGATGATTGGCTCCTGTAGAAGGTGAGGCTTCATTTGCCATATTGACCGTTACACTTTGCCCCATTCATAACTATACAAATGACATGTCTTGTGTATTCTATACTCTTTGCTCATAAGCACTTGATCCTCTCTAAATTAGTTTATAAATAAACTTCACTTTGTGACCATCATATAATTAATTTACCGCATTTAAGAAGAACAGCAATGAAAACAGCCCATTAAATTTTTTATAATGTTTTAAAACATTTTCTTACGTTCACAGGGGATAACCGGACTCCACTGTCCATTTTTCTGGCATGTGGATTCATACAGGTACTTAACCTCAGCTAATTCACTCTGTGAAACAAAGTGTGACTTGCAGTGATTATTAAAGGTTTGACTCATAAACTACATGCTAAAAGCTATCATCTAGTCTCAGATGTCACACCCACGGACTGTTGATTGAGCATTTAGTGCATAACACACAAACTGACACGCACTTCTGGAGTTCTGAAGCCATCGTCTGATTGGTTGAGTTCTACAGGACGTCCATGTGTTACGTTATTGACGTTGTGTAAACAAAACCTATCTCAGTATACTAAAACACTGACTTAATATCTAAATGAACTATCAGAACAAACTGTGACTTTTCTAATACAGTAATAATGTTAGTATTGGTACAGTATAAATTCTAGTTATCTATTATGTAATTTACTATATACTAAAAACACACTTTATAAAACACATTGATCTTCAACAAATCCATAAAATTAAGCCATGGCCTTTCAGCAACTGAAGGTAAAATGGACAAGTCTGAAATACTGAAATACTTTTAATTCATGTCCTTTGTCACATGTCACTGTAACTTTGCCATCTGTGGGATATTCATGAAGCTGTGGCATCAGATTAGATGTTGGCGTCACAGGTCCAATACATTTCATCTCTGTAAAAAAAGAAAATAAACACCACCACAACATCTAAATAAACGTTGGTTATACATAAATATAAATATAAATAAATAAGTTCAGATGAGTGGACCAATTAAATTAGTTTATCAATGGAACATTCTTATATATGGTCACACACCAATCTTTTTTATGCAGTATATGAAGTGTTTAGTTTTAATGAAATACAAACCTTTTGTTTTATAACTAAGGCTAAACCCTCGGTTTGTTCCTTTATGGTCTGTCCTAAAAGTAATCTCAACACTCTGAGACCTTGTGAGAAAGGAAGAAGGAAGATCCCTTCCACAAAATGTTTTAGCTTCACCAATGAGAGGTTTTATCTATAGGAGGTATGGATAGAGAAAGAAAGAAGAGGTCAATGAGGAGAATAACAAAGAGAAAGAGACAAGACTTTAAATGTTACGTACAGTTAATGAGTCAATGCACTGCCCATTGTATGCCTTCTCCACATCAAACGTTCCTGTAAACGTCAACTCAAACTGCAGGCCTTCTTCTACAGCCAATATGTAAGAGCACACAGAGTTTTCTGGATATGGACTGGGCCAGTGTGGTGACTTCAGCTCACCTTCTTGAGAGCCTGTGTAATCTTGACTACAGCTAACTGACATACAGAGAGAGAGCAGGGTCACTGCTGTAAGGATTATGTGTACTGTAAGGATTATGCATTAGCGCTGTCAATAAGAAATTAAAATAACAATTATTTTAAAGTTCAATTGTCGCTATTAACCAACCAATAACTACCACTTTTGCTTCGATAGACTCCTAATTTGTAGCTTATTAATTGTTATTTATTTTGTAGCAAAGTTTAGGTATTGGGTAGAGATGTAGAACATGATCATGCAGAATATGTATAAGTACTAATAAACATCCAATATATTAATAACAGGCATGCTAATAAGCAAGTTAATAGTGAGAATTGGTCCCTTTTATTAAAGTATTGCCAAAATTAACTATATGGCATGCTGAGTAACTAATTGCATTTATCAGAATTTGCTGGGAAACAAAGCCCTTTATCTTTAATCAGCCAAAACAAATCATTCTGAAAGTAATATCAAAGATATTGGCCCTTGGTGTTTACTTTTGGATACCCACAGAAAAGCAAATATTATTAAGTTTTTAATGGAATAATCAATGGAGTGAATTCTGCTTTAGTCTTCTTGCTGTGCTGATTAACAATTTAACATTTAAATCTTTTCCAGATGGCTTTTGGTGCATTATGGTGGTCGAGAGAGCTCAAATCTGCAAGTTAAGAAAACTAAATGCTAATAGAAATGCTAAACACTAATATTAAAATACTTACTGAGAAAAACAACAAAAACATCAATTTGACAACACAAGTGCATGCAAATAGCGCAGTCAACAACAGAAATGTTCCAGGGGACTCCAAAAAGTGACGAAGCCAGCCACTTCCTGTTTAGAGTCAGCGATAAAGTCAGAGATAAACAAAAACTCACCTCTCAGATGTCTCAGATATCTAGCAATTCTGCTGTCAGAGGTCCCCCTACACATTTCCATTGTGGTCTATCTATGTTATTTGCAGCACAATTCTGTATTTGCATATGACATACATGGAATTTAAGGTAAAATGTTTTGCAATAATGTTTTTGTGACTTTATTTCTTGCATAATATATTTGCACTAAATCAACACATTAAACTGACAGCCACAGTAAAAATTTACCTCTCAAAACTGCATTCGATTTCAATGTTCATTACCTTGGCAGGTGTGTTTATCAGAGTCCAGAAAGTAACCTGGTCTGCAGAAACAGCGATAACCTCCTATGTAGTTATTACAGAGTTGAGTGCACTCGTTCTCAGGGTCCTGACACTCATCGACATCTACAACACAGTAGGATTTGAGCTTAAGTTAGCATTTACATTGACTCACAATCTCACAACTTTTTTCTTCCCTCTAGTCAGTGAATCACTCGTCATCTTTTACTGACCCTGAATAGTGTAAAAGCCTCGAAATCCAGTGTGTCTCTCAGGGTTCGAGTAGTCAGAGACAAATGAAACAGAGAGACAACCACCAGAGGAGGAGTGAAGGAAAGGGTTGACAGATGTCTGCAGTTCCTTTATGTTCATGCGTGCACACAGATTAACAAGAAGCTCCTCGTCTGCAAATACCTGGACAAAAAAATGCCATCATTTATAAAGACACAAGTGACTTTATTTTAATTTTTAAATACCCTAACCGTCAAATAAACCTCCTTAAAGCCACCACAGTAATTTAAACATGAATATGAAAATGGGATAGAGAGGTAGAAGGCTTTGAGAGAAAGAACTACAATCCGTTAAATTAAAAAGTAATAAAAAAAATTGATATTTCAAGTGTATTGCAAGCACAATTTTAATTAATAATGTCTTAAAATGAAGAAGAACTGTTATTTTAAATCATATAATGAACTTTTAAACTATGTTTTTTGTTACAAGAAACTTAATCTGGTATAGTAGTGTGTAATTTAATTTTTACAACACTTTCACATAAAACTGCATTTTAAAGTTTATAACACCTACGTACAAACCATGTTTTAAAAAAAAACTTTCTCTAACACACACACACACACACACACACACACACCTTCAAGGCATCATCGTCACAGTTAAAGCTTTCCTCCAGATCTACATGTGTGAGAGTGAGTGTGATTCTGTGTCCAGCCAGAGCACACTCTTTCCAAGTCATTTTGGAATAAGGTTCATAACCTAGTGGATGTCCAGGGGACTGAATCCATCCAGACAACGGCACTGATCCACACAGGGGAAAGAGAAGGGCAATCACACTGGACAGAAAGAGGAAAAGTCATCAAGAAGCAATTGCATTTTCGAAAACAAACAAATAGATAGATAGATAGATAGATAGATAGATAGATAGATAGATAGATAGATAGATAGATAGATAGATAGATAGATAGATAGATAGATAGATAGATAGATAGAATGGAACATTTTGGTTGATAAACCGAGTAGAGAAAAACACATACCAGAAAGCTTTCATGATGCGAAGTGTTGTAACATAACTGGCTCCCTCCTCTTTCTGAACTTTCATTTTCATTCTCTGTGTGCATCATAATGTCCAACCCCCTTTTCTCCTAAAAAAAAAAAAGTGGAAGTACTTTAAACCGAGTGTTTTCCAACATCTGTTAGTGGGTGTTTACTCTAGACTGAAATGAATTAGTGGGCAGAGATTCCTGAAATGGTTTTGCAATTGTTGTATTTAAATCTATTCATTCATTCATTCATTCATTCATTCTCTTTTCGGCTTAGTCCCTTCACCAATCTGGGGTCGCCACAGCGGAACGAACCGCCAACTTATCCAGCATATGTTTTACGCAGCGGATGCCCTTCCAGCTGCAACCCATCACCGGGAAACATCCACACACACTCATTCACACACATACACTACGGACAATTTAGCTTACTCAATTTTACCTATACCACATGTTTTTGGACTTGTGGGGGAAACCGGAGCACCCGGAGGAAACCCACGCGAACACGGGGAGAACATGCAAACTCCGTATTTAAATCTATATATTCTTTATTCATTTAATTGTTTTAACAAATTGGATTGAGAATCACAGCTTTAGAATAAAAAATGAATATGGTTAAAATATGAAAAGGTGTTTTTTAGCATTAAAATAATAAAAGTTTCATACTTTTAGAATATGTTTGAATGTGACCTCTTTTTTGAGCACATATGGTGACTGCTGTACATTTTACCACAATTTACAGTAGACACTCACTGAAATGTCTTTCAGTATAACAATAATTTATATAATAATAAGAGCCTTTAGAATCTTTTGATGAACACACTGGAGCACAAAAATACTAATTGATTGTCATTTTAAACATTTATATATTGCCAATAACTTTCAAACCACCAGGCTTCACTCATTTATCATTAAAATCGATCATTTATTCTTCTTAATAAATACAGATCAGAATTGGTGCGCTGTTTTATTTTTTCATAAACATATACAGTAGCCCCATAAGTTACATTTGTTCACCAGTCTTATGTTCAACAGTTATTTTTAAACGTTAAAGTGCAAATTCATTGCATTTGATATGCTTTCCACATTAAAAGCTAACCTACAAAAAGTGTTTATATGCAGCTTACAACCAGAGCCAGAAATATTGGTGCTGTAGTTTGAGATGACAAAGAGCAAGTACGCCATCTAGTGTCAGAAATGACGAAGAGAGAAAAGTGAGGAGTGAAGCCATAATGTAAAGACATCATAAATAAAATGAGAAATTAAAAAAAAAAGAACAACAGGAAGAGAGGAGAGCAAGTGGTGAGAAAAGACAGATGGTGGACGGGGGGAAGAAGAGGTTATCTGAACTGCTTGAATGTCTTCCAACCGACATTTATCGTAACGACCACACAAAAAAAGGTCAAACAGTGCCATTAAAAAAATGTTTCATTGCATTTTACAGCAGTCAGTGTTTTAGAATCTAACAATTCACTCTCGACATTTGCTGTAATCCAATAGCATACAACTACAGTACACAGCGTTTGCTAACAAATAACACTAATTATGCTACATTACCAAGTACTCGGTCACAGATTTGTTTTTGTTGTTTTATAGTACCTGCAAATGAAGCAAACTTTCAGCATATAAACACCAGACAAAGGAAGTAAAACAGAAAGTGTTTCATTAACACAAAAACTAGGAAAGGAAGTAAAATAGTTCACTATTACAAAGAGAAATATAAATCTCACTTTTATTGTTGTCGAGATCATCAATAAAAAAAGTTACACAATTACATTTTTTGTGATTATTACAATTTATTTCTATAAGAAGAAAAATCATTAGATTTTTTTTTTATCATTGATTTTATTATTTTTCACAGCCACAGTTTAGGTTTCTCTTCAGGACCTAAATCTGCTGTAATAGCTGTTGAGATACCGCTTTACATATTAATACATGTTTGAACATAAATGGGTGTTTCTACATTAAAACATACAGTATACAAACTTCAAAATCCATTTCAAAGTTTATGTCATATTATGGGGGCCCATTGTATCAAATGTATAGAAATCTGCAGTATGCATACTGTACCTCAGAAAATACCACATAACAATTCCTATAAAGTGCATCGTAATATTACACCTACAGATCGCATGAACACTGTCCATGCAATAAAAACTTATTAATCAGGTTTTATCACATCTCAAGAATGATTAATACCACTAAAATGTGTTGTTTCATTTTTCATTTATGCTTGTTCCACAGACAGAATAATTTGCCTTAGCTCTTTCCTAGAGATCACATTACTCATATGAGGAAATACTACAACAATAAAATATTCGATATTGATATGTAAAGGGATCTGTGTGCCAGCTTTCACATCAGAGAGTACAGTAATGATATGAAACTCTCTGTTCTGACAGTTCTGACCAAATGAGGAAGAGTAGGAACACAGTCGCACACACACCCACACACAACACAATGATGGTGCAGCACTGTCTTCCACAAAAGTATCTGTGGTTTTTCAAGTCAGATCTCACCTTTTCTGACATTTAGTATGTGTATGGCAAGCAAAACATTTAAAGATGATGGTATTTAATTTCATGCTACTATTATTTTTAGCATCTAATACATTTTTAAAAGATATTATTTACTATATGCTAAAACCCAGTCATTACTTATTCATGAGGTAGTAGCAGCACTTATTTAAAAAGTGAGTAGTGTTACTATCTAAAAACTAGTATGTCATAAATGAAGAACAGTGTGTGTTTAATAGGTACAGAGATGTAATAAATAAGTACTAATATGCAATTATTAAATACTGGTTTCTAACAGTAGAATCTAAAAAAAAAATTACTAATGACTAACTACTACTATCTACTCACACATACTAGTCAAAACTGAATAATTGATATCTCAATGAAATATCCCTTTAGATCACAATGAGAAAAAAAGATGAAAATAAATCAAATTTATGTCTAGATTTATAATGTAAAAAAAAAAATTATTGTCAAGCAGTGTAAATTATAGTAGTATAGTACACTGAAAAAAGAATACTCTAAATTAACCTAAAGAAACAAATACTGTATCTTTTTTTCAGCTAAATTTATAAATTTCCCTCAAATTGCATAGTTTTGACTTGGTTGAAACTGAAAACTTTGATTTAATATTAATCAAAATATTTATTCTGCCCATAGGAAAAAAATACATTAATTCATTTTCCTTTGGCTTAGTGCCTTTATTCATCAGGGGTCGCCACAGCGGCATTAACAGGCAACTTATCCAGCATATGTTTTACATAGCGGATACCCTTCCAGCTGCAACCCAGTACTGGAAAACATCCATGCACAGTTATTCACACACATACACTATGGCCAATTTAGCTTATTCAATTCACCTATAGCGCATGTCTTTGGACTGTGGGGGAAACTGGAGCACCTGGAGGAAACCCACACGAACACGGGGAAAACATGCAAACTCCACATAGAAATGCCAACTGGCCCAGCCGGGACTCGAACCAGCGACCTTCTTGCTGTGAGTCGGCAGTGCTAACCACCGAGCCACCGTGTTGCCAAAATAGATTCACTCAAAGGTAAAATATTGTTTATATAGACCACAAATTAATTGAATTACTTCAACTTAAAACCAAAATCCAAGTAAAATTGTACTTTGGACTAAACTGAATTAAATACATGACATTATTTCATTTTCAATAATGAGGTAAACTATCTGCTGGTGCTTTTATGGCTATAAATGTCACACAAGACGGTAATCAAACTCATATTAGAAATATATAAAAACTGAACAGCACATAGACAGTATCTGTTCTTCATGTAGCCAAATGACATGAAAAACGCTGGTTTAAAGTAAAAATACTTTGAGAAAATGAATGCTTTTATTTATTTATTTTTATGCTTTAACGCAAATTGAATAAAACCAGAAACCCTAATTTTTCACTCAATCCAATATAAAAATGTACTTTGAATGAAAGACAGTGGTTTGACTTTTTTCAGTGTATAGCAGTGTTATTATGTCAAACATTTTATAGTTGAATCAGGAGAAGTCAGGAGAGCATTTAAAGCAGCTTGATTCAGTTTTAGCTTGTCTTAATGTTGACAGCTGCTGTACTCATTACTACTTCTGAAGACTTTAAATCAAGCAGCTAATTGTAGGTAACTGATGTATCATAGTGGTGTTGACTTTCACTCTCTTTGTCTCAGGGGTTTAATGCAGTGCAAAACAGGAAGTAAGAATTCTATGCAAGCACAAATGCAGAGAGGGTGGATGGGGCTTTCCGATGCAGAGGGCAGAAAAAGAGCAACAGAGGGGGTTTAGAGTGGGTGACGTATAACAGCAATTGAGGGGAAAGAAAAAAAATTATTCCCCTGCCTGAAACAGATAAACTGAGACATAGATACTAAAAGACTGAGAGAGCAAAAGTGACAGACAAACCGAAGAGAAAAAGGAATAAGATAACTGACGCAACCGCGTGGGCCGGTGTGACTACATCGAATTCCTAGTAACATAAACAGAAGGATCGAGACATCACGTCAAGCTTCAAGTGACCATGATTGGAGTGTAAGCCAACAGACTTCATATGACTGCACAAAACTCTTCACACTGATAGAATCAAACTGAACCAACTTTTGACCGTAGCAAGATGGGAGACGAGAAATGCCAAAAATGTCAGAAAGGTGAGATTTTCATATCATATCATTTGAGAAGACCTCATTAAATCATTAACACTTTATTTACATTGTCATGTAACTTACAAGTACTTACACACTTTCAAATAAAAGTAATTTTTTGGCATTGATGGTTCCATGAAGAACCTTTAACAACTATGGAACCTTTGCATTGCACAAACAGTTGTAAACAATTAACGGTTTGATTAATTCATATTTTTAACAAAAACTCTCAGTAGCTGATGATTTTGGGTGTTGGTTTTTGAAATGCGTTATAGAACGAACTTGATCTCTGTTATGACAGCCCTTGATACAGAAAATGTACATTTTATGATATGAGTATGAAATGATATATTGTTTGGGTTGGTCAGGCACTATGGTAAAAAAAACCGGAAATTAGCTTTCAGTTCTTTTTCTTTTCTTTTACAAATTAGCTTTTAGACAATGTTATGAGAACAAAAAGCTGTTCAGATTATTAAAATGTTCCTCAAGCTGAAAAAAAGGTTCTTGTTCCATGAAATGTTATTTTTGGAACCCAGTATGGTTCTTCTTTAGCACTGCTGTGAAAACCCACTTGTACTATATTAATTACAGTAAATTTTGCATAATTATATGCAAAACTAAATGCTGATCCTAAGCAAAGAATGTTGTTAACAAACTTATTGTTCATTACAACTGATCTGCTTTACTACTATGTTTATGATGACATGATTTGGAGGCATTCGTCTTGTGCTCTGTGCTAATTTAATAACACTTGCCATACAGCTGACTGGAAGGCATACAGTGTTTTTTTACGCAGCATATTGTTTTCATCAATGTCTAATTAACCCACTGCTATGTGCAGGAAATCCTGTACTATAACCCTGCTAACAAAAGAGGGGTTCCTGGAAATTACACTTGATATTCTAAATCTATTTGAAGTAATGACACATTAGGTGGGCTTAAAGTATTACTGTATATGTGGAACAGTATAAAACAAAGCAGACCATTCAAACACACAAAAAAATGCTTACTTTAAAATATAAAACTATATAATTTAAAATGAACACAAAAAGTAATTGAACATTTCTTGGCTCATTGGTGGATTATAGTTAAGATATATGAATTCACCAAAGGATTTTCTGCTAAGACAAGTTAGAACTTGAAAGCTAACTCTCTGAAAAGGATCTTTTGGTTTATAATTCAACTTGGTTTGGTGTTTTTTATTTCAATCTGCCACAAAGAAATGAGCATAATAATTTATTGTGTTTTTATTAATAAAACTCAAAGGTGTCCAGTATTGAAGACATCACTCAAATGCATGTTAGAGTTACTTCATTCAGATAGTTCACCCAAAACTGAAAATTCTGTCATCGTTTACTCTCCCTTCACTTGACACAAACCTGCTTGACTTTCTTTATTCTGTTGAACACAAAAAGAAGGTATTTTGAAAAAAGCTAGAAATCAGTAACTATTGACATCCATAGAATTTGTTTTTCCTACTATGGATGTCAGTGATTACCGGTTTTCAGCTTTCTTCAAAATATCTTCCTTTGTGTTCAAACAATAAAGAAAGGAATAAAGTTATGGAGCCACTTGAGGGTGAGTAAATGGTGAGTAATGTTTATTTTGAGTGAACTATCCCTTTAGATTTCTACATCATAGGTTTTTAAAAGAATATATTATAAATAACTCTCTTTTTCTTGTGATTGCTCTCTATCTTTTTCAGGGGAATTTGTGCGTACCAAATGTAGCTCATCACAAAATACAGTGTGCGAAACCTGCCCTCCTGACAAATTTAATGATGAGGAAAACAGTATGACCGAGTGTCGGGCCTGCAGAAAGTGCTCCAACAGTAATTTCACATTCATTTACTCTCATTATGAATTTTAATCCCACATGTCTCTTTCAGGGAGTAATGTCTGTGCATGTGTTTAACAGGCAGCCATCTGGTCGTGCAAAAGGAGTGTCAGACAGACAAAAACACTCAGTGCAAGTGTGAATCAGGATACTACTGTAAACACCTAAGTGATAACGATAACGATTCTTACTGTGATCATTGCACTTCTGTCTCCACCTGTCCTCTGGGGCAAGGGGTCGCCATTCAGTGTAAGTTTTTAAACGTTTTTAATGATATGATCCAAACATGACCATTCTTTTATGAAGAACCCATATTTTAAAAAGTAACTATTGTAAATAAATGTGTTAACATATTATAGATGAAACTACAGTATGTTCAAATCTGCACTGAACTTTTTTTGTATTTTAGTAATATATTTAACTCCAGCAATGGAAAAAATTGAGTGACCAGAATTTATTTATTTTGTCTTGATGTACTGAATTTACTAGGTATGTTTATGAATAAAATATTCATATTTGTTCTATTATATAAATATCCGATGACATTTCCTCTGAATTTTAATAGAAATGTTCTACTTTAAATTATTGATTGATTGATTGATTGATTGATTGATTGAACAGCTTTTTTATGGGTAAAAATGACATCCATATAATGTATAATATATACATTATATAATCTAATACAGTGTTTCTTAATCCCGGTCCTCGCACCCCACAATCTGCATATTTTGCATGTCTCTCTTATTAAACCCAACTGATTACAAGAGCTCTGTTCTTCTGACTGACACGTTCCCTACGAAGTGTGCATTCTTCCCTAGTCCCTTCTCCTTTACTGCACTCTAAGAGAGCATGAGAAACCTTTATGTCACTTTGAAACATTAGTTCACAGATTTAAACAACAGCACTTCTTCTTACTAGAGAAGTGTTAAGTATGACATAATATACCTCCATAAATAAATACAACATAAATTCACATATCACAATCTAAAATGCCAAGTGAATTAAACACATGCGCCTATCAAACTGAAATCTTGGCGGAATATCCTGTGGAGCCTACTTTGTAGGATACTTTGTTGTTGAATTAGAACAAATGTCTGATGTGAAAAGAAAAACATACAAAATGTGCAGTGTTAGGGGGGGCAAGGACCAGGATTGAGAAACAATGATCTAATATCTCAAATGTGACTTTTGAAATCACTGAGCATAAGGACTACAAAAATTATCAGATTCATAAATAAACATTTAACGGCTTGCTGGCACTGAAACTGCATTAATCCATCTGTTTATTAGTCAATGTAATTCAAAACTGTACAGTGCCTATAGAAAATCATCATACCCCTTTGAAATAACTGACTTTATTTGTCAAATCAAATCCCCTTCCAAATAACTTTTCCAGCCTTTGAAATGTTTTTGTAGCCTTCTCCTCACTTGTGCCTTTCTACCCAAAGGTACTTTGAAAGCAGGATGTAAGGTGAGTAAAGGTATAGATTTTAACAGGGTATGATGATTTTAATAGACACTGTATATTACTGTAAATTACTCTCAAAGGGAAAATGAACCTAAATTAACACAATAATGTAGCGTGTGAACATGACCATACACACTTTTGCCACAATATCCACAGTGACTCATATAATGGCAATCAATTGAGTTGCAGCATGTGTTAGTGGTTCTACCTGGAAAAAGATCAGTGGCGGTCTGAACCACTTCCACAGTGTTTGGTCTGGAAAATGTGGCAGAAGGACTGCTGAATAACTGAAGCTGTTTTGCAGACACACCCACAACTGACACTGTGTGCAAACCCTGTCCTGAGGGCACCTACAGCGATAAGGTGGACAACTGGTCCAGCTGCAAAAATCACACAAGGTGAGGGTCAGTGATTCAAAATCAGGAGTAAAAACTATTATTAACAACAGGATGTGCATTTTTATGTGTATTGAGCAAAAGTATTTTGCTGTAGCACACAATTGAAACAACTTTGATTTTCAAGTCAATTTGTAACAGCTGGATGTCTTTGCGTAAAACATTGCATTTAGCAGGTGAATTTTATCAAATGTAGTTTTATCACAATGTTATCGGTTGTTTAAAAGAAAAAGGCAAAAGTTAAGGTTCGACAAAACATTGGTTGTCAAAAATTATCAGATTTATAAATCACTTAAATGCCACAAAAATGGCTTTAATCCACCGATTTATTAGTCAATAAGTTGTTCAAAGCTATCTAGTGTCAGTGTAATTACTCAGTGTAATTAGTGTAATTACTGGTTTAAAAACTCTGGGATGGGAAAATGTATGTAGTTTTATCACAATGTTAATAAAGGTGAAATCTAAAGCTTGATAAAACATTGTCATTTAATTGTCACATAAGCAATTAAAGACTCAAAAGCACACGTTTAGGTTAGAAGATTAAAAGAGAAACAAAAAACATCACACATTCAAAAATATCTCCCCACACAGAATGCACATGGCTAAAAAAATGACTAAAAACTGTAATGATCTCTTGTTGTGACACTATTGCTAGAATCACATGCTTCTTACTCAGTTATTACAGAACATCCAAGTTACAAAAACAACTTGTCTTCTGCTTAAATATTTCTTTAACAAAAAGTTTCCATTAACCAACTAATAGTAAAACCTTTTTCTAATGTATTAACTTTTTCTAATCCCATTAATAAATTACATAGAAGTGTTTTTTTGCTAGTTCACATTAACGTTAACAAAGGAAAGCTTAGCTGTTAAAATTCTGTACATGTACATATTTTCCTTCTTAGACCTATAATGCCCCCTTTTTCCGCCTCCCTCTACTTAGAGAACGAATAATAACTTTTATCTAATTAGATAAAATGAACCATTACCAGTTTCTCGTAAATATGCGTTTTATGTCATTCTCCCACCACATTAATTCACTTCCATTCAAAAAAAAAAGCTTGTAGACGCAAACAGTATGTGGGAGGGTGGGTGGTTATCGCTTCCTTTCTTAACCTCTCTCTCACAGTACAGAAATAATTCTTTTCCTTTTTGAATACAAAATATGCATGTATGAAGATATTATTATACTTACACATTTTCCTTAGCTCAGTCTCTACATAAACCTCTTCTCTCATTTTACAGTTGTGATGATTTGGGTCGACAAGTGAAGGCTCCTGGGACCAACATATCAGACGTTCAGTGTGGAGATTTTAAATGTAATATAAGTGAGTCTTTATGACTGTACTGGGGGAGGGAAACATTTTTTTTATAGAAACTGTCAATATTTGGAATGTACTTTTAAAATGAAGCTAATTAACTTTTAATATTTAGAAAAAATTGGAATTGAATAATGTATTTCTATGTCTTCCTTATCTCAGCTTGTTCTTGGGCCTTACCTGCTAGTCTGTGGACAGGATTTGGGGTTACTGTCCTAGTTGTATTTCTAGTCCTGTATATAATTTATTGGAGAAACAAACGCCGGTCAAAAATATCCGGTAAGTAACCTATTAACCTATCGTGATTTATCAATAAATCTGCACTATAACTTATTATCACTTCTATTAGTTATCATATATATTGACACGAGTGTGAGAGAGCACATAATCTTGTAAGAGAGAGAGAAGTGATGTTACGCAAAATGGTAAAAAATCATGTGTGTATTTCTTAACAAATAAAACATGTGAATCATAGAAGTATAAAATTACCATCATTTGAACCCTTTAAAGGCCTTCATTTTGAAGGGCCATATGAAGTGGCATATTTAGAGCACTTCTTTTTGAAATTACACTTAAATATGTGGCTTAAGCTTGTTCTTATTTTGGAAAAATAAATAGAGCAGAGCACACATACAAGAGGATTTACAGTATAAAATAATAACAAATACACACTTGACAATGGCACACACTCAAGGCCCTTCCCCAGATGCAATTAAAAAAGATATTAAACTGTTTACTAAAGTTAAAACATTTGTTAGCCGAACATATGACTACATTTCAAGCATTTTCCCTTGGTTTTCCTTAAACTGAATTGATATATAACAAACGTATTACAGTAAACTGAATCTATTATTAATGTTTAATAATTTTAAATGCTTAAATTGATTTGAAACCATTGATTCTTATGCTTATTTGACTTATTTTAAACCACTAATAGAGTTGACATTTTCCACCAATTTGTGCTGTAGATGAAGATGCTGACCTCAAACCATATGGCACGTCTAAAAAAGAACTTTATGTATTTTCATCCTACAAGATATTCAAAACTTCAGTCTTTAAGTCAAGATTTTTCAAACAAAATATCCCTATATACACATACAAACATTATTTTTAGGGATAACTTGACATAATGTGTGGTATTATTCAAAACTGTTTCATTCAACTTTTTGTTTTTGAAAAAAATTGAAGGTGGATGTACCCACAATTCTAGAATCACCCATATGACAATGACACCTCTTGTCAATCAAAACAGTTTAATCCATTGAAGAGTTTGACTTTTGTCCCACACAACCTTCTTTTTACTCCTGATCATTTTTACATTTTTAATAATAAACAGTGAAAAAACATTTTGCCATCTTTTCAGACAGTGATGTCTAAATGGTCATATAAGTCAAGCTGATAAGTCTGATCTGTAGGTTTTAGATCTAGGTTGATTTGTTCTTGATGATGGCGAGAATTTTGCATTGACGTAGACAAAAAGGGTCATTTAGCAGTTACAGCAAGTCTGATTGATGGGAAACTCCAAACTCTTTGGCTAATACAACTAGCATAATGCTTATGCATTTAAACTCTACGCATACCCACACACAGAACACATAATGCTTTGCCAGTAATTGACGGATAAACTGCCCTGAAATTATTTGATAATGAAGATAATCTGGTGATGTCCGACATCAGGATGTACACCACGTCAGAACAGTCACGCATGTTTGTACAATCTCTGCTTGTTCGTAGCTTTCTGCTTTGTGCATGAGATGCTTACGATTAAACTGCTGCTGGTAAACCACATCCTTTTGGTTCTACAAAAATGCTCACAAACCCATGAATACGGTGTAAACTGTGCAACAACCTCTCTTAGGAGATCAGAGTGGCAAAAAGGAACTATTCTGAGAAACTAAGGAGTCAGTTCTCTTCCAGCGACTCAGTATCCGTGTGGAAAAGTTTGAAAAATATCACAAACTACAAGAAACCATCCCCCAGCACTTTAGACAACGAACGACTTGCAAACGACCTGAATGAGTTTTACTGCAGGTTTGAGAAAACACCCCACACCCACTCTGAACTGCTCTTCACACCACCATTAACACCTCCACCACCCCCCGTCTCCCCCACACTTCAGTTCAGTGAAGATGATGTGCGCCAGGTCTTCCAAAAACAGAAGAGGAAAAAAGCACCAGGCCCAGATTTTGTAACACCAGCCTGTCTAAAATCCTGTGCTGACCAACTGGCCCCCATCTTTACCCTGATCTTCAACAGATCACTGGAGCTGTGTGAAGTGCCCTCCTGCTTCAAACGCTCCACCATCATCCCCATCCCAAAGAAACCCAAACTTACAGGACTAAATGACTACAGACCGGTGGCACTAACATCTGTGGTCATGAAGTCTTTTGAAAAATTGGTGCTGGCCCACCTGAAGGACATCACTGAACCCTCACTGGACTCTCTTCAGTTTGCCTACAGAGCAAACAGGTCTGTGGATGATGCAGTCAACATGGGACTGCATTATGTTCTGCAACACCTAGACAGACCAGGGACCTATGTGAGGATCTTGTTTGTTGACTTCAGCTCGGCTTTCAACACTATCATCCCAAAACTTCTCCTGCCCAAATTAACTAAGCTCTCCGTGCCCAACTCTGTCTGTCAGTGGATCAACAGCTTCCTAACGGACAGGCAGCAGCTGGTGAAGCTGGGAAAATTCTCATCCAGTACCCGCACAATCAGCACTGGCGCCCCCCAGGGGTGTGTCCTCTCCCCTCTGCTCTTCTCACTGTACACAAATGACTGCACCTCAAAGGACGCCTCTGTCAAAATCCTGAAGTTTGCAGACGACACCACACTTATCGGCCTCATTCAGGACGGTGACGAGTCTGCTTACAGACAGGAGGTTAAGGAGCCGGCTGTCTGGTGCAGTCACAACAACCTGGAGCTGAACACGCTCAAAACAGTGGAGATGATAGTGGACTTCAGGAGAACCCCCCCTGCTCTCCCCCCACTGAGCATCATGGACAGCATTGTGGCAGCAGTGGAGTCATTCAGGTTCCTGGGCACCACCATCTCTCAGGATCTGAAGTGGGACACTCACATTGACTCCATTGTCAAAAAAGCTCAACAGAGGTTGTACTTCCTTCGTCAGCTGAGGAAGTTCAACCTTCCAAAAGAGCTGCTGAAACAGTTCTACACTTCCATCATTGAATCAGTCCTCTGCACTTCAATAACTGTCTGGTTTAGCTCAGCTACCAAATCCGACCTCCGAAGACTACGTCGAATAGTTCGGACTGCTGAGCGAATCACTGGTACAATCCTCCCTACTCTCCAAGAACTGTACTTATCCAGAGCAAGCAGAAGGGCTGCCAAAATCACTCTGGACCCCTCACACCCAGCACACTGCCTCTTTGAACTTTTACCTTCTGGTCGACGCTACAGAGCACTGTGCACCAGAACAGCCCGACACAGAAACAGTTTCTTCCCTCAGGCAATCCATCTCATGAACACTTGATGATAGTAATTATGGAACAAACATCACTACTTGCTATACACTTTTTATACACATAAACACTTATTTAACAACATATTTTACATGCTAATTTGCACGTAACAGCTGCTATTGTATATAGTAATATTCCTGTACATACACTTGTCAATTTGTATATTTGCATTCACTACAACTTTTATTTTTAAAATATATTTATTATCTGTTTTTTGTCCTGTCTCTGTAATTTTGTTGCACTGTAGAAGCTCTGTCACGAAAACAAATTCTTCGTATGTGTGAACATACCTGGCAATAAAGCTCTTTCTGATTCTGATTCTGATTCTTAAAAATGATCAGACACATCTGTTGTCAGAACATGTAAAAACTGTAATTATACTGTAATTATTATAATTATACTGCAAAAAAACTGTAATTGACAAGCACATTTCTCACACTTTTTTATTATTTAGAACTAATGCTTTGTTAAATGACATTACTGACATTTTGTATGTGTTTTCTCAGAGATTTCCTTAAGCACGATCTCTCCGGTGCTTCCTCCAGACATCCTGAAATACCCTGCTGACTATGATGTGGAGAAATGTGCAGAACATCACAATTGTCTTACACATATAGGTATTATTATTTTTATCCCTCAGGTTTTCCTTTCTTCATCTCAAAACCTGTTCTCCTGTTAGCTGAACTCTACATTCTCTGTGGTATATTTACCTAATACTTATGTAAGGGGTCTTCAGACAATAACCGTCAGGCTCACTGTTGATCTCAAACACTTATTTTTACTACATGAATATTATTGTAGGCCAGGCTTAAAGAGAAAAAAAGTTTCTTTCTTTTATTAAACACAAAAGAAGATATTCTGAAGAATGCTGATAAAAAAAAGCTTTGAAACAAGTGAATGGTGAGTAAATGATGGGAGAATTTTCATTTTTAGGTGAAAATTAATTTAGCTTATACCCACTAAGTAGTAATGTGTAAGCGTGTCTCAATGTAAAATCAAATATGTCTCAATGTCTTATAAAAGCACCGGCAGTGTTTATCTGGCAAGTCTGAGTTGGCATACAGTTCTGTAGGTGAATCTGAATTTATTTTCCTATGTAACACACAAACCAATTAAACACCAAATGTCTTCAGTGAAAAGTCGCTAAATGTTATTTAATTTATATAAAATATCCTTAATGTGTTAATACAGTTAAAGGGATAGTTCACACAGATACAAACAAAAAAATAAAATAAGATGTTCTTTTTGGATGAACTATGCCTCAATAAATTTCCACAAAACTGTTCTTATTTATGTATTTTCATATTTCTGTTGTCAGACCTTCCGTTCTATTAATTTGCAGTCATTATCAGTCTTTTGCTCTGAATCAAAACTGCTAAAAATCCTAAAAATGTTGTCTGCCAAAATCACCATAAACATAAGTTCATTAAAATCCTCCAAAAAACATATGCAAACTGTAACTCTTCTAAACACCCTCTGGCTCAGTCACGCCCCAATAGCAACACTGAAAATGAAAACCCCCAAAATGAAAATGCTGTCATTATTTACTCACCCTTTATGTGTTTCAAAATTTATTAAGTTTCTTTCTTCTGTTGAACACAAAATAAGATATTCTGAAGAATTGGAAATTGGTAGGCTTTCCAATTTCCAATTTATTTATTAGCTACTATGGAAGTCAATAGCTACCAGTTTCCAACATTCTTCAAAATAACGTATTGTGTGTTTAACAAGAAAATCATAAAGGTCTGGAACCACTAAAAGGTTAGTAAATGGTGTATGAATTTTCATTTTAATGTGAACTATCCTTTTAATGCTCATTAGCAACAGTAAACATTACCATTAACCCTGCATTTAACATTAGCAGCACTGCATCTCTAATAAGTGAGCTGGAAATCTGTCACATTGACAGATTCTTCTTACCAAACATTCCCACAATACACATTTAATGCAGTCAGGAGAGTTTCTAAATGAGCAACAGCAAATTTTATGATGACTTTGACTATGGCTTTGTGTCACTCTTTAAATTATTATGAAGTTTCCTTTGACTTCTGATGTTATCAAGGAAGGGTAGAAACCACATACATGTCGTCTGTCACTGCATGTCAAAGTACCTAGCACGGTTGAGCTGTTCTGGCCTCCCACACTTTCCTCCTGCGCTTAATTTGGTGTCTTTGATGTCTCTGCTAAACATGGGGTCTAAATCATGTACTGTCATATTAAGACAACACTACAGTTTCTGGTTTTGTACAGTAAGCGATTTTTCTGCTCTAATCTAATATGTCAAATTTACAAGAAATCAGATTACAGCTGACCTGGACATTTTCAAATCACAATTATAAGTTATTTATATTTAAAGAGTTTGTATATTTATAAATAGTTTGTTTGGGCTTGTTTCATTTGACAGAATGAAAACAACAATTTTCTAATTGAATATATTTTTATATATAAGATTGCAAAGCAGTATTTTATGAGGCCAACACAGCAAGCATTTTTTAGTGTTTAACAGATGTCTATAAGACGTCTTGGCTAAAACGAGACTAATTTGGTCTAAATTTAGGCTGTCAGTGAAAATCTAATAGACATCTAAGAATAGTCCAAAAATAGACTATAGTCATCAACTCAACAGAAATAAATGAATTCACACGTGAAGTCTGTCTAATTTGTTTATTTGATGACTAGTCTATTTTAGACATCTAGACATCATTTAAACATCTATTAAAAATTTATTATTGCTTGTTAGGACTTCTGTTGGCACAACATCCTTCAGAAATGTTTACAAACGTTACAAAACAAAAACAATTAATTTAAAACATAATGAAACAAAATATTGGAGTAAACTTCAGAAAAACATTCTAATGTGTGAAATGTACTAGCAATCTCTGAGTGTTGTTTCTCTTTATGAATCTTTGTGAAATATAATATTTAAACATAAAGCATATCATCGCTTCAAAAAGCACACAGATCATTACATACTTCCATGTTGAATCAGCTAATGAATTAATTTCTGCTTCTTTTTTGACTCAGAAAATTACCCAGACATGGACGGTAGCATACAGTGTGATGGAGCTACGCCATTGATGACAATGTCACAGAAATACAGTCAACTGACCACTGCAAGTGGATACACAGACAGCATTATGCAGTACTCCATCTGTCAGTCGGAGCCGCAGGAATCTGAATGGACTGATTAACTTTGGCACTGTAACTCACTATTAACCTGACAACTATCTGTGCTATCACTGTTTTTTCTTTCATTATATCAGTGTTTGGCTTTACTTGTGTGTAAATAACTAGATTTTTATATTTTATATATTTTTAATGTATAAAAGTGTATTAAATAAACATTAAACAAAACCCCAAGTGAACGAAAACCATCACAGTTAAACTAGTTTTACAAAATCTCCCCAAATGAAAAAAAAAAATACTATAGTAATTCATAGTAAATACAATACTATGGTGTTTTTGGACCAAGCAGTAAAGTATTTGAATTATTCTGTTGTGGTAATTCTATAGTTGCATTTTACTGAGGTAAAAACTAAAGTATACTACAGTATTTATTACAGATTTCAGTTTGGTTAAATCACAGCATGCTGTAGCATTCATTAACTAAGAGTAGTAAATACCATACAGTACAATACATTTTAGTATACAAGAATTTACTATAGTATTTTTTTCATGTGGGTAGACTAATGTTGTCTTCAGTTAAGATGCTTGTTGTTTTTGTTTTTTTTTGTCATTTCAATAAACTTTTGGTGTTTTTCAATAACCCCGTGATATTGTGTTCTAACCAAAGTCTTACCAGAAGATGACGTCACAGTAGACGCAAGCTTTTCCTTAATCCTCTCTTAGCTCTGCTCAACTTGATATTCGCGGCACTGTCAGCCAAACTTGACAAGAAAGTAAAACATACGTGCCAGATTCCAGACAACAGACATCAGTCCTTCTCAGCCTTGACCTCTACCGGTAAAACAGGGCTTTACTTATTATTACGCCCCAGTACTGTTACTAGTGCATTGCCGCCCCTCGGTGGTAAGTGAGGAAATTGCATTTAATTTGCCCTGTTCTGCTTAAAGGCACAGTTCTATGGTTACCAGTTTAAAACATTCTTTAAAATACTTTCATCTATGTTCAACAGTAGAAAAGAAAAAAAAAAAATACTCAAACTTGTTTGGAAAAAGTCAAGGGTGAGTAAATGACGACAGAATTTAACATTTTGAGTGAATTCTCTCCCTTTAAGCCTTCAAGAGTTTTTCACATGTATATTGATATCATTCATTAAAAAGCACCCAGAGGAAACCCTCGCGAACACGGTGAGAACATGAAAACTCCACACAGAAATGCCAACTGACCAAGCCTGGACTTGAACCGGCAACCTTCTTGCTGTGAGGCAACAGCGGTAACCACTGAGCTACCGTGTCGTCTATATAGATATCATTTTGTAATATTTCTTTTAAAAGTTTTTGTTAAGATAGATAGGTTCCAGTTATTTATTCAAATTATATTTAAAAAAAACTGTACTTTTGCGAAATATTGTTAGTTAAATATTGAACGTAAAAAATGTTTAAATATATAGGACTTGACACGGATGGTGCAAAGACCCTATTGGAATAGTTCTGCTTATTAGGGCCTAAGCCAAATGGACAAGGGGCCCTATTGTTCTTCCGATTTTATTTTTCATGACTGTCTTAGGTATTTTCCAAGTCTTACCATGCTCAAAATTGGCACACACTTTAGAATCTAAGGTCATTCAGGCATAGCAGAAGTTCACATGCGGGGTCATGTTAAGCATGGTTAAAGGACCTTGTTAAGAAAATAAGAACCACTGACTGAGAACCAGTACAAATGGTTCATAATAGAGCAGGTACCATGTGACAGAAGCCTGGAGTAATGAAGCTGAAAACAGACATTTGTGAATTAATTCTTATATTAAAATTATTTTAAATTTAAATAACTTTCCATAATACTACCAAGTTTTTTTTTCTCTCGCTTCTTTTGATCAAATAAACGCAGCCTTGGTGAGCAGAAGAGACTTGTTTCAAAAACATTAACAAATCTTAATGTTGCACAGAGATTTTCTAAAACAACTGTTTGTCACGCCAATCTTTTTTATTATTTAAAATTGACAGAATATAGTAGTCCTATAGTATCAAAACCTTTTGAATTCTTACTGTCACTTTAGGCATATCAGAATAGTTTTTTTCAAACATAATTTAGACTTTCCCAAAATGCAACAAAAAAAAATTATCTTGTGGCTTTCTAAGAGACTTCAAATATCTATTAAAATAATCAAATAAATAAATAAACAATAATATTTATTATATTTGGTGACTTACAAACACAGACTACCAGAAGGATTAAATGCATGGTTCCATCCTTGCAGCTTACAGCTACATTTTAAAATGTCATTTATTCAATGTGATGGCAAATCAATGTGATTTTCAGCGCCAAATGATTCTTCAGAAGTCCTTCCAATATATTGATTAGTTGCTCAAGAAACATTTCATTAATGTTGAAATGCATTTTTGCAGATAAATGAAATGTCTGTCTTCACTTATGTAAAGATGATAACAGCACACTTGCTTGCAGAGAAGTGTTATCCTCTTCACATAATTTTTGATGTCCTCTTACCTGCACCTCATATGGTGTGGATGTGGATGTGGGCTTGTTTAATTTTTATTAACAAATGTCTTTAGGGTCACTTTTGATCAATCCAATGCATCCTTACAACATACAATTATTACATTTCTTTAAAAAAACTCAAACGGTCAAACACACTGCAAAAAATGTTGGGTTCCACACAATCGATTCGTGTTGTAAGTCAACTTATTAGTTTTTACAAATTTAAGTGGATTGGACATAAAACAATTAAGCTGTCCCCCCAAAAAACTTTAGAATTGTGTGGTTTCAGCTTATTTTAAATAGGTACTTTTAAAAAATCAACAAACGTAATTTTTGAGTGCAGTTGTATATGTGTTATTTTGTTGCTTTTGGTAATAATTAAGTCAGAGATAAAGAATAGGTAAGAAAAGCATTCATACAACAGGATGAATATAAATGGTTGTATTCTAGAGTGGTCAAATAAAATGACATGACATTAAATTTCAGACCTTACAAATTTTGACACTTTTAGACACTGTTTGACAACTGGAAATTAATCACAACTTGATCATTTCATAGCATTTGCCAAATCCAGTAGCAGGATACTGGACATTGAATATCATTTTGGAATGAACAAATCAATCTCATCCACTGTCTGTTTTAATGACTACTTCTGCTTACTGTAAACATATGAAGAACACAATTTTCAGGTACCACGAATCCAGTCTGATACACATTTTACAGCAGTACCATTCATGAATGTTCACACAGGGTGCTGCTGTTGTGCTCTCATTTTGGTTCGATCGCAACTCCAAGGGGAAAACTGAAACATATCATAGAGCGGTTGCCAATTTCTTCATTTATGGTCTTAATTTAAATACTATTTGTTGTGAATCAGGGACAAAAAACTGTGGCAATACAGCCTTTTTCTGAGCCATGAGCTCGAAGAACAAACTCAGCTCAAAAACCCCCAGCAATGGCCCCTCTGTTTCTCTCTCTCTCTTCCTCCTCACTCAGTCTTCTTAAAGACTTGTTTGGCAGTGACACCCTGAGCCCTCAGCTCCTGCAGAGAGACAGAGAGTATAATGAAATGAAGGAGATTGTGGTTACAGCTTCAGTTTGGATTAATGCAATAAATAAGACATTCAGAGAAGATTTTCTCACCATTGTGCTTGTGAATAAAGCTTTGAATACCATGTTAGACCATGAGAACTATACTATTCCTAAAAGGAATGTACTGCTTGTTTAAAAGAAAGAAAAAAAAAAACGCTGAATGAAATTATGCAACAAAAAAAGGTATATTTTGAAATGATAAAAAAGTGTGGTTTTGCAATTTATGCTCATCAAGACTGCATTTATTTAAGAGAAATGCAGTACAAACACTCATACTGTGAAATACCATTACAGTTTGTAGTAACAGATTTCTATTTTTAAATATTTTCAGAAAATATGTGGCATGCAATAGTCTGCGGTGTCACATGATCTCTCAGTAATCATTCCACTACTGCTGATTTGCAGTTTAATAAGCATCTCTGATTATAAACGTTGAAAAAAGCTGATAAATATTATTTTATATATATTTTATAATACACAATATGTACGTTTTTTTTCATTTAAATGCCCAAAAACCACTAGAACGGTGTTATATCCTTTGCTGACTTATGTACCTACATTATCCCAAATGTTTCAAAGAACGTTCAGATCCAGAGAAATTAGCAATTTTAATTGCGACACAAACCGTGTCCTGTGTTGCCATGCTTATGACATCCTACACCATTTATTTCCAGTTTGGTTTTATAGAAAACCCAATATGAAACACCAAAGACACTTTAACCCTCTAAGGTCTACCAGATCTGTGCAAAAGACACTCAAAATACTCTGTCTATTTATGTCATCCATATAAGTGGTATACTTATTTAAAAACTGTAAAGTGTTTTTGTTACTTGTGTACACCCATAATACAAACAAAATGTGTTTCTTGTAAAATAATACATTTTAAAAAAAAGATGCACATCTGCCATCATTTTGCCATCGCTCTCATTAAAGTCCAATTTGAAACCAAAAATGAACCTTAACTCAGTGAATACTTCTCACACAAAGTTGACACGAGTGTGCTGAAAGCTTATGTCTGCTTTTAAATGATGTAGCCACACTGTAAAACAAATACTCTCAGTTTATTTAATCTGTATGAAAGCAAGGAGAGTCACGATTTTTCTTTCAACCATAATTACATTTTGAGAAGCAAATTGATCCGGTCGAAGACATGAATCAAGATAATTATGTTATTTTGTATTATAGAATTATTTTGTGATAATAGGAAACTTTTTAATTAACTTTGCAAACTGTATTTTTGTCTAGTTTTGAACCGTTTTTTACAAGTATACTTCAAGTAAATATTGAGAGAGATATGTTGTGCTTTCAATTAGAGCCTTAAAATGACAGAACAGAACTTTAAAATACATCAAGTATGATAAAACAGCGATGTGTGATCACACTCGGAAGTGGTTGACTGGCATATTAAAGCTCTGCTGTTTTTATCCCACATCACACTCGTTTCTCATCAGCAATTGCTTCAGTGGTCTCGTTTCACTTCCATGGCTTTCAGCTTTACTCTGCTTCAAACTACCATAATAATAAGTTTTGAATACTTTAGCTCACCCATGAACATGATTTCTGTCCCATAGGACGTAATAAAGACAATAACTTCCATGATTCCACATTCACACTGTCATTAACAAACTACTTTTTTGAAATGGTTTGTTGTGAAAACGCGCCCTCTAGTGGCGAAATATACATACTGTGCCTTTAAGTTGAAAAGCTATAATTAAAACATTAAAGGAAATATATTTGTTTGAATGTAGCTCAGTTTTGGACAGCACTCCCATATATTCCTTTTACTAAAAAAAAAAACTTCAGAGAGTTTTTAGTCCAGTTTTATATTCAATTTTACAGAGTTCTCCAGAAACAAACTGTATATGTAAAAGCAGTTTTCCTGAACTCTGCTTACCAAATGGAGGATGTTTCCTTCTAACCAGTGTGTCCAGCCTCTTCCCTCTTTCTCTCCTCGCTGCACACAGATCAATTTATCACCGTCCCAGTCCACCGTAGTCTGAAACATATAGAGATCATTATCCATTAGCGCCACACATACCACACTTTCCCACAGCTCTTTTCTTTGTCTGGCTTTTGTTACTTTTAAAGGGGCCTAGGTTGCTCACCAATACATCACAATGCAAAATAGATAAACTGTTTTAAAAAAAAAAAAAAAAAGAGCGCAACACACTTGGCACTTTCGCCCATCAACTGGCCCAAGGTCCTCAGTGAACTCCTGTCCTAAAGTGAAGTCCATGTCGAAGTTCTTAAATGTGGTGACAGTCTTTATCTTCATCCTGTCGGTGTTCACATCATGTTCAATGTGTTTGCTGGGTTTCAGAATACAGACTACCTTCCTCAATGCATAATTAACATCTGAAGAGTAAAGAAAGAAAGAAAGAAAGAAAGAAAGAAAGAAAGAAAGAAAGAAAAATTCAATAATTTATCAGATTTTTTATATGCACATCATAACCTCCTATTATAGTTATTACAGTAATGAATGGTAAATGAAAAGGTTTTGGTTTGGTTTGGATTCAAACTTTTGTTACAACAGTATTTTCAAAATACTTACAGATACTTATATAAAAATTATTCAAATTAACTTTAATAAATACTTACATAAAACACATATATGCACTTTTATGTAACATTTATAGCAGCATTTCTTTTCATCAAAAAAATATATTATAAACATATTATATTGTGACAACATGTACAGAGTCTCCAAAATAAATATTTTATCTGTAAAAAAATAAGAGACCACTTTAAAACTCTTCAAAACTATGTGTTTGAGAATGTTAGCCCCTTGTTTATGTATAAAGTAAAAACAAAATGAATTAACTAAAATAATAAATAACTGAATAAACGAATAAACTGAATAAGGAATAAACAAAATGATACATGCCTATGATATTTAGTTTGTCAAGATAAAATCAAGTTTAGACAAAAAAAAAAGATTCAATCTCTACTGAAAAATGATGGTGATAGATAAAAGGTCAATATTTGTTTTATTCTGTAAAGGTCTGATAACATTTCTTACCAATTTCAAATAAAATGTATTGTCAGTTAGACCCTTTTTTTTTTTTAGAAAATGACAATTGTTCTTATAACTATATATATATATGGTTTGAATGCTATATTTCTATGTTATAACAATTGTTCCTTACTTTAGAGTCAGTCTGAATCAGTTCATAAAATCAGACTGAAAGATTTTTTTATGAATCATAATCACCTCAATTCCAACTAACCAATTCAGGGATAAGTTTAACTATTAGTCAACAATGAAGGAAAAGATTATCAGTGGAAAAATAACTTGCTATTCACTTAAAGGGATAGTTCATCCAAAAATGAAAGTTTCATCAGCATACATTCACACTCAAGTGGTTCTTAACTTTTATGAATTTCTTTCAAAAGTAGATATTTTGAAGAATGTTAGGGAAAAAAATCCATTAACTAGTTTTTTCTTCTACTATAGATGTCAATGGCAGCTTTTTTCCCCAACATTCTTCACAATACCTTCTTTTGAGCTCAACAGAAGAAAGAAACTCAAAGAAGTGGAGAATGAGAAAATTATGACAGAATTGTCATTTTGGGGTAAACTGTACTTTTTAGTTAGTCAATCAAAGCAATTCAGAAGATTTGAAACGGAAAGCATGAATTCTATAATGAGCCACTTTTGATATCTTTTTTTAGAAACCTAACTCCAAATGTGTGCTTAGGCTACTGCAGTATTTTCATTTTCTGTTTAAAATTCAGACATGTTGAATTCTTTACAAAAAAGATACTAAGATCTCGTTTAGTATTTCTTCCCCACGGCAAGATGATAGACTGTATTTCATTAAGCCCAGATTAAAGAAGACATCATCATCATCACCATCATCAGGTTCACCGTGAGGTGAGGACAGGAGAGAAAAAGTCAACACAAGCATCAGGTTACAATCAGAGTCACTCGTCATGAATCCACTCTTTATTAAAAAAGAGAGAAAATGTAAAAAAAAAAAAAAAAAAAAAAAAAATTAAAAATTTAAAAAAAAAAAACCTTCCTGCTTACCCAAAGCCGCCAGATATTCTTCAAAGTTATCCTGGGAAATCATGTTGTAAACGCCAGTGTAATTAGGTTTAGACATTTTCTCTTTCTTTCTTTTTTCCTTTTGGTTCGGATCGACACGAATGCAGATAAACTTTGTGCGATTTACGGCTAGTGTTCACTGCTCCTCTGGTTATCTGTCTGATCTCTATCCGTGTCTCCGGGCAGCTCTATCTCACTGTACACTGGTTCATTTGGTTAAATTATCGCGCGATTGAAGCAGTTTCCTACTAACAGCACGCAAGGTGTGGAGAGCAGAATCTGCGGATCGGTGTTTCCGGGAGTTTATTCCGTGATGTTCCTTTGCACAATGAGCTGCACGAATGGTCTCCGGTCCGTCCTCTGTAAGTAAAGCCAAAAGCAGCGGTGACTCCTCCCAAAGAAGATCAGTTAATCTGGACCGAGCAAACAGCCAAATCCAGCCTCCCCCGCCTCAGTTTAGGGAATGCGCTCCTCGGCTTTAGAGGAGGTGCTACAGGTGGACTGGGTAAAGTTCCTTTATCCTGAAGCTTTGCTAGATTTGTTTTACACTAAACATATGAAATGCTCGCATGAGTAGGCCTAATTAGTTATTGTTAATGTACCCCTTTTATAATTAGCCATTTTCCCGTTAAATAAACAAATACAGACCTACAGGCAGTGTCAGAAAATAAAGCAATGTATTGTGATCAGTGATACGTGACTGTTTTGTCAAAAAGTATATTAACACAATTACATAAACCATATGCAATCTCTCTTTTTTGATCAGTCTGACAAATTTACATCATCGAAAAATCTCAGTTCATGAAGTGTCACTTCATATTTTTCAAGATTTATAATACATATTTGAGATTAGAACCTGATGTCCTAAAATAACTCAAATGAAAACTGACATTTTACGAAAAAATTATGTAATCGTTGAATGTAATCATTTTTGCTTGGGTTTTAGAATAAAGGGTTAAAAAAAACTGAAAATGAATTCACTTTTGTAGTTACGATCAAGACTGAGGGCAAGAATTAAAATATAATCTGTCAGTAAAAGCAGAACAATCTTAAAAGACCAGCCATGTTCAGAATTTAAATCCATATACACTGTTCTGTTGCTCATGTGGTGCTCTGTTCATTTCTCCCAATGTTTTCCCCCGCTGTGCCTCGGTGTTAACTGGGGTCAGTGCTGTATGGGGTCCACTGATCAAGGGCCATGTTTGACCCTGATGTGTATGTGAATGAGATGTTCCCTCTCACTGGCTTTAGGCCAGAGTCTGTGCGTATCATCTCTCCAGGACATCAGTCTTTTCATTCGGCCTTACTGTTACAATAACATCCCGGAAAATTGAACATTTTATGCAAACACACCTCTATTTAATTACAGCAAATAAACACAAAGGCCAGGGAGAACTCTGGAAAGGACTTTTATTAAAGCTGAGAACAATTGGATGATTTATTACGATTACAATCTTTTTTTTTTTTTTGCTTAACACTTTTTAATACTAAATATAAAAAAATTAACAAATACACTCAAAAAAATAGCTAGATTTGTTTGATAAAATCAAATATTTCGACATCTTTGTAAAAGCCTTGGCTCAGTTTTCTTTTTAAACACTTTGACTGTAAAACGTATTTTAAAATAAGCTGTACAATAAAGAAGCTAAATTAAATTGAATCTTTTTTCTGATATTTTTATCGTTTCCTAACAGATCCACCAGCCTTCTTCTCTTCCGATTTCTGTTTTTTGACGTCTTTCTTTCCCTTTGCACCCAGATTCTCATACACATCGTCATTTTTTCTGCAAAATAAAAAAAAGAATATAACCGGTTAGTCACTAATCTAGAGTAATTATTTTAAATAGATTTATATATATATATATATATTTATATATATTAATATATTATAAAACTACTTAGTATTTAGTAGACTATTAAAGACTATATTTAAAAAATCTATTTAAATTATAATCTAATTTAATTTAAAAAAAAGATACTAAAAGTAAAGCTAGAATAAAAAATAAAATGAGAAATATACAGACAACTATAAAATGCAAGAATCGATTAAAAATGACAAAAACAAAACAAAATGAAAAGACAAAAGAAGACATCATAAATTACTTACAAAAAATTTACTAAAACAGTGAATGAAGAGTACAATGCTTGTATAGGAAAATCTTCATTTAAACACTTTGATTTGATCTTATTATTTATTAATATATTATTTTAATGTTTCTGACCCTAGTTTGGCCAGTCATTAGTTAAATTCAGGGTGATTAGAGCAACGTGAAGCTGAAACAATACGAGTTCTGAGGTAAAACTCAATCCTTCTCTTTCTCTCTCTCAATGGGCTATTGCACAATGGATCTAAGGCTTTCAAAATGCTTGTGCAAGCAGAACGAGTGTGTGACTGAGAGATCTTTGAACCGCCTGCTCAACTGGTCATCGGTTTGGTGGAGATAAGGAGACGTGAGAGGAATGTTTCTAGACGTTTGTGGAGACACCACAAGCTGAAGTCTCTGATTTATACTCACTTCGAAGAGGGTTTGCGACTGGCCTTCGGGTGTTTGGACTGAATTGAGAGGTTTCCATATTCGGTTTCCGTTTCCTGTAACAGAAAGTTGCAAAACAAATAAATAAATAAATAAATAAATAAATAGCAATAGCAATACTAAACAAAACAGATGGCAGACAGAGACAGAACTGGAAATCAGTCTTATCTTTCTTTTTTAACAATGTTGACTTTGCTAAGATATCATGGGAACTGTTTTGAGAGCAAATGTTTTGGTCATTTGTTATTACACTGAATAACATTTTACAAGGGTGTCTTCTTTAAATCATGCTAAAATAATTTTTTGTTCGGAAGGAAATTAAATGATATATGAATCATTTTAAAGTACCAAAAAATTACACAGTATCATTCAAAAACTTTGGAGTCGGTAGGAATAATAGTAATAGTAGCATAATATAATATCACTGGAATGTAAAATGACAAATATTTTAAAATGCATAGCTTAACTGTCACATGATCCATTGAAAATCATTCGCATATGGAGCTCAGTAAACATTTATTATTAATCTCATTGTAGAAAACAATTGTGCTGTTTAAAGCATTTGTGGAAGCCATAATACATCAAGATTTGTTTAATGAATGTTGATTATTTTAATGCTTCCCTGCTTCCCAGAAATATTTCTGAATGACCCCATGCTAATTATGCTCAATAATTCTTTATTTCCTTCATTCCTTATGTTTCTCTTACCATGATAGCCCTTCGTGTGACTTTAGTGGACTCTATATACTGCAGCACAGCCAAGTAGATGAACTTGTACTGAGCTTCAGTTTGCACCATGCCGGACCGCTGATCTCGAACCATCATAATACACTTCTGGATGTCGATGTCACAGTCCAGACCTGAAACAGATGACATCTTCAAAATATGACCGCATTTGACAGAGGATTTAAGATAAAATGCCACCCTGAGGTGTTCGTGCGGTTGCAACAACTAGAAATATGCCTGTCAGGAGATTATAAGACAGACCGTTTTGATTTAGGTAAAAATATATGGACCGTTTGGAAAGGAAGCACATTAGCCAAACATACCGCCTGAGGGTTACTGGGTTATTGCAGTGCAATCATATTGATTAAAGCATTTGAGCCTAAGTTGCAATAAAAATGATGCATTAAAATGAGTCTCCAGCTGAGCCGAGCTGTGATCAGATTATCTTTTTTCATGGGATGATCTAAAATGAGTTTTCCATGGCAATATCCATTCATGTTTTGAGATGAAGGTGAACACTGAACCGGTTTTTGTAAGCCTCTAACTAAGGTTGTGTTCACACTTGACAGATTGGTTTTGAATACTTTTTATGGATTTGTAGGCTTTTTATGGAATTGTGGTTTGATTTGTCAAAATGGTGCAACTGCTTCTGGACGGTGGCTCAGTGGTTAGCACTGTTGCATCAAAGCAAGTTCGCTGGTTTGAGTCCTGGCTGGACCAGGTGGCATTCCTGTGTGGGTGCTCCAGTGTGAATGGGAAAGTGTATTGGTGTTTCCAGCACTCTGGGTTCATGAGTTAGTTTACTCTCAGTGCTGATTTGTGGCTGGAAGGGCATACGCTGCATAAAACCATTGCCAGTAATTGTAATTAGTGGTTCATTCCGCTGTGGCGACCTCTGATAAATCAGGGACTAAGCCAAAGGAAAGCGAGTAAGTCAAACTAAGTAAACAAACAGTCATTTATTGTTAGGATTATCATTATGAATATCATTAAATATTAATTTACATTTCAGTTTCTTTTTCCATAAACCATCAAATTTTCTCCCAAAATACTTGAAATATACAAAATGTGTCATATGGGACTCTTCTGTGATATTTTTTGTATATTTTTTTTACCAGTTTGCTGCTGGTAGCTAATTATTGTAATCATATATGAGTGATAGCAGGGGTTTAATATTATTATTTTTTATTTAATGACTTTGTTGTTCGAAAAAGAAAGCTATACACAATAGTGGATGAACAATGAGTAAACTGTCACTTTGAGGGGTTTTTTGTCCTCTTAATTATTAATTTTTTTTGGAAGGACACTGTATACTATATAACTGCAGGTTTACTATGTTTATATATTGCCCCACTTTATACACAGCTCCTTAACTCTTCTGATTTTGACTGTAATGTAATGATTTTGTAATGCACTTTTTGTGAAGTTGCTTTGGAACGATGGTTATTGTGAAAAGCACTATACAATTAAACTTGAATTAAATTGAATTAAAAAGTGTTTCTCAGAATGGCTAATATTTAGCTTTAGCTGGGGATTAAACCTGCAACCTTCTGGGATACCAGCCTGTTGACTTTTACAACCTTTCTCACACAAAACAATTTTTACACAGTAAAAGTAAGCTTAAGAAAAACTATAAACTCACCTTTAGCATCAATGGAGTCTATCAGCATGTCAATCACCACAATGGTTCCAGTTCGTCCAATACCAGCACTGCCAAAACAGAATCATTTCCTTAAATAATAATCACAATGATCATGATTTTGTTCTTTGTGTCTGCTGAAATACTGTCATTACGTTAATGCGTGATTTGCGTTCTAGAATTCTGCCATATGAGCATTACTCTGACACAATCACTTTCAACTGTTAAGTAAAAACATGCATTTTCTGTAAAGCTGCTTAGAAACAATATGCATTATGAACAGGACCGTCCAAAAAAAAAAAAAAAAGTGATTTCCTCCAGCTGCTAGAGTTCATGAGACCCTAAATGTTCCACAGCACATGTCCATACTAAACAATAAACAAATGATTAATTGAAAAGTTTGAGTGGGAAGCGAGGGGTCATGAAAAGTTCAAGCATGTACTCTGATTACAACACACCGAGTGGTGTAACTGCTGCTTAAACCTTCCTGCTCAAGATTTTCAGCATGTATTATTCGCTCACAGGATCTGCTTTCAGTGTTAAGTAAATTGCTAAGGTGAGGTGCTACAGGCAAATACTGTTTTCTCATGAAGCTGTCCATATACAGACTTTGGGCTAATGGAAAGAAAACATTTATCAATTTTAGTCTATAAATTTCAATTTCAATAAATATTTTGGGCTGTTTTTTTATATATCTCCACTTACAGTACATACAACAGTACAGTAGGTTTTATTCATATCCATTTTCTGAAGGTTTTTTACTTTGCATTGAAATACAAATGTATAAAATCTAGGTTTCAATGCAACTGAAAAAGTTTGAGCCAGACTCGTTCTTTCTTAGAATGTCATAATATGGAACACAAAGAATATAACTTTTCATTAATTTTCCTTTGGCTTAGTCCCTTTCATCATCAGGGGTCTCCACAGCCAAATGAACTGCCAACTTATCCAGTATATGTTTTACACAGCGGATGCCCTTCCAGCTGCAACCCAGTACTGGGAAACACCCATACACTCTCACATGCACACACACATACACTACGGCCAATTTAGTTTATTCAATTCACCTATAGCGCATGTCTTTGGACTGTGGGGGAAACCGGAGCACCCGGAGGAAACCCACACCAACACGGGGAGAACATGCAAACTCCACACAGAAATGCCAACTGACCCAGCTGGGACTCGAACCAATGACCTTCTTGCTGTGAGGCGACAGTCCTAACCACTGAGCCACCGTGTCACCCCATAACTTTTCAGTTATATATATATAAATATAACATAGATTTGATGAATTTGAAATCCTACAAGGGAAATATGTTCATGCATAACTTGACTGATTATATGCAACATATTATTCTACAAACAACTTTTTCTATCTGCTTGTGTTCACGTTTTTTTTAATTATTGACAGATAAAAAGACACTGTAAATCCCGTGTTGAAATAATTTTTTTGACTGTAAAATATCATAAGATTTCTGTGGTAGAAATGTATGCAAATTAGTGCATATTTAATTAAATGTAGATCCTTTGAATTAAAAAAATGTTTGCATTTCTAAATGCAATCAATAGAATGGAGAGGTATGGTGGTAAACATGAGTATTTTTTACTATTCACCTGCAGTATCTTTAAATTAAATTATATTTAATTAAATTAAATTACAAATTTCAAATGTATACATTTTCATTTCATTTACTGTGACCAAAATGATCAGTTGTGGACATATCAGATATACAGTATACTTCATGGACATTTTAATGGCTTCACTGTGTTGTGCTCATGAAGCCCCCACGTGGAAGATGCAGTTATAACAGTACCTGCAGTGAATGACCATGGGTGCAGACGAGCGCAGTTCGTGCTGTTTGATGTTGACCTGCTCCAGAAAGCTCAACACTCCACCAGGCTCCTGCGGGACACCGTGATCTGGCCAGCTCAGGTACTGGTAGTGCCAAATGTTTCGTGGTGCCTCATTCTGCAATCAGAAAAAGAAAGAAAGAGCCTACATGAAGGAAGTGAATTATTATATATATAAAATGGGGCTCCACGGTGGCGCAGTGGGTAGCACATTCGCCTCACAGCAAGAAGGTCGCTGGTTCGAGCCTCGACTGGGTCAGTTGGTGTTTCTGTGTGGAGTTTGCATGTTCTCCCCGTGTTCGCGTGGGTTTCCTCTGGGTGCTCCGGTTTCCCCCACAAGTCCAAAGACATGTGGTATAGCTGAACTGGGTAGGCTAAATTGTCCGTAGTGTATGTGTGTGAATGAGTGTGTATGGATGTTTCCCAGTGATGGGTTGCAGCTGGAAGGGCATCTGCTGCGTAAAATATATGCTGGATAAGTTGGCGGTTCATTCCGCTGTGGCGACCCCAGATTAATAAAGGGACTAAGCCGAAAAGAAAATGAATGAATGAATATATACATATATAAAATCAGTGGTACTCTTAAATATATTTCACATACCCTCAATGTATATACATAAGATGTAATACCATCAATCTGTATTAATCAGTAATTCTAGTGTTTCATAAATAGTTTTCTTTTTTCTTCCTTTTTTTGTCTTTATTATTATTATCATCATTATTAGTAGTAGTTTGTACAAACAGTGTTTTTTGAGTGCATATAACATTTATATGAATTTGTGTTTTATTTTTTGTTGGGTGAGAAATATTTTATTGGCAGCTAACTTAAAATAATGTATTAACAAATTAACAACAGTTAACAAATGTTTATTCTAAGTAACATAGACAGTTTTATTTTATGATTTTAGTTTTGCTAATAACAAAAAATGCACATTTCCCTGTTTTCTTCATGCTGTTTTTTTCCACAGGAATCAAGATGACGGTATGAAATGCAGTGGAAAAGAATGACAAACAGACCGAGTATCTGGGGCACAGGTGTGAGCAGAAATGTGCTGTGTGCTCTTGTGTGAATGTTTGCAAAGACACGTTGAAAAAAAGAAAAACTCATTTCTTACCCGATGCGGAGATGTGAGCTCCAACACCCTGACTTTATAATCAGCAGCATTCATTTCAGACAGTAACTTCACCACTAATCTGCCTACGTCCTTCGACTCTCCCTCAGTAGTCGGCCAGTATGGCACACACTTATTCTGCAGAGGAAAAACACAACCACATATTTGATGTCAAGCGGTTTTCTACTTTCTGAAAATAATGACGATAACATTTTATTTAAGGTGCCCTTGTTACATGTTCCATGTAGTAATTATAATTATGTATAATTACATGCAACTAACCCTAAATCTAACCCTCATCCTAACCCTAATTATAGTGAGAGTGTGTAATTATGTAATATTACTAGGTAGTTCAATGAATAGTTGACTGTGACAAGGACAAATTGTTGTTGCTGTTACGGTTGCCTCGCTGTGTGTGTTTGGAGCTTCGTCGCGTAGATTCGTGCTTGACATTTTTATCATAAAATACTTCCCTATTCGCTGGTATTTGTCTCACCTACTTAGAGTGAACAAACCCTTAAAGAGCCCCTATTTTGCATTATTAATGGTCATATTTTGGTTTTGGGGGTCTTCAACAACAGGCTGATATGCATGCAAGGTCAAAAAACACTTTCATTGTCTTATAATATGCATTTATTTTTACCTAATTATCCCAACGACTCCCATATGATTCGTTCAGCGATTCATTTGTTCCCTAACCCCTCCTTAGCGCGAATGACGCTAACGATACATTAGGGCTCGTGTTTACAGATTTACTACAATCACTTGGGATAAAGCAAAACGTTGTTGGTCCAACCCATCACTTAAAGCATACATTAGATCTAATTTTGTCTCATGGAATTGAGGTCATTGATGTAGACATTATACCACAAAGTGATGATATAACAGACCACTACCTCTTACTATATAAGCTGTGTTTACCTGAAATTAGCAGATCTGCACAGATATATTGCCCTGGTAGAACTATCGTCCTGTCCACTAAAGATGAATTCACAAATAACTTACCTGATCTTTCTCTATTTCTAAATGCACCCCCAAATGCAAATGACCTTGATGTAGTAATCATCAATATGGATGCTATCTTTACTAACACACTAAATGCTGTGGCATCCATCAAATCAAAAAAGGTTAGAGAGAATAAAACTACACCATGGTATAACAATCATACTCGCGCTCTCAAAACAGCAACCCGTGCCCTGGAACGTAAATGGAAAAAAAACTAAATTAGAGGTCTTTAGAATTGCGTACAAAGATAGTATGTCCAGCTATAGGAGGGCTCTAAAATCCGCCAGGGCTGAGCACCTCCACAAACTGATAGAAAATAATCATAACAATCCTAGATTTTTATTTAACACCATTGCTAAATTAACAAATAATCGGTCATCTTTGGAACAAAATGTCCCACCGCAAATTTGTAGTGATGACTTCATGAATTTCTTCAGTGATAAAATAGAAGGCTTCAGACAGAAAATGGAAGATGTTAAACCTTCGGCACCGCCTTATACTTCAGATCCATTAAACATTCCACTGGACCAAAATAATCTACAGTGCTTCAAAATCATTGAACAGGAAGAGCTAGATAAACTTATAAATGCTTCTAAACCAGCTATATGTATGTTAGACCCAATTCCAACTAAATTACTGAAAGAATTGCTACCTGTAATAGGAGAACCTCTTCTTAACCTCATCAACTCTCCTCTATCTTTAGGCCACGTTCCAAATCCTTTCAAGCTAGCTGTTATTAAGCATATTATTAAGAAACCACAACTGGACCCCAGCAACTTAGCTAATTATAGGCCTATTTCAAATCTTCCATTTATGTCTAAAATACTAGAAAAAGTTGTTTCTGCCCAATTATGCTCCTTTCTGCAGATGAACAATGTTTTTGAAGTGTTTTAGTCAGGTTTCAGGCCTCATCACAGTACAGAAACCGCATTAGTGAAAATAACCAACGATTTACTCTTAGCTGCTGACCAAGGGTGCATCTCGTTATTAGTTTTACTTGATCTCAGTGCTGCATTTGACACCATCGACCACAATATCCTCATAGATCGCTTAAATTCTACAGGCGTCCAGGGACAGGCTCTACAATGGTTTAAGTCATACTTAACTGACCGTTACCAGTTTGTGAATATAAATGGACAGCTTTCACAGGTCAGGCCAGTACAGTATGGGGTGCCTCAAGGATCAGTTTTAGGCCCTTTGCTGTTCACAATATACATGGTACCCCTGGGAGACATTATAAGAAGACACGGGATCAGCTTTCACTGCTATGCAGATGATACTCAATTATATATTTCAACAAAACCTGATGAGACGTCTGAACTGTCTAAGCTAACTGAATGTATTAAAGATGTTAAAGACTGGATGACCAACAATTTCCTTCTCTTAAATTCAGACAAAACAGAATTATTACTTATTGGGCCTAAATCCTGTACACAGCAGATCTCACAACTCCACCTGCAATCAGAGGGACACAAAGTTAGCATTAGCTCTACTGTAAAAGATCTGGGTGTTATACTAGACAGCAATTTAACTTTTGAAAATCATATCTCCCATGTCACAAAAACCACCTTCTTTCATCTGAGAAATATCGCTACGAAGTATGCTATCCATCTCAGATGCAGAAAAGCTAGTTCATGCTTTCATGACTTCTAGGCTGGATTACTGTAATGCTCTGTTTGCTGGTTGCCCAGCATCCTCTATTAATAAACTTCAGCTAGTACAAAATGCAGCTGCCAGAGTTCTTACCAGGTCTAGAAAATATGATCCTATCACCCCAATTTTATCCTCCTTACACTGGCTGCCTGTTAAGTTCCCTATTGATTATAAAATATTGCTTCTTACCTATAAAGCTTTAAATAATCTAGCTCCTGTTTATCTAACCAATCTTCTGTCTCGCTACAATCCAACCCGCTCTTTAAGATCTCAAAACTCAGGGCTTCTGGTAGTACCTAGAATAGCAAAGTTAAGTAAAGGTGGTCGAGCCTTCTCATTTATGGCTCCTAAACTCTGGAATAGCCTTCCTGATAATGTCCGAGGCTCAGACACACTCTCTCAGTTCAAAACTAGATTAAAGACCTATCTTTTTAGTAAAGCATACACTCAATGCATCGCATAGCGGTATGATGCATGAATGCGCTCCACGCTGATGAGCTGGCTCGACATCACCTGTAGGACACACTCCTCAATACACCAGACATTGTGTTAGAAACTCTCATATGCTTTACATGTTTGTTTCTATGTTTGTTTATTTAACTGCTATTTTCATTTATAACACTCCATTTTTACATCTCATTTAAATACACTATGAACAGCAGCTACGCTAATTATTTTCTTTATTCTCTATTTCCACCTGGGGATACTCATTCTGAGGTCCCTAGAGACTATGCAGCGCCATTGATAGCCATCCAAGACCTGTGAAGAGATGATCCCAAGGTATCCATAATCCTGGACCAGGTCGTATCCCGAGCTGATGCTGTGGTCGTCATGGAGAAATGGAGTGCATGAGACTGATTCCTGAATGACCACTGTGATAAACGAGTCCCCTCATTGATCCTGCGGGCCAACCTGACCTCCTGCCGGTGCCCTACTCACACCTGCAGCTTCTCCACGATGGACGTCCAGCTTCTTCAGCCTCCAGCGCCTAAACTGCAGCTCTGAACAGGAAGTTTGGCCAGATGAAAAATGGTCGTGCCTAACAGAGCCTAGTTTCTCTCAAGGTTTTTTTTTTCCCTTCACTTCGTCAATTGGTGAAGTTTTTTTTTCCTCGCCACTGGCTTGCTCGGATCTGGACTTGTGGAGCTGTGCTTCGGTGGATTTGCTCTACAGTGTTTGAACTTTCAGCAGTGAAATTTAAACCACACTGAACTAAACTAAACTGAACTTCAACTCTCAAATCTTTACTAGAACTATGTTAAGCTGCTTTGACACAATCTACATTGTGAAAAGCGGTATATAAATAAACTTGACTTGACTTGACAAATTCAAATAAAGTGTAACCCAGAAGATGTTACTGAATTAAAAGCTAACATTAAATGCATGTAATAATATTTTAAACACATTATTCCTTACTCACACACACACACACAAAAACATTTAAAAATAACATTTTACTCAAACCCATTCCTAATGAATTCAGCAAATCCAGCAATTTTCTCACACACACACACACAAATATCTTTTTTTTATTTATTTTTTTTTGTAAAATGCTTATTTCTTTAAAGGTCAAAAAAAAAGGTTTAAAGGTTTAAAGGTTTAAAAAAAATACGCAATTTTTCTCAGAACTCTTCTGAAGTTAATCACTGTGTTATCAAAAAAGAAGGTAAACATGTCTATAAATATGCCATTGTTTTCATTTTACGCATTTTTTTTTATTTAAATTGGGAAGAAATGTCTTTAGTAGTTTACAGAAATAAAAGTTGTCTCTTAATATTTTTTGTAGCTTTATACATATACAGTAAATAAACATCACATATATATGTCAAATATACATATTTATTTCCAGATATTTAATGTCTGAAAAAAATGCAGAGCTATTATAATTTTTTGCAAATAAGTGCTCTAAATGCTACTAACCCGTCCTTTCTCAACTTCTCTAGTTGTCATGACGATTACTCGTGAATCTTCCTGCCACATCATTTGCCAGAAATCATTCACAGTTGTTGCGAGGCAGCCTTGACAAGCAATGTAAGTTTTCTGGGGGTTCATAACCATTAGTTTGTTCTGTTGGCATACGGAAACAGAGAGAAGAAGGGAAAATAAAAAGATTAAAAGACACATTCAAGCTGAAAATCAGAGAAATGTACTATGATTATGTTATGATTTATCTGATGGACGTACTATAACATAGTTGGCATTGATGTAATCAGAGCCGACAACATTGGGATCTGAGTTCTCCAGGATAACCCGAGTTTCATCAACTGAAAAAAGAGAAAATTAAAATATTTATATTTAAAGAATTTAGTATCCCTGAAGACCCACTTTCTTAGACTTGCCTGTTTGTGAGGTATATTTTTTGATTGGTTTGATTTTGACAATGTTTCTGACTAATATATATATATATCATTTTTATCCTCTGCATTTTCTTCTGCTATCCTTGTATTTTTTAAAGTGTAAAGCGCTTTGAGAATTAAGTTTCAAAGGCGCTATATAAAAATAAATGACTATATATATTAATTAATAGAATTAATAATAAAATAAAAAGTATACAATTAATAATATATATATATAAATTATATATTTACATACACTGTAATAACCAATTATGTAAAAATCTCTTAAAAACAGTAATAAATAAATAAATATATGGCATGGCATGGAGCATTTTACCCCAAAACATTGTTTATTACCATTTTATTTAGAAATAAAAAAAAACACTACTTCAGTGTCACACATCTCCTATGTATTTACTATAGTAATTACAATAAATTATTAATAATTCCATTTAACCATCCCTAAATGTAGCCCTTATCCTAACCCTAACCAAATATTGAGTACATGTATTTAACAGTGTAAAAACAAACTGCAATCAAAAAATCTGAAAATAAAAAAAAATATTACAGTGTGATGATATTCAATGCTCACAGGGAAGGATGTTCTTGTATCTGTTTTTGCTTTTGTTTTCTGGTCTCATTCCTTCATCTCTGCTCTTTGTTACCTTCGTGTCCAGCTTCTGCAGCGCCTGCAAGTAGAAAAACAGATTTATAGCTCAAAAATAGCCCAGAGAGTGAGAGAAATAAATTCAAAGTACACGTGACCACATCCTGCCTGTCGAGAGTGACTCTGAACGACCGTTTGGCTCCTGTGGTCTAACCTTACTACAACCAGAGATCAACTGTTCAGTACAAACAAACTAATTATAGAAACGGTTGATCGAATTCTTTTTGCCATCTAATACAGTATAAAAATGGCTGTATAAAAATGGCCGTAGAGAAAATGAATCGATTGTCTTTCAGACTCAAATTAAGGTAAATGTAGAATTGATGGCAACAAAACAAATGCCTATGACTTTAGGTGTCTCTCTCGAAAATAAAATAAAATATAAAAAATAAAATAAAATAAGCAAACAAATAAATAAATAATTACATTAAAATATAATAAACTAAATCAATTAAAAATAAAATAATTACACAAACAAATAAATAAATATTTATCAAACAAATTCAAATAAAATGCTTTGGCTGCGATAAGACAGAAACTGGGTTAAAGGCAAAAATGGATTATGCTTAGTGGAAAACAGAGCCTCTGTTGTGTCCACAGACAGAAAAGTGTGAAAACAAAACTATTTAAAACCTTTAACATACCAGAATAAAACTTTTTTTTTTACATTTCCGAGAACATATTTTCAATCAGCAATATAATCTGAACATGATTTTTGTTTGTTTAGCTAAAAATTATTATTTTTTGAGTGTGTTTCTCAGGCTGTTCCAGATAATCTTCAAGTGTGTTTTATTATAACCGTCATTCTTTTAACTCAAAATTAAGAATTAAAGGTGTAATTAAGATGAACTTTGCATAAAAGAAAACTTTCTAAAATGTGTGATGAACAAAAAGACACAAAAAAAAAATGGAGCTATAAAAAATGTTTTTTTTTAAATCCAAACCATTTAAACTACCATAATACATTTTTTGATAAACAAGGAGAAATTATCATCTGTTTGTTTCTCACACATGCTTGAGCATCATAGACTCATCCCTTTTCTAAATGAATGAGCAAATAAACTGCAGCTAAATGAAGAAGGTGTGCTTCATCTATACAGCAGGTGGAGAATGACCTTTAAACACGTCACTCACATCAAACTCTTCCCAGAAGCCGGCTTTAATCTTTTTATCGGCCCCATCCATCTTCTCTCTCTCTGAGGTCTGGTCGAGCTGATTTACTCTGCTCTGAATATCAGCGGCATTCAGTCTCGTCGAGTAATAGGGCTGAGGAAAACAAAGGGAAGAGCAGGACATCCACGGACAGACAGACAGACAGTCAGTCGACAGAAAGGTTGAAGATTAATCTCAGCATTTCCCACACTTCTTTGTTAGTCACACTTTAAAGAAAATAACTTCACATTTTAGGCTCTTAATGTCAGCAGAACAGATGATCTTGAGTCAAAGTCAGCATTTACACACTATATACAGTTATAAATATGATCTAAAACTGTGACATTTCTTACAAAATTTTGGATTTTAAAACGAAGAGTTTATTTGCAGAAATGGATAACTCAGTATTATGTTTTTATGTTGTGCATTGAAGAATACAATTGAGGAAAAAAACGTGATTTATGGAGATTACTCAAACTGGAGCTTTTTATTTTTTTAGAAATCATGTTTTTACGGTGAGTATTGAATAAAAAAAACATTTAAAAAACAATATTTATGGAAAACACTCAAACTGAAGCTTTTTATTTTTCAGAAATCATGTTTTTACGGTGAGTATTGAATAAAAAAACATTTAAAAAACAATATTTATGGAAAACACTCAAACTGAAGCTTTTTAGTTTTCAGAAATCATGTTTTTAGTATTGAATTTAAAAATAAAAACATGCATGAAAATAATACATGATTTATGGAAAATATTCAAACTAAAATTTTTAGTTTAGTTTGTGTTAATCACGATTAATTTTTGCCCAAAACTACTTTTTTAAATCTTATGTTTACATGGGCAAGTTGGCCATTATTTAACTAATTATGTGCTAATTTGTATAGATTTCTAGCAGAAAAATCTTAATAATGGATGAAATATTTTTCTTCAGGTCAAAGTTTTTTTCTTTTTTACCCAGGGTTTTTCAAGTTATCTCTTTTTATATACTTCGAACAGCCAGATTTTTATTTATTATATTTTAAATAAAAAAAATTAAAAAATGTGTGACATAATATGCTGCATACAATCAGGCATATTTTGAAAGAGCATATACCTCTGTAAAAACATTCTGAATATAGTTAACTGTTAAATATGAACAGTTAAATGAATATAGTTAACTGAATATAGTTAAATAAAACTGACTCAGTACAGAAAAAAAAGTATATGTATTGTAAATGAAATCTACAGACACAAATTGATAAAGTGCAATAAAAGAAACACATAAAAGTTAATCAGATCATTTCTTTCAACAGTTATTGAAAAAAATTATTGCAAAAGAAAAAGAAAACTAATGTCAGGTGCATGAAAAAAACTGCTTTTGTCTGCAGTGTCTTGCATTAATACCAGAAGCTAATGAGTTGCTGTGACCCGCTTGACATTTAAGATATTAAACATGCTGATTTGGGGAGAAAAAAAAAATACCAGTGTCCTTTACCTGTTTGAGGGAAACTATAGTGCCGGACAACTCCTCAATACCAACACGCTTGAAATGCTCCACGAGGTCAGTCAAATTATCAAAAACATCTTTACCACCAACGGTGTAGCGGTCATTCTGCAAATAAACGTGCAAAAGAAATTCATTGATAATAAGTCAGATTGAGATTGAGATGAGGTTCATTAGCACCCACCGCAAATAATAACATATTGAATCATAAAGACAAGACAGTATGGCTTGACACAAGACATCTTTGAAAAAGTAAGCATGGTATTATACAGGTGTGTGCCGTTTTTTTATTTTATAATTTAATAATTTGCTTTTTTTCCATGACTGTCACTGTACTGAGATCAAAACTAATTATTAAGAAATTAAATATTGTACCAAGTTAAAATATGAGATGATTAATTTGTTTCATTTATTTATTAGCAATTTTATATTCATTATAAATACAAAATGGCTCTAATTATATTAAAATTAGCAGTTAGCTAAATAAATAAAACTTTGATTTTCCTATTTTTAACCACCACGTCCCAAAGTTATTTTTAGGAATGTATGAAATCAGTTAATACAATAGGCAAATAGTTTTAAGTTAAAAACAAATAAAGATATAAAACCAAATTAGTTATATTAATAATAAACAATTGTGCATGACTTAAACTAAAATCTAATTAACTAATGCTAAAAATAAAGACAGCTATAAATGTATTGTTCATTGTACATTTATGCTAGTCAGTCCATTAACTAATGTAAACCAACGACAGCATACAGTAAACGATTACTGAAACTTTTCATTCGTTCATTCATTCATCATTCATTCATTTTCATCCGCTTTTCCGGGGCCGGG
>CAIGQV010001633.1:14786148-14823458 GCA_903798115.1 Danio jaintianensis
ATATAAATAAAAGTTTATCAATCCTGATGTACAGGACTAAGTTTTATATACCTTTGGTAAGAGCAGATAATTTTGAGCTGCAAACCGAATACAAAACTGACTGGTGGAGGAAATGTAAAAATGTCATGTAAACATGCAAAACAACTTTTTGCGCCTTTCCAAAATTTGTGTGATGTTGTGTGACTACACGCGACGCACACCCAAACATCTAAACCGTGTAAGACTGAATTAAAAGATAAATAAACCAATAAATACAACTTTCAGTCTGAAATTAAATTCATTCAAACCAACGCATTTCTACACAATTTTATACACTGTATCCACACGATTCAATCTGAAGTATGCGTATGAAGATACGAATATGTGGAGTTGAGTTACTCTATTTCAGTAGAAGTTCTCCCAAAAGTAAAAATTGTCATCTTTTTTTCCTCGCACTCCATTTGTTCCAAACTCATTTGAGTTTTTCTGTTTGACACAAAATTAAAATTTAAAAACAGGTAGCTGTTGACTTCCAATTTAATTCCCTCTCCTATGTATGTCTATGACGGCAAGCTTTTAATTCTGGACATCTGGAACCACTCCAGGGTGAGGACATTTTAATTTTGTGGTCAACTTTATTTCTTAATAGACTAAAGCACAGCTAAATGTGTTAAAAGTGTATTAAAAAAAAAAAAAAGAAAACAAATATTTGTAAGACTGCCGTTCATTCAGTTCAACGATTCATTCCAATTTCACAATATTTAATTTGATTAAATTTCATATTTCAGCAAAATCTCCACTGAATTTAGCCTGGCCCTAATCCTAACATGTGTTTGGCCACCCACTATTATAAAAATTGAAAAAAGCCAGTATCACCTAAATAAAGACTAAAACAAAGCATACTTTGTTACCTTTTTATTGCAGGTCTGAAAAAATAAAACAGAAACATAAGACATAACAACAATAACAGGGTAACAACGATAATTACAAAGTGAGATACTCAAAACTTCTGAAAGTGTAAAATTAGACGTTAAATTAACAGCTGTATTGTTTCACCTGTGCTAGCGGGATTTGTCTTATAGGATGAAGAAACCGTGGCACACTCTCCAATTACATTACTCTGGAGCCAATCAGGAGAGGTAATGGGACATCTTTATTCTTTTTACAAGCACAGAATTAATAAACAATGCTGAACATAGAACTCAACTCTTCTTAAAGCAGCGGTTCCGGAAAAATCTTTATAATATATATAATTTTAATTCTAAAGGAATGAAAGGTCATTTCATGGCCTTACAGGAGCTGTGGCCCTGTCCCAAATACATCTGTGAAGTTCCAAAGACTATAGGGTGTCCTATTTGACATTTTTGCTTTCAAAAGAGTGATTTTTGTGTATTTTTGGAGAAGCTGCATCAGTGGACTATTACCTTACAGTCTATCTGTACTTAAATCACCAAAGTGTGGACTATGTCTCATGGTGGCATTTGGGACGGGGATCTGCATTTACATCAGCATAAACCTTTCACTCAACTTCCAACTTCAGCTTGACGAAACTTACACGAGATGGAAACCACATGATTTCAGGTTCAAGACTCAAAAACACATCTGAAATTCAAGCTTGGGACATGATTGTGAAAATGCACAAAAAACAAACAGTGATTCAACTAGTGTGAATTACAACATAATACACACCTGAGGAGGACAAAAAAATCCTCACTGCAAAAATCCATTCCATGCAAGGCAAACAATCCACATCAGCTCTTCAACCTTGCCCTGCTTTTACTTCTACACTGCAGAGTAGGTGACCTGAAAAACCTGAACTGGACTTCTTCTGAGAATAATCGTAGTGACATATGTTTGCATCTTTCAGGTCGGCAAGTGAGTGTGTGTGTGTGTGTGTTCACAAGTTTTTTGAAACAGAAAGGGTGGAATGACTCTAAATTGAGTTTTACGGGAAATGTAAGGTAACCACAGTGTGTTAGCAAAGAACCGCTCCACTCTCTTTCGGTCCATACTAAATGCGGGCAGCTTGAACTTATTTCAGATATATACAACGCATCTGATCACCTGAGCCAGGTGCACGTCTGTATGTGTGTGAGATGAATCCTCGTGGTGATTAATGTGAGGTACGGGTGGGTCATCAGCGTTGCGCCTGCGTCTGCGTGACCTCGGGTCCTCTGCTGGCCAGCCGGCTAAGGATGCTTCTTTCCGACATCTGCAGCCGCACAGCGACGGGTGGTATTCGAGCGATGGTTGCTGGCAGTCGAGTCACATCTGCCTTCATGTCGCTGAGAAGCTCCTCCAGTTGTTTGAGAACTGACAGAACGATTGGTGATAGGAAAGATTTTTGAACATGTCTGAATTTATTTGGATATCTGAAGCAAGTACATTCATCAGTCTCAATATTTGTGCCTGTTTTGTTGCTACAGGATGTAACGATCAAGTCAAATGTGATGCATAAAACTGAAATTAGATACTTAGTGTGAAGTTTGTGGCTTTAAGCTGTTGTGTTCTGAGCTTTTTTAAATAATTATTAGGACTACGGGGCTGTCTGCATCTCACAATATTATTGGATTAGGATTCAAATTCTAATAGATTTGGATTAAACTATTTGATTTGCACGAGTGTTTGTTTGGGATTCAAATTGAATTTGATTTAGGTTCATATTTGATTTTATACATGATTTGATTTGGAATCAAATTTCAGTTGGATTGAATTGGATTAAGGTTCTTTTATTTAAATTCAATACAATCTGGATTCAAACTTGTTTAGACACAGACTCAAATTCAGTTTTGGCTTCAAGTTAATTTGGATTTAGAATACAATTTCAAACTGTTTAAATTCAGTTCAGATTTGATCAGTTTCAGATTTTAATTAACTTTTGTTTTTGATTATAATTAAACTCAAATTAGTTTAGATTAGTTCTTTGAAGTTTTGATCCAGAAACATGTGTGATCATGTGTTTTTGGAAATCATGTGTGTTTGTGATTTCTCAACTGCATTAAGTAAAGTTATTGTCTAATTCGCTTATTTGCATTTCAACCTCCTGGGCAAATCTTTGTGGCATTTATATTGTGCACTATATTGTTAAGGGAGTTGCTGTACCTTTGTGTAGAACTGCATTAGCAGGCTTGTTTCCTGACATAGACTCTTTGCTGAGATGCTGGTGTGACTCTGCCAGACACTCCACCTCACTGAAGCGCGTGTTTAGTGCCATTGAGGGGTGAGAAGGGTCTTCAGTCATGTTTAGATACGCAGCACGTCTGAGCTGCTCCTCGATCACCAGAGCCTGTTCCAATAGCTAAAAAGAGACAAATGGTCCTGTTAAAAGATGAGTTAACAAATGCACCTCTGGGCAAATATTACCAGGCAGTTTCTGTACATCTCTGACCTTAAACCTGCGAGCAAGGAACTTGTTTTTAATCTCGAGGAAGTTCCCTCGGCTCATTTCTCCCTTAAATGGCTCATTGAGGATGGCGAACCTCGGGTCATTCTGCACATCCTGCCAGCGGGCATAACCGTGGCTAATGGTATAAAGGTTAAGGACAATAGTTTTGAATATAATGCAATTTGAACAGTTTCTATAAATATTATTTTCAAAAAAGAAACTAGAAGTAGTTAAATATAAGATACATGTTAAAAGTTGAGACACAGCTTTGTGGAAATATAAATTGTTAACCCTTGTGTAGTTCAAAATTTACTACCCCTTCGTTAAGTTCGTGGCTGTTTTTTTCCCATTGACTTCCATTATAATGACATTTTTTTATTGCAAAGTGATGACAGCATATAATCATGCATTCTTGACTGTTGGTGGTTTTCCCTGTTGGGAAGAGGTAAAATGTGTAATTTTTACTATTGACAATCAGTTGGCAGCAATAACCCTTTAGATAAAAAAAAAACTAGCAAAAAGGTTTCTGGCTTTTATATGGAGTTCTATTGAGTCAAAGAGGAGATTATAATAAGTGTTCATAAATACACTTACTGTTTTGAGAGCTGAGCTGCTTATTTTGATTTTTCCAGACATATCAAGATAAGTGCGCAAAGGTCTCTCTCTCTCTTTCTCTCTCTATATACACTATACTCCATATATAGATGGCAGAAACTAAGCTTTTTTTGCAACTGATAAACAACAGTAAAAAATTTTACATTTTACCTTTTAAAAATCAGCAACAATGAAGAATGCATGATTATATGGTGAGTCATGGCTTTGCCATGCCATTTCAAAGCATTTTCCCAAAATATGCGTCACCAAAAAGCATTCCATTTGCTTACAGTTGTGGCATTATTGAGACTCAAAATCACCCTAGAGTGGATGAAAACATCCACAACAGAACACAAGGGTTAATGTGTAAAAGATTTTATTTACAAAAACAGAGCTGAAAGTATCAAATAGATTGCTAATAATGGCAAGAATTGATTTTGTCACAACATATTTGTATACACTATTTTTCTTATTTCAATAAAAAATGTCCTCCATTATTAAAAAAAACTGTTTGTGTCCCAACTTGACTTCATACTTTTATTAGTTTCAATTGCCTGTGTTACTTTGAAATGCAATAATTAGTAATGAGTGTGTGTTTCCAGACTTCAACTTGGAGGTTTATTCTAAATAACACAAACAATAAGAAATATGACTACCTCCTTTCAGTGACTCAAGCACTAATTACCAAAATGATAAACTTAATACAGCTAATAAGTAAGGATACAATATGATACCAGCCAGGAGCCAGTAGTCATGGCGACGATGCCAGATCTCATAAGTCTTCTTGGTGACTGTAGCGGCTCTCTCTTCATTCTGCCAGAGAGAGTGAAGCTCTGGAGAGAGGAAAAACAGAGAGTTCATTGATTCGAAATTGGCCAGCCCGTACACACACAGTAAATTCCCAACGTACCTGTGAAACCTCCATCAGCGATGTTAAACATGAACCTCTGTTTCACTGCTTTCTTTTTCTCCTCACTCACTCCATCCCCTCCTCCGCTTGTCTCTTTGGCATTCTCTCCATTCTGCAGCTTTGCGGAGTCCTCAGATTTCACTCCGTCCTTCTCATCTTTCAGCTCTGACTCAAGAGAGAGATTATTGACTGTAACAGTTAAATAAGGTATAAAGGTGTCATTTTTCTTTCATTGCGTACCTTTCTTTTCATCGCTGGCTGGGCTAGTGTCCACTTTTTCTTCAGAAGACTCTTCTGCAATTGACATGATCAGTTCAAATTTAACAGAAACTTCTATTGGAATTTGAATGGCAAGAAGAGGATTTTATAAAATAGTGCCTAAATTCTGTCCTTGGAGAAATATAAACGTACAAACTTAAATTCATTTAAATTGTACTTACTACATTTTTTATTTAAATACTAATCCTGAACTTAGTGAAAGCGCACATTATAAGACAACTGAATGCCAAATAAAAATGTGTGAAGCAAATTTGTATTTTGAACATTTTAGCTAGTGCTCAGTGCTTCACCTTTGGTTTTTGTTGAATCTCCACTGTTTGTGGCATCTGAGCCTTCAGCTTTGACATCTGAAGACGTGTTTTCATTCGATTCGGCGGATTTCTCTTTCTCTCCATCTTTTTCATTTTCTTTGCTCCCTCCATCCTTTTCTGAAGTAGTTTCTCTCTCCGTTTCCTTTTTCTCATCTTTCTTTGCAGAACTGGGGGATTTCTCACCTTCATCTGGAATCTCAATGATCTGAGGAAAAAAAAAAATGAATGTGAGAATGAGAGCTGGAGCCGTGAAGGAAGACAAAGTGAGAGAGGTAGGTGTTTACAAGGAACAGAGAAAGGAAGAGGCTTAAAAACACATAAATGAAAGAGGAAGATAAAGAGGAAAAAACATTGAGCCTTTAAATAATAAGTACTTCATCCTCCTGTCGGGAGCCTTTAGTCTCCTTCTCTCCATCTGCTTCAGACTTCTCCTCCGGCTCTTTAACGTCCTCGGTCTTGGAAAGATCTTCTGTTTGGATAAAAGACAGCCTGATTAATGAATAATGATTAAATTGTTTGATTAAAATGACAAATTATCTGTGAATAAAGAATCTGCTTTGGAAACAGATTTTGAAATATGTAGATTGTCAGATGTTCATTGGACCCATTGAACAAATTCCATTAGACATTTTTTTACAATATTAATAAGTAAAGCAGTTTTATAAATTACATATATATTAAAAGTCAACATATTATTATATGTTATTTTGGCTTTGCTTCAATTACTTGATTGTTTTTGTTTTATATTTAGATCACAATAACAGCACTGATATGCATTTGTGTACCAGGTGCTGGTGTGTTAGGCTGTGTATCTGCAGGCGTCCCAGTAGAGGGCGTTTTGGGATCTTCTCCTGCTGCAATGGCGGCTGCCCTCTTGCTTTCCTCCAGTTCTTTCATCCAGGGCATTGACCACTGACCGTTGACATGCTCAAACTCCTGCACCTGTACAAAACACAATAACAACACCACTGCAACTCACAGCTCACTAAAGCACCAGCAATTATAACGCCACACACACCTTCTTGCGAATAAGTGACATGACACCAATGCGTGTGAGAACGTGTTGTCGTGACAGTCCTTCACGAGGAACGCCATCAGCAAATGTTTCTGCTCCGTCTGCGCCTGGTTCACACAGATGACGCATAAAGAGGGACACGTATGCCCTGTAAAAAAAAAAAAGAGAGCAAGATCTTAAGTAAATGAAGTTTAAAAAAAAGACAAGAACTGCACATGCCTAAGGCTGCATTTTCTTTTTAAAACAGTGATTTAGAATGAAAACGCTCCTCGTACAGACTGCTGTTTTTACTGCATTACAGAAAAATGATCTTTGTCCATGCTATACAACCTAAAACACATGATACAGGACTATACACAATCACTGGGGATGCGCATATTTGGCCAGTATCTGTACTTGCAGTCTACCAGTTGTGTAATGATCACATGAGAGGAGATTAACAAATCAGGAAACGACATGCAATAGTCCAGACAGAACAAACAAGAATAAAAGAAACATAAAATAAAAGTGTAAGAAAATAAAAACAACAAAAAATACAAAAATTAAAAACAGATTAAAATGTGTTAAAACAGGTTTTAAAGGAATGAAAAAGAAAAGAAATACATAATAGTGCAATCTGTCGGACGTAGCACAGTGCTCATTCAGTAAAGGCACAGCTAAAGAGATGTGTTTTAAGTCTTGATTTGAATGTGCCTAATGTTGGAGCACATCTGATCATTTCTGGAAGCTGATTCCAGTAGCGGGGAGCATAGTAGCTGAAAGCAGATTCACACTGCTTTGACTGAACTCTTGGATTTAAAAACGAAAACGCATAAGTATAAACAGCACCTGTGTAAGTCTAACTCACTTGAACTCCTTCTCTGATTTGCCTCGTAGGTCTCTAACGAGCCACTGGGTGGTGAAAGCATCCTGAGGAGGCATCCCATAACGCATCACTGCATTCAGGAAGGCCTTCCTCTGTCGAGCATTGAAGCCCAGCACCTGATGAGGAGAGAGAATCACTGTCACTGCATATGTGGAGGAACTAGCTAAAAGAAAAGACACACAGATCAACCAGACAGAAATCTGACTCTCTGTTCCAGACTAGCATACGAACCACACAGCAAAGACACCAGCAGAAACTCACTGTTTCTGATGCTAGAAATAGTAGAAGAAAATCTAAATCCTGAATCCTGATTGGGGGTTGGTGTTTTTACAATATCAATAAAATGAAATCCTTGTCGTTTAGATAGTTTTCTTTTAAGATTAGCTCCAATTAATGCATATAAAACATGTTTACAGCATAGTTACAGAACTAAGAAAACGGTATTATTCTGTCTGTCCTAGAAGAGAAAGAATATGCATTTTTTTAGCCGGTCTACCTTTATGTACAGGTATATTGTATGTTGTATATTTTTCACAAAGCTAATGTCAGATCATTTTACTTTATATTTTAAAATGGTAGACAATATTTAAAAGATAATCAAAAACCAAATTTAAAAATATAAAACTGCTAATAAAAAAAACATCGCAATCAACCATGAAAAAATCAAGATAGGTGCATCACTAGCTGAAAAGGGAAATGAATTTGAACCTCAATGTTTCCTCCCACTCTGGCCAGTAGGGGAGGCAGGGGTTTGTCTTTGTCATTCCTCAAGCCTTTGCGACTTGGTCTTCGGGAGTTTGCGGCTGTTATTGAACCAAGAGGATCATGTCAGTAAAATGTATCTGTACATGTATCTGTAATCTGTACGACAAACGTTTATTGAAAACAAATAATGGTTTAACTTGGTTTCTCACCTTCAGATCGTTCATCAAAGTCCTCATCACCCTCTTCTGAAGCCACAGAGTAATCTGATTGGTTATCAGACTGATCATCCTGCCAGTCTGAGAATCCAAATGAGCGGGACAATATATTTATGAGTATTTGGGTTGACTTGCAGAGGAAATATTTAATTCAAGGGAACAAAACAATTGGGATTCATGCTCACACTTAAAACAGAAAAGTCAAATGTTTAAACAAGACTGAATTTTATGTTTCTAAAAGGCTTATGCCTAAACGTCATAAGTTATTATTAATAATAATAATAATAATAATAATAATAATAATAATAATAATATCAACATTTATAATCAATATGCAACAAAAAAATATAATGTAATTATTGGGATAGTATACACTGTATAATATCAGTATCTTTCATTTTACTTTAACATTATTTATAACTTCAATATTATTGTAAAATGTTGAAAAATGATTAAACAAGAATGTATAATTATATATTTATCATTAAAGTGATACATGAGAGGTTTGATATGAAATAAATGATCACATTACATTTTAGTGCATAATATATAACATATCTTCCACATTTAATTTTATAAGAATATGTAATTAATTTAAGAATGTCTCCAAACATTTGACTCTTAGTTTATATCTAAAATAATCTTTAAAATAATAAACTATTATTCTTTCCAATGTACAGACAAAACACAACACAAATAAATAAATAAATCTACCAGACCTTGAGATCACACCAATAAGTTCGTCTTTATCCACAGCACACGTGCATATACTCACAAACATAAAGGGAAAGAGCAGTAAAAAAAAGCAATAAAGTGCGTCTGTACCCCGTCTACTACCTCTGTCCTCCTGTGAGCAGTCGTTGTAGTTGACAGGTTTGCGTGGCCGTTTGCCTTTGCCCAGATGACGAGCGAGATCTTCCTGCTGCTGCTCATAATGATGCCGCAGCAGTTTCTCCCAGTAATCAGGATCTACACTCTCCTCCTGCTTAATGATCTCTCTGTCCACATCCTCCTCCTGACAGACACACCATATTATACACATACAGTTAAACCAAAAATTATTCAGGTATAGATTTATTATTATTACTATTCTTTTAATAGGGGTGAAGGACACTGTAGGTCATTTATGCAACTAAAGATAGCAAAATAAAGTAATCTGTGTCATATTATATACAAATATTTGTCATACAGTTACTACAAACCAACAAGAAGTGAAGCTGCTGCTGCATTAAGTTTGGGAAAATATTGAAGATTGGGTTGACAGGAGAGACTACAGGCTGTCATTAGCTGCGTTTCCACTATCGTGCCTAAAGTGAGCGTGCCAGTGTGAGCCAAGGCTAGTCGCCGGTCCACCTTTGGGGCTTCCAATGGCCGGCCTTTTTCGGGCCACAGAATACCTTGGGCCAAAGAGGACCAGCTGGGGCTTTGGGGCAGAGTGTAAGGAAAGGCATAGTTTGCCAGAGTCTGGTAAAGATGGTGTGCCACCATTACACTAGTTTTCCGATCGCGCATGAGTACATGTGCCAAAAAATAAATAAAAGGTTATTTTCTGTCATCCAGTCCTGCACTGCTTTACAAATGGATTGGGAAAAACTGCACGTAAAAAATGTGTTCCATGTCATCAAACAAGTGTTTATGTTTTTATATGACGTGGTAAAATAAAAAATGAAATTTTAAATGTAGAGCTTTATTAGAAGGATATTTAATATTTTAAATTGTAATTCTTTTGCTTTGGGGAGAATCAGTGGAGATATGCTGTTCTGAAATATTTAACACTACTTTTATCAAACGATAAAAAACAATTTTCTTAAAACTGATGCGGATTGTGGATAGCTGCTGAGCACCACGATATATAGGCTATAGCCTATATTTTATTACTTGCTCTTATGTCCTGAAACACTTAACGGTTTCCTTTACTTAAGATAACCGAATAATATGCAACATCCTTAATTTATTCTCTTAAATAAAGGGGAATTACCTATTAAGTGTTATATAGCCTAGGGAAAAATGTATATGTTTTAGGTCTCTCCGTAGCATTTGGGCTGAATGTTTGACAGCGTCTACCGAAACGAGGATGTTATAAAACACATTTTATACCAAGTTATTACCAGAAAATTTCTGTGGTTTTGTATTATGGATGGTGCTCGTGATGATGCGATGGTGTGCTGTACCTGCCTGATTCCCACTGAACTGGCCGGGTTGTGTGATATTTGATTCGGGGGACGTTCTGGGGGCGGGGTTTGTGTGCGCTATGAGCTACTGGCCCGACAGTGGAAACGCGACATGATTTTGGTCTCACTGTTCAAGCTCCTGGGCTATTGGCATGGCCCGGCCCGATAAAAGCCCTGGTTTGCACTGGCGAAGGTACTATTGAGGCTAAAGTAAACCAACAATGTATTGTGCAAATATTGTTATACTAATAGTTGTCTTGTTTTGGTTGATTGTAATCCATTGCATATCGTACTTTTCTTTCAATTATCTGACAATATCAAGATGAATTTATTCTGATATTCTATTACCATTTTCTAAACTATAGTGAATAAACTGTGATATGTGAGATATGTTGAAGATGTCTCAATTTTATTTTGTTTTGACTGTATATACACAACCAAAACAGACTATACATAGACAGTCAATCACACTTAAACTCACCTCCTCATCCTCATCTTTGACCACATACTGGGCCACTTTAAAGGAACTCAGGTATTCATTCATACTCTGCAGTTCTGTGTCCTCTGTTGCGTCTTGGTTTCGATCCAACAAACGATCAATTGCCTTGTCATCATAGTGAATCACGCTGCTGTCTTCTTCTTTATTGTCACCTGGATAGGAGAAATTGATTGGATTTAGAATTGATTTTACTTATTTACTTCATCCCAATATTGTACTGTGCTCATTTTCATTGATTTCCCATATTTACTTATTCAACCCATATTTGCTATTGCTAAACATACTTCATGCACTGCCAGTAATAAGTATTTAAATGATGCTGATAATGCTTTTCTGACTCTGACCGTGAGGGAATGACATAGTGATATGGTAGATAAAAATACAGCACAACACTGATTTAAAGTGAGCGGTAAACGGGTCAGGGAGAAGGTGATGCTATTCATTTCAGCCCAAGGCTTAACAATAATAATTTTTGGCTGGCACAGTGAGGCCAGTATATCAGATGTTTACCTTTAACTATTTCCCAGCCTGGATCAAATTAATGCCTGCTTCAAAGTACATTCACAAAAGTGATTTCATATGCATAGAAAGCATAATAAATACAGGTGTCCATTTGAATTTTCAAATAACCATTTTTTAAACTACAGTGTCAAAATATAGGTGAAATAATGTTTCTTGTAAAATGACAGAACATACTGTACTTTTAAATCATTTAATGAAACAAGTGATCATACTAAATTTGAATCAATTATAAATTATATAGCTAATTAAATTGGGTAAAACCTAGTGATACATAAGATAAAGTAGTTAAAATGGCTATTAAATAAGGCTTGATTGCTATTAAATAATGCTTGATTAAAATGGCTATTAAATTATGCTTGATTGTGAGCATAATATTTTATGGCTGCACTGTGATCCTTAAATTCTTCGTCTTTTAATGTCACTTAAAAAATAATAGTTTAAAACAACCTGTGATTCTAATAATCTGAGTTTCTTTAATCTCTTAAACACAAAAGAAGATATACTGAAAAATGCTGGTAGCATGCATCCATTGTCTTGCATAGTATTTTTTTCCTACTATGAAAAATGATGGGTGCCACCAACTAGCATTCCTCAAAATACCTTCTTTTGTGTTCAATAAAAGAACTAAATCCACATAAGGGGAAATAAATGATGAGGTAATTTTCATTTTTGTGAACTATCCCTTTTAACTAAAAGCTTAACATGTGCATTTAAATAGCATTACAGTTCTGCCAAATGTCTACTTTACTTTCTGACTGCAAATCAAGGTTATGTCTACAAGATAAATTGTTCAGGATTTTCTCACCCTCCCCGAGTTCGTCTTTGAAAAGCTGTTCTGTGCCGAACTTCAAGATGTCATCCAACTCTTGTTTGGACATGGATCCTGCCTTGGAGCCCAGACCGGGCCGCACCACCAAATGGGTCAACATCATCTTCTTCTTTGCCACCTAAGATAACAAAAAAGCAGTAGTGCTTAATTGTGAGCATTTTTCTACATGGATTTGTCTGGGTTTTAAACCATTGCTTAATTTCTCACCTGTGTAATTCTCTCCTCTACAGACGCTTTAGTGACAAATCGATAGATCATCACTTTCTTGTTCTGACCAATACGATGAGCCCTGCTAAATGCCTACAAACAAAAAAATTTAAAAATCAGAGTTCATTCATTCTCACAGAGATGCAGATGTTTAATTTTTAACATAGGGTATTTGATGTTCGCCTCTACCTGGATGTCATTATGTGGGTTCCAGTCCGAGTCGTAGATGATGACAGTGTCGGCAGTTGCCAAATTGATACCCAAACCTCCCGCTCTGGTAGACAGGAGAAAGACAAACTGGGGAGCACCAGGAGCTGCAGCAAGAGCAAAGATTCAGGTTTAGTCACAGCATGCATGTGGGTTCCAGTTCCATTATTTATAAAAATGTGTGGAATTTTCCTCTCACCATTAAATCGGTCAATGGCTTCTTGTCTCATTCCTCCAGTCACTCCTCCATCTATTCTTTCATACTTGTATCCCTCATTCTCCAAAAAGTCTTCCAGCAGATCCAACATTTTTGTCATCTACATCCATGTACAAAGTAAACTTAAGTATATAGTTAAGCATCTGTATTTTATGCAACGTTCTTGTGCGTACCTGTGAGAATATAAGCACTCTGTGTCCGCCCTCCTTCAGTTTTTTCAGCATCTTAAACAGAAGCATCAGTTTCCCAGAGGCTTTTGTGAGGGCACTACCATCATACATGCCATTGGGCATTTTAGGAGCTTCCTGCAAAAATCACATCTTTAAAGATCAGCTAAAAGAAGCGTTGTTCATTTAAAAGCTAAGAGCTTCAGCTCCCCCTGTTTTTACTGCATACAGTCCTAGTTAAGAGAGGGAGTGGAATCTTACAGTAGCAGCTGTGGGAAAGAGGTAGGGGTGGTTACAGCACTTCTTCAGGTCCATAACCACATTGAGCAGAGACACCTGGTTTCCTCCACCGCGGGTGTTCAGAGCTTCAAAGTTGCGTGTCAGGATGTACTTATAGTACTTCCTGTTACAGAAAAACAGGAAGATCAAATCAGAGGCTATAATCATTAAAAATCCTTACCAAATGTAATGTAAAAGCATTAGCTGTCCTATCCAACTTAAAATTTATACAGCCTGAATAATCAGAATCACCCAGCGGTCACTAATACAGTTCAATGATACAAGCTGTACATAACAGAGGCTGTCCAGCAGATGGCGAAAATGAGTCTGAATTAATGAATTTTTTTAAGAAATGTACATTATTGGTAAATGCTTAATATGTATCATACTTCTGCATGGGACTGAGCTCCACTCGCACGATGAGTTCAGTTTTTGAGGGCATGTGTTTGAAGACGTCTGCTTTGAGTCTTCTGAGCATGTGTGGACCCAACATGTCGTGCAGTTTCTTAATTTGGTCCTCTTTAGCTATGTCAGCAAACTCTTCTAGGAAACCTTCCAGATTACTGAAACACACACATTATTACTTAACAACAAATAAAAATACTGAGGGCACAGAGACATCCACTCACTTATCACTAACACACACTTACTTGAACCTCTCAGGTGTGAGGAAGTTGAGCAGATGGAAGAGTTCCTCCAAGTTGTTCTGCAAAGGTGTGCCGGTCAACAGCAGCTTATGCTGAAGAGGGTAGTTATTCAACACACGGAAGAACTGTGAGAAAGAGAAGAAGAAGAAAAAATGTGTTACTTTGACATCAAAGACTGATTTAGTACAGTATTGACGGAGTTAAATAATTTATTCACTTTCATGTTGCTCCAAACCTATAATGGATTTTCTTCAACAAGCATTCAAAACCATAAAAACAGAGCACAAGACCTTCTGAGTATTCTAAACTTGGTTCAAAGTGAGGAAAAAAGTTAAATGCAAGTAGTTACAGCAATCTGATCACTAGTTCTAAAGAGCTAATGAACAGAGTCAGAAAGATTTATGAATAAATAATAGTTAGTTCATAATTCTGTTCTTTTTTTTTTTATATGTTATCATGTGAGCTAGAGACAATGTCAAGGTTTACAGTAAACAATGGCGTAAATTTTGGTTTGTTCCTCAAAGAAAACATTCAGACTGATGTTATATGCTTGTGTTGTTTGTGCCCTGTATGTGTTTTTTTTCTCTCTCTCCCTCTCTCCTTGTTCTCCCGTGTTCCGGTCATTGGTCAATTCACTTGTCAATCATTTCCTTTCCGCTGACATCACTCTTACGTCATGTCCAATAGGCCAAGACCAACCAGCATAAAAGAGCATCCCAGACCACTCACCAGTCCTTTTTGTTTCTGTTGTTTGTCTGCTTGTTTATTGCATTGCGTTTAAAATAAAACCGTCTAACTGTATATTCTGTTCTTGTCTGTTTCTGTTTGTTCACATAATCCATCTGCCATTCATATCAATCCGTTTATCTGTTTCATTCATTTGTCCCGTCGGACAGGTAAGAAGGTCACGTGACATACATTTTGCAACACGTAGAACTACTCTTGTGTTTAGTACATTAGGTAAGGGGCAAGCGCCACCCCTTGTACTTTTGGATAGATAGAGTACGATAGTTAGGATACTTGGAAGACCTCTTCGTGTGTTTGTTTATTTTGTTTTCATTTAGTTAGTTAGATGTTTCTGGGGAGTAAGACATTGTTTGGGTTTTGTTCTTTTCTTTTAGCGCTTCCCACATCCCTTCTGCCAGCTCTTTTGTTTTTTATATATATATTTTTATATTGTACACTAAATGTCAAACCCCATTTTCCCCTAGACCATCATCAGGGGTTTGTAACAGTGAGGATAGCACACAGACTCAATTGAAACTCTTTTATTGTGCTTTTCAGAAAAACTGAAAGCTGTAATTGCATTCATTCTTCAAAATGATGTCTTTCAGGGAAGAAAAACAAGGTAATACAGGTTTAGAATGACATAAGGGTAAATGATGAGTAAATTATGGCAGAATGTTACAAACCCTTTAAGCAGTACATGTTTTGGTGTGCAGTACACTGGTCAGACACAAGGATCTTACCTTTGACTGGTTATTTTTCAGTCTATGTGCCTCATCTACCACAAGACAGGCCCAGTCAATAGAGCCCAGGATGGCTTGATCGATGGTGATGAGCTCATAGGATGTCAGCAGCACATGAAACTTCACAGCAGCCTCTTTCTGCATAGTTTAAGAGATTCAGGAACATCATATAAAACGTAGTTGAAAACAGGGAAGCATATCATCAAACTACATCTCACACTGAAATAAGCTGAATATCAACTCTTCCCCTCTAAAGCCCTCCTTTCATCTGGGTTTCATACCTTCATTTTGGAGGCTTTCTTCCCACCACGGATGGCATTGTCCTCAAAGGTAAATTCATTCTCTCGTATGACCGCTCTGCTGTCTTTATCCCCCACATAAGTGACCACGTACATGTCAGGGGCCCACATCTCGAACTCCCTCTCCCAGTTAATAATAGTGGACAGAGGCGCACTGACCAGGAATGGCCCCTTCGAGTGACCCTAAGAGAGATCATTACAAATGTAACGCATTATAACCTTTAAAGCCAAATTTTAACCAATACATTCTATGATGTCATCCTAGAGACTTTTTATATCTGAAAAAAGAATCAAACTACAAAAAAATACAATAAACCTATTCCACTTACATTCAATATTGTGACTATAATACATTTTTTTGAAAGACAGTAATACTTTTATTTAGCATGGATGCAATAAAATATAAATAGTCAAAGTAATAGTTTTGCTTCAAATAAATTCTTTTAAGCTTTCTATCACCACCAAAAGAAAGTTTTCAAAATAATAAGAAGGGACACTGAAATATCACACAACCCTTTAGAATAGTGTAATGGCTGCTGAAAGCTATTTTGATGCTACTATTTTAATGTACTGATCAAATAAATGCAGCATTGGTGAGCACTAGAGTTACTCTAATAACAATAACAAATGTCCCAATAGTGCATTTAAAATATTCTTTAAAAACACACCTCTTTGTAAAGCGAGTAGAGGAAGACAGCCGTCTGAACAGTCTTTCCAAGACCCATTTCATCAGCCAGGATGGTGTCTGTGCCCTGAGCCCAAGAAAAACGCAGCCAGTTCAAACCCTCCAGCTGGTATGGGTGAAGCGTACCGCCTGTGGAGTCCAGATAATCCGGCTGCCTATCAAACTTTATAGTGGGCTGAAAGTAAAAGACAAGTAGAACATTAATTGTTTGATTTGATTAATTTATTTCGAACAGTATAATCCACTCTTAAAAACAATTATTCAAACACAAATACATTTCATCAAAATCAACAAAACATCATCATATCAATTCATTTTAAACAATTCCAAATGGAGAGGGATAAAGTACAAGCTTATTATTGGATAATTATTAGATAACTGAATTGGTGATATTGATATGAACGGTTACATTTAAGAAAACATGGGAAAGATTTAAACAAACCAGACAAAATGTATTACACAAATAAGTTTAGTAATAAAGTTCAATTTTAGCTAATAAATAAAAAAGACAGAAGATAGTTGTTAAGGCACTGCTTACATCGACCACAGGATTGGCAGGAGGCCTCTCTGTCTTCCTCACTTTCACCTTCTTCATCTTTTTACCTGGTCTGCCCTCTTCTCCGAGCATCAGCTCCCTGATAATCAAAGAAAAAGAAGAGATTCTTATTGAACTATAACTGCACTCCAATGTGGTTTCATAGTAGTGTGAAATTCTCTGTGCATGTACCTGTGGTTCCAGTAATGTTGTTTGTACGTCTCAAAATCTGGTACATCCATGTCTTCGGACTCCCAGGTTGACTGATCATATGGCAGATCTCTCCATTTGATCAGATAGTGAACATTGTTCTTCTTATCCACACTGCCAGAGAGAACAAGAGTGATTTATGTCCAAATAGTTCATCAGATGTTGTGCTTTAAGAGGCTTTTGGCATCTGAATCCTCTCACCTGTGGTTTAAGACGCGATGAATGAAGAGCCACTCTATCTTTACACCAAAGCGCCCATACTTGTCCTCCATGCGGGCATAGAAGGGATCTTTATTTTTCCTTTTACAGCTCTTATCCTCGTCTCCTTCAGCACCCATCTCTAGATTAGGGGGTTCCTCCATATCTGTCTTTCGCTGGTAGTTACGGAACATTACCTGACAGTTCAGCTCCAACTGTGAGAAGAAACAGAAAAAGATATACTGCTGGATAGTTATAGTATGCAAACAAAAGTATTATTTAATGCAGGATGCAGAATAACAGTACCAGAATCAACAATTAATGATTTCTGACGCCAATACTAGATATTTTATCAGTGCATAGACCTTCTCATTCCATCTATCCAATGCTTTTTTCATTACCATTTTAAATATTTATTAAAACTTTTGTAGCAATTAATTTCTTACTCAACAAATGTTTCATTTCGCATTTATTTAAACATGATTTTATGAAATGTTTATATTGGTGCATTCTTACTTACAAGAAAACGTGGGCATTTTAAATAATGTGCATTACCTGTAATTCTTGGACCCAAGAACAGTGCCAGTAAGACTTGTTGCACCACTTTACAAAGAACTCTCTCTCCTTCCGACCAATCATAGGTGGAGGATCTGGAGCCTCGGCTGGAAGGTCTGCAGGGCGGGGAACGGGCATGGGTGGAGGTGCATCACCCCAGCGCCAGGTCAGAACTTTCTGAACTTTGCCCTTCAGTGGAGGACTCTGAGAAATCATATACAAGCATTATATCCTGAATGCTCTGCAGAACTGAACTATACCATGAATGTTCATTTAGATAAATTATGTTAAATAAAACGTATACATATATGCATTTTGGTTTATAGAGTATAATTTTTTTTCGTCTCAAGCACGCAGCAACTTAACATTCCCAGGCAGCTCATATAATGCAATTAATATCAAGATAACAAAACATGCACAAAGAGTACACACACTTTATTGGTGGAGAATGAGAGAGTGATCAGAGTAATTATAGTTTTTTTTCACTCCGAGAGTTTCAGTTTCACTTGAAAAAAATGACTCATGCTTTATTTATAAAAGCCTTTTCATTTATAGCAAATATTGTTCATAGTGAATCCCACTAAAATATCTGTTTTTATATTTTTTATTCCAGTAAAATTTTTCAATACGGTTACATTTTAAATATCTGTTGTGGTTAGAAAATGTTTGGCAAATATGTTTTTTTTTGTGACTCAAAATGTGACTCAAGCACTTGAATGCAACTTATGAACACCTTGAGGTTGTTGTTTCCCCACAATGCAGCTTTAACATTTAAAGTCAGATGTGACCTAATATTTGTTCCAGGAAAATACTGTAGTTTAATTCTTTAAAGTTAATTTGGACCAATTATTAATTGTAATCCTAAACATATTGGCACCTCTAAAAAACAATTCTAAATTCCAAACTCTCTCACCAGGCAGCGTGGGCAAATCCACTCTCCATTGGGGATGTCTGGCAGGGGCGGATTGAGACAGTGCAAGTGGTAGGACGAGGGACACGTGTCACAGCAAAGCAGCTCTCCTCCATCCTTGCACACGCGGCAAAACTCCATATGGTGATCATCCTCCTCTTCCACCTCTCCATCATCCCTCCTTCCATCATCGTTCTCCTCCTCGCCCTCAGAACTTTCCTCGCGAGCCTCCCATTGAATGCCCTCCTTCTCCTGAGAAAGAGAGAGACATAAATAATGCATCATCAACAGAAACTTTAGTTATTAAATAACAATGGAATGTAGAAATATAGTGCGCATGCAGAGAATATAGATTTTACTGGATGACCCCAAAGCAGCTCAAGAAAAAGACATGGACATATTTGCATGAACATACGCAGTGGGGGCAGCTCCAGGTACCCTCTGGTGCTCTCTCCATGTCAGGATCCAGACACACCATGTGATAGGCTCTTGGACAGGTGTCACACAGAATGATCTCACCGCCCTGCTGACAAACCTCACAGTAATCCTGATGATCGGTTTCATAGCCGTCAGCATCCTCATCCACTGTGAGAGAGAAAAAGAAGAATTATATCAAACAATACATATGGCTGGAAAGTTGGCAAACCAGTATAGTAGTTCATTATAGTGTGTGTAATCGCCATTTTGACTTACTCTTCTTCTTCTTTTTGGAGCTCTTGGCTTTCTTATTCTTGGAGCGGCTGCTTCGACTGTTGGATCCATCACTTACAGAAAAACTGTCAAAATCACTCTCGCCATCATCATCCTCACCGCTCTAAAAGAGGGAACCATGGGTAAGTGGTGCAAAAGATGTTGGAAATGTTAGCCATAGAAAGAAGAAACAAATGCATAATTTAATATAAATTCACTGCCATTCAACAGATTTTTTTCATGTTAATAAGCTTGCAAAATGTATAATTTTATTTATTATTTATGTTATTTGTAATTTATTCCCGTTGAAATATCTTTCTGATACATTTGATCAATCCATGAATCGCTGCTAATGTATAATTTAAAAAAAGAACAATATATTCTATTACACTTTAAACTAGAATATTAATATTATATAGTACTATCAAATAAACTGTATAAATGTATAAATAAGCAAGTATAAATAATGTATAAATAAGCAAGTGTGCTAATTTTGTTGAGTAATGAAAGAATACATAGAGAATATATATATATATATATATATACACATACAGATGAACGCTTTCTCTTGAAATTGCCCAGTTTAATCTTGAGTGGTGCCACTTTCTTCGCTTTAGACTTTTTGTCCTGGGGCTTTGGGGTAGACTTGGTCTTTCTACGTGCATTTGGGCCTGGAGCAGACATAGACACAAAAAGCAAAAAATAAAATAACAAACAGACTTTTGGTCTCAAAAATCATTCTGTGCTCTGTTCATCATTTATCCACATTCTCTGCTCTTCTCCTCTGACCTTTGCCCTCTTTGGTCTTGGCTTTCCGCAGTGGGACTGCTGGGGGCTGCTGGGGTGGGGGTGGTGCAGCGGCAGGAGCTGCTGTTGACGTGGGCGGGGCTGTGGCCACTGCCCCTCCTCCTCCCCCTCCATCCACCTTGGTCACCATACTCTCCACTGCAGCAGCTACATTGGCAGCTGCCAGGGCTGCGTTGGCACTCGCTGAGCCTCGCATTGGATTATTAGTGCTGAACTCCCGCCACTTAGCTCCCAAAACCATCATCATCTTTGACACAGCGATCTTAGGGTTCTTAGCAGCAATTAGAGGCCTAAACATGAGAGGAACAAAATAAGACATCTCAGATCAGTCACTACATAGGATACGCATGGATGAGGCGATAATAGAAATGGGACAAAAACATGAAGAGATGTAGAAGTGGAACAGCTCTACCTGACGAACTGACTGAAAGCTTTGTAATTGGTGAGAGAGGTGTAGTCCTCCTGGGTAAAGGTGTAGTCGATGTCTTTCATTCCCCAGTCTGCTAATAGCTGAGAGGAAGATTTGGGCTCCTGTGGGGAAAAAATAAATTTAAAAAAAGTACAGAGGTTGACAGCTAAATGCAACTATAAGAAAGTAACCAAATATAAATATCAATCATTTGACCTGAACCTTTCATACAGATTGACATTAACTTGACTAGTATAAACTGCTATTTAATTTGGGTAAATATAATTTTTAATAATCAGTACAATACAGTACAATATTTATTAGTCAGTACAATACTTAATAATATTTATTCTGTAGGCATGCATTAAAGGGATAGTTCACCCAAAAATGAACATTTTGTCATCATTTACTCACCCTTTGCTTGTTATAAACCTGTTTGAATTTTTCGTCTTTTGAAAGAGATATTATGAAAAATGTTGGAATCGTGTAACCATTGACTTCCATAGTAGAAAAAATTTGTACTATGGAAGTCAATGGTTATAGGTTTTCAGTTTCTTCAAAATGTCTTGTTTTGTGTTCAGGTGGGAACACATATCTTGTTTGGGTGAGTAAATTTTCATTTTTAGATGAACCATCTCTTTAAATTAATCAGAAGTTATCATAAATATGTTAATAACGTTAAAAGAGATTTACTTTTTTAAATGCAGCTCACTATAACAGTTGTTAATGGAAATCCAAGAAAAATCCATTTGTTGCGTCAAAAATGTAGATGGTGAAAGCTTCATCACTCCAATAAGTAACAATGATAGTTAGAGCATAAGTCACAAAAATAAATTTTTATAACCACGTGTAACTATATTTGCACCGGTTAATTTGTAGTTAACTGTTTTTTGTTTGAATACCAAGTCAAAGAATATCAAGTTTAACAAAGACCACAGATTGGCATTCACTAACCTGTCCATCATCTTCATCGTCATCATCTTCCTCCTCTGGCTCTGGCTCCTTACGTTTGCTTTTTCCTCCAGAGCCACCAGCCTTTTCTCCCGCTGCACCTTTCTTCCTGTCCTTGGATGAGCTGGATCTCTTTTTCTTCTTCTTGCTCGGGGCGTAGTCACTTCCTTCGCTCTCAGAACGCATCACTCTGTCCTCCTCTTCCTCACCTTCTACCATGCGAATTGCTTCCATGACTTCAGGAGAGCTGACAGCGACTTCCTAGATGACAAATCCACCCAAGGAGAGAAGACAATACCAGATATGTTAAGGGACCAGCTAATGATTTCTGTTTCAGTCAACATGTTTAATGCTTTTGTGTGTGTGAGTGTTTTATTCTGAGCAAGGATGCATTTATTTGAAAATGGGAAAGACTATTATTAAAAGGGTAGTTCACCTAAAATAGCCTGTCATGATTTACTCAATTTCCACTTGTCACAAACCTCTATGAATTTTTTTCTTCTATTTAACACAAAAGCATTTTATTCATCTAAAAAAATTATTTATAGCAAAAGCATTTTATTTCTTCTCTATATATTATGTTTTTTTAATGCTGGAAACCCGTAACCACTGACTTCATAGTACTTGTTTTTCCTACTACGAAAGTCAACGGAAACCTTTTTTTTTATATTCTTCAAAATATCTTATTTTGTGTTCAACAGAAAAATAATCTCTTAAAGGTTTGGAACCACTTGAGGGTGAGTAAATAGTATGTTTTGAGTGAACCATCCCTTTAACAATGAAAACAGCTGCAGTGAAAACTGATGAATAGAAAGTTTAGAAGAACTTTAACTATTTTACATAATAATGTTAAAAATGTATTGTCGCTTTGATTAAGCAAACGCATCCTTGTGTGTAGTGTGTGTGTTACCTCTCTGAGGACTTTCTGTCGTTTGCTAGTTCTGCTTTCACGACTCTTCTTTGCTTTCTTCTTCTTTTTGGATTTGGGAGTATCTGTTTCTGATATTTGTTCTTCGACATCTGTTCAAAACAGACATTATGAATCAAATATAAAAAATTAAAAGCTAAACAATCATCTTCCTTTTGATTGTGTCCTTCCCAAACAGAGAATGTTATATTATGCATAAGGCTGGAATATATGAATTAGATACAACATTGTTTTCTTAGGAGTTAGAGCAGTTAATTAATTAAATTAATTAATTTATAGACATTAGAACAGTTTACGGTCCTCAGAATACAACACTTTTATGCATTCCTGCCTTAAGATGTAGCCAACTGTCCAAATATGTCAGCAGCTGTGAAACTAGGGCATAAGGCTTTTGCTTTTGAAATCATTCATTTATTATAAGCTCTCTGCTGATAGGCTACAATCCCAACGCCATTACTGAGGGCGGTCAGAAGAGGAAAAGCAAAACAAATGGGTTCGACACACTATGCTAAACAATATCCCGCTCGGTGTGATTACTGAGGTACAAAATCAAGCTAGTTTTTGCTTTTAATATGTTGAGTATCGTAGCAGATAGGTTTCTCTTCACTTTAAATCTGCTGCTTGTAATACAAACCAGCGACTCAGGAAGTGACTTCTGCATGCTACATCATAAACTAAAGATTTGACTTCAAAGGTGTTGTGATGCAGTAACACGTGGCTTGGAGGCTCAAACGAACAAAATATACAAACATTCAATCCGCCATAGTCTTCCTCACAAACATGGCTTTTGGGCTCATTTTGGGGGAGGTTATATAACATGATGTAGTTAATGAGGGTCCGGACTCAGGCCAGGCCAGCCTTACCGTCTCTCATGGGTCCAAAACGGTCCCGGTCGTCTTCACTCCCCGACATATTCCCGTTCGGACGCTGAATAAAACAGAAATGACCACAATATTTTGTAATGGGTTTTAGCAGCACCTTATGTTATCTGAGAGAGAGAAACAAGTGACATGGGAGGCTAACTGTTTTGAGATTAAAATAATTCAATTAAAAATGTTGGCATGCCAACACTACAACATCACACGGCGTGTAGTGTTAAAAAGAGTTTGACGTAGTCGTATAATTTCGGCTTTTTTCGTAAAGTTTCTCATTCGGTCCGAGCAAAAGAAGCCTCAACTTAGCTGTCAATCAAGTTAGCAAAGCTAGCAAACAGAGTCAAGTGATCCGGCTGCAGGGAAAATGGCAGCCGGCTGGATGAGTTGAGTTAAAGCGCTTATCTGCTGGCGTTTCTGGTTATATTCGTCTCCCTAAAACTTTCCTCCATGAAAATACCACGCGGAGGTGGCGAAGCCCCCGACAAACACCATATGGCGCGTTATGACGCCAGGTATAACAATTGCAAGTAACAGTTACCAGTAATTTTACGTTTGTTTGTTTGTTTGTTTTCCGTTTTAAGCTACATCAAGAAACGCTCAACGAAAAAACATACATTTATATATATATATATATATATCGTTAACGCGGGCGGTTGGAGGTGGGTGGGAGGAATTGACTTACAGGTCAGTCCAAGGTGTAGATGGTCGGCGCTACGATCAGCTTTTATTCTGACGCGAAAGCTGCAGGTTACTACCTACCTTTACAAAAATAAAAAAAGAAGCTCCGAAAAGGTGTAAATCTTTGGGAGACGTCGTCCACTCTTCTCCCCTTTCCCCAGCGTCAGTGACCAGAAGCGAACATCCTCGTACACACAAAGAAATCAGGGGGGGTAGAGACATCCCATAATAATCCCAGGCACACTCCCCCCTCCCTACAACACTCACTCAACTCTGCATAGTTACCTCGCAACCTACAGACCATAATAATCATCTCCCCCTCACACACAGTAGCAAGTACACACTGCCTTCCCCTTTCTTAGTCCCTGCCCCCTTAGCAACCACGTTGCTATGGAGACACTGCCCCCTCCCGCCCTCTCTGCCATCCCATAATACTAATAAGCAGGCCGCTCTGACATCCCATAATAAACACAACTCCTAAAAGAGAGGGAAGAAAAAAAACAACACCAGTCACATGGTCTCCAGGGAAACCCCAGGCCGCTGGCGACAGCCCATAATAATCTGCGGCTGTCTGTCCACCTGGCTGGGTTTTTGGTGCACGAGTGACAAAAAACCCATATAAGCACCTGGTTAGAAGTCGGGCTAACAAGTAGTGCGCTTCGGGTATCTGTCAAATGCCACACACTCACAAGAGCCACAGTTCCCAGTTTAGAGGTGATGAAATGTCATCAGTGCTTCTTTTTAATCAGAAGGAGATTGATGAGTCTGTGGGAAAACTGGGAAATAAACACTAACTTTTGTGTACTGCGTGTGCTGTGACAATCCCAAAAAGGAGCCTGGGACATGTTTAGAGAGTCTGAACTCCGGTGACTTCTGCTGCTTGGGCTTACAACAGGTCGAGGAGACTTCTCATGGGAGAGAAGAAAATGCAGAAGTTACATTTTTATCCATACGCATTTAGATTTGGCCAAGATTATCTATTTAAAGCAGGAGGCACACCTATAGCAGTCAGTTCTATTTATATGCGAATGCCATTTCTTATTACAGTAATTGCCATTCATAAAGACAAATGTGTTACCGCGTATGTGGTAGAACTGACCCTAATGCTGAAACGCAGTGAGTTGACAGCAGAAGAACTAACGGTTACATACGTCATCAGATTAAAGGGTTAGTTCACCCAAAAAATTTAATTCTGTTTTTAATTACTCACCGTCATGTCGTTCTAATCCCCTGAGATTTCCTTTGTTCATCTTCAGAACATAAATTAAGATATTTTAGATTAAATCTGAGAGCACTGTCATCCTTCGTAGACAGCAATGGCCCAGAGGCGTTCAAAGTCCAGAACAAAAACATTGTCAAAACCTCCCATGTATTGCCATTTCAGTCAGCAGAGCAACAATTATAAATGCGCACCCTGATCTGTCATGGAATACAAAGATGAACAAAGTTGTTTTTTACAGTTGTTTGGCAGACAAAAGTATTCTTGGAGCTTCATATGATTATAGTTTGACAATGTTTTGGTTCCTTTTCTAAACTTTCAATGTCTCTGGACTGTTGCTGTCTATAAAGGATGAGAGAGCTCTTGGATTTCATCTGAAAAATCTTAATTTGTGTGAACAAAGTAAACAAAGGTCTCGGGGGTGAGGGCAGGGGCGTAGCAACCTTTTAGAGACAGACCATTTAGAAACAGGTGATTAATAATTATATGAACATAAACTTTTGGATCTCATTCAGCTGTCCCCCCACTTTTAAAATGTCCGCTACGCCCCTGGGTGAGGGTGCATGAGGGTGACTAATTAATAGCAGAATTTTCATTTTGGGGTGAACTAACCCTTTAAGAGCACTGCTGATGGGTCTTGGCTCTCCTCCTGGTACAATTTATGAACTTGTAAGTTTCAACAGTGAAGAAACTGCGCTTGATGTCAAGATAAAACTCCTGCAAAACTAAGTTTATGTACAGCTGATTACAAGTTCAGATTTGTAGCTCAATTTCAGTCCTACAGGTAATGGTCAACCAGCTTATGCAAACTTCACAGTTCATCTAAAAAAAAAATTAATTATTAACAAATAAAATCAGTCGTAAAACATAAATTATATCTATAATAGACACATGTAATAATATAAGATGTACATTGTTTGTGTGTGTTGTATAAGATTAACTGGTTGCCATCACCAAACATCTAATCAGACAATAACATAACAGGCATGTATCATGGTCAAGCCAGGGCTCTGCTGGGATTTAAAAGAAAGAAACAGTCCAGTGAGCAAAGGTCAGATGTGAAGGCCAGTCTGGATCAAGCTGATAGAAAGACAACAGCATCTCTGAAAAACACACACAACACTTCAAACCATTGAGCATATGAGCTACAGCAGCAGAAGAAGAACACACCAGTGACAACTATTAGGTATCAGGCTTATTTACAGTATGCATGAAATCTAAATGTACAGTGTTTATTTTACATTGATATTCTTAAGGTGAATAATTAATCCACACAAGTTAAACCACTGAAAGAAATTTTTTTGTTTTGATAATCTTTAATCAAAGTCTGACACTTCTTCAAAGAAGTGCTTTGAAATGGGCAGTTTTGTTTGATATGTGACATAATTTTGATCTGAACATGGAGATAGGGCAGGACATAGAGTAGCCTATGTATGTAGCCCAAGTATGAGGTGAAAAGAAAAATCATTGATCCATATAGGTGGAAGTTACAGAAAGTTATAGGTGGGAGTGTGGATGTTTATATCTTCTTAATGTGAATTTGTCACTGTTTTGTAGCACACTTATATAGACTTATATAAATAATAAAGACTAACATACTGATACTAACATCTAAAAAAAAAACCTTGAAGGAATATTTAAACACCTTCTTGAATTTATCCCAAGAAGAATTAAGGCAGTTCGGAAAAAGTCTAATAGATTAAAAAAAAGTCTAATAGATACTGCAGATAAGCCTTTCCTTTGTCTTTTAGGTGCAGCAGAGGAGAGCATTAGGTTTTATCCTTGCTCTGTCCTCTGAATACTATCCTGTCCACATTAGACCGTGTGAAGATATATATATATTTTTTCAGATCACTGTGCATCTCTCCTGTAAAGCACCAGAAATGCATCAGTGCTTCAGGTACATGTCCCCCCATACACACACACACACACACACACACACATACTTATGCACAGCCTTCTGCTTAAAGTAGATCAGTCACCATGGAGATTGGGGGGTTGTCGAGGGGACGGGGTTGTGGGGGGGTTTAGGTGTAGCTCACAGTCACCAATCATGGCAAACCATGCAGGGGGAGGGGGTGGGGGGGGGTGACCCTGCGGCCCCCACCCCCACCACTCTTCACTGCCATCCCATAATATTCTTTTGAAGATCAGAGGAATGTTGACACTGCGGACGTGGCTAAAACCAAGTGTCTGTGTGCATGTGCTATTATACATGCTTGTTTCACCATTATCACTCCAGCAACAAGCACAGCTACTACAAACGTGTACCGTGGTCTGCCTGTCATTAGAGGAGCAGTGAGGACATCCAGTGGCGAAACGATGGATGGATGAGAGCAGTCCACTATAACAAAGGGAGACATTCTTCTCACTTTTACCACAGTAAACCAGATACTGCTGCTACCTTAACATGAAATAGAATACAGATTGGCATCTTCATTGAGAACACTAGGCGGATGTGTGTAGGTTATGGAGTAATGTGTTGGATGGGGTGGGATTGTCTGATTGGAGGGCTGTCATTTCTATCCAGTAAATATTCTCTCTCAGTGGTCTGCGGTAACGCAGTATAAACATTCCAGAATGAGGTCAACCAGCCATCTAATAATAATCACTGTGTGCTGTCATATATTGTGCTCACCCTATACTGTTGATGTTCTCTGAATTGAATTTGCATATATATTTATGTATATACATGCTATGCATATACATGCTTGTATATATTTTTTATGTAAATTACATACCAAGTTTTATTTGAGACAAAAATATATTATTTTTTTATAATTTATAATATCAATTATTGGAATATGTAAAAATATATAAATATAAATTAATCACATCTATGTAATTTGGATTTATATATGTAAAATTATCTGTATTTAATTACAATATATTTAAATTAAATATATTACACAATTTATATATTTATATTTATTTATACTTCTATATTAATATAAGTTATTTTTTGGACAATTTGCGTTCATAAATAAAAATATAAAATATATAATATAAAAGTATATAAAACATTAAAATGCTTAAAATATATTGTAAAATGTATAGTGTGAAATTTACATATATATGCATTTGCATCTATACAATTTGACAAATAAGTAATATTTTTAGATATAAAAACAATGTGTATAGACACATGTATTTACACACACACATTTAGTTTAGCAATTAATGTATTAAAATGCATAAATATTAACTATTCATTCATTCATTTTCTTTTCGGCTTGGTCCCTTTATTAATCTGGGGTCGCCACAGCGGGATGAACCGCCAACTTATCCAGCATATGTTTTACGCAGCGGATGCCCTTCCAGCTGCAACCCATCACTGGGAAACATTCATACACAACGGACAATTTTAGCTTACCCAATTCACCTATACCGCATGTCTTTGGACTTGTGGGGGAAACCGGAGCACCCGGAGGAAACCCACGCGAACACGGGGAGAACATGCAAAGTCCACACAGAAATGCCAACTGACCCAGCCGAGGCTTGAACCAGCAACCTTCTTGCTGTGAGGCGAACGTGCTACCCACTGCGCCACCGCGTCTCCCAATATTAACTATATAATAATTATATATGCATTATGTCAGTCATCATTTTCTTTTCAGCTTAGTCCCTTTATTAATCTGGGGTTGCCACAGTGGAATGAACCGCCAACTTATCCAGCATATGTTTTACGCAGCAGATGCCCTTCCAGCCACAACCCATCACTGGGAAACACCCATACACTCCCATTCACACACATACACTACGGCCAATTTATCTTACCCAATTCACCTATACCACATGTCTTTGGACTGGTGGGGGAAACCGGAGCACCCGGAGGAAACCCACGCTAACACGGGGAGAATATGCAAAGTCCACACAGACATGCCAAGTGACCCAGCTGAGGTTCGAACCAGCGACCTTCTTGCTGTGAGGCCACAGCGCTACCCACTGCGCCACCGCACCGCCCATATGCATTATGAGTGCAATAAATATTTTATAAATATATAGTATTTACATTATTTACAGATCATCAGCACACACATTTTATATTTGCATGTTATACACATCAATATATCTTTGCAGAATAACTATTACTATGAATTATTTATAATATAATATAATATAAAATTTCCAAATAATCAGTAACACCTCTAAACTGTAATTCACAACCCATCTCAGGTGTCCACCTGAAGCCCATGTTAAATCACCCAAAACAGCCACAATTAGCCACAGTGACATCTCAAATGAGAGTGTAAAACAGACTGGGACGGAGAGGACAGTTGATTTAAAAGAAGAGCTTTTATTTACGAGTGTGAGCTGAGCGGATGGAGAGAGATGAGGAGCAGAGAGGCGCCGGACATGACATGCTGTTGCTGGAGGGACGGTGGGACACAAAGACACAATACGACGAGGAGAGGGGTGAAAAAGTGCAGGCAAGGGGAGAGACAGAGGCCACTGCTCCAATGGAGATAAAGGCAGTGAATCTGTTATTTATTTGCTTGCCGGGGTGCAGGAGAGTTCAGCAGTAAAGAGCGCCTTACGGGTGTATTTGGGTAAATAAATGGTTCTTGGACATTTTTACAAGATCTACAACTGGAGAGCTATGTACAAAAAAAAAAATCTGTATATATGACAAAATGTGTAAAACACATTATTTAAAAAAAAAATGCTTATTTGCATTTTTTTTTAATATGCTAAAAATGCTTAACTCTTAACATACATTGAAAAATGATCATGTTTTAGCATTTCATAACAAATTTTATGGCATTTACTTGAATTTAAAAAACATTAATATGTATCATTTAGGGCGATGCGGTGGCGCAGTGGGTAGTGCTGTCGCCTCATAGCAAGAAGGTTGCTGGTTCGAGCCCCGGCTGGGTCAGTTGGCATTTCTGTGTGGAGTTTGCATGTTCTCCCCGTGTTCGCTGGGTTTCCTCCGGGTGCTCCGGTTTCCCCCACAAGTCCAAAGACATGCGCTATAGGTGAATTGGGTAAACTAAATTATCCGTAGTGAATGTGTGTGAATGAGTGTGTATGGATGTTTCCCAGTGATGGGTTGCAGCTGGAAGGCCATCCACTGCGTAAAACAAATGCTGGATAAGTTGGTGGTTCATTCCACTGTGGCGACCCCAGATTAATAAAGGGACTAAGCCGAAAATGAATGAATGAATGAATGTATCATTTAGGTCAAATTCTAAAAAAAGAATAAACGAAACGAAAATCTGGACACTTGCATGCTTGTATAGGCCTATAACAAAATACATATAATTTGTGTATGTACCTAAATCACAATTTGTATGCATTTGTGTATTTGCATATATAAAACCAATTAGAAATTGTATATTTTATGAAAATTATATTACCACATTTTTATTTAAAATAAAGGTTGGTTTAATATTTGGATACTTCCTGGTTGTCGACTGATCTGTTATCAGGGTGTGAATCTGAGGATTTTTAATATGTTTATCAATTAATTATATAATTAAAAAACAAATTTAAATTCATTTATAAAATATAACAATATAAAAGATTTAACAACTATGTTTATGTTTAAAAAAATACTGAATTTTAAAACAACATTTAGACACTTTCTTGGTTGTCAAAAGGAAAGTCCATAATTATCTGTGTGTAAATCTAAAGGCAACTGACTTTATTGTAAATGATATTTTTAAATGTCACTTGGTATAATAATTAGTTTCTAATGCATTTTAAACTGTGGCTTAAGTGTCTACATACTTTTCAGGGGTCACAGTGCACTGAAGGAAACCACCATCATCATCTAACCTCTCTCTCTCTCTCTTGCTCTCCATATTGTCTTCGAAGAAGGGATGACATTTAGACAAGGAGGAGAAAACACAGTGCTGACAAATATTAGAACTGAGGCAAATAAATCACCACTGAGAGAGAGAGAGAGGGAGCAGGGCAGAGGGAGGAGAGAAGGGGGGGGGGGGGGGACACTCGTAAAAAAGAGCAACAAAAGTTTGGGAAAATTAAACATTAGGTAAGCCGCGTTCACACAGGCCCGGTTTTGGGACAGGTCGCAGCACCCTTCCCCTGCTGCTCTATCTATCGGGTTATTTATTGTTGCGCCACACATTTCTCTGTCAACTTCCGCTGGCTTTCACTCATCGCTCTTTTGTGGGCAACTCAGGATTTAAGGGCAACATTTTCTGATGCACCCTTCACTGACACTAGGTAACAGATGCTCGAGTCACATGCATTGACAAAAGGAATTTCCTCTCATTTACGCACACAGACCTGCAGATGTGTGCATTTAGACAGCCATTTGGCACTTGACTTCTGGTCACATGCCCTCTTTTTGACGCACAACACAAATACAAATAGAGAGTCGAGCGTGATAGCATTTGTATATTCTCACCATCCTGCAGGACTCATTAGTCAGAGGTCACGTATTACGTCCTGAGTAAATTGGACAATGAGTGCAAGCTCATCCCTCAATGTTAATATACTATGGCCGAAGAAAACCTCATCCCTCCCCTGGCTGAGGTGTCTGCAGCCCTCCCACCCTTTATCCATCCTGCCTTTAAAACCCCACAACCATCACTTCAGCCACACTTTTCTGTTTTTTTTTTCTCTCAAAACCTTTGGATTTGCTTGGTTTTGTTGGACAACCTGGATTATTGAAATGGCAACTTTTTAGAACTTATACTGATCTAAATGGACTTTTTAGAATTTCTTTGTGAGGAAATCTTTTAAAAAATGGAATATATCATTTTATCTGTATAAATAATCATTTTCTCCCCCCCCCCCCCCCCCGAGTCATACACTCAAGCAAAACGAGATATAGATTTTGTTTTGTTATGGATGAGCATGCCATAAGATGAATATCTCTCTGTGTGTGACAATAAGATTACAGCTTAGAGGCATTTTATCTTCAAAACACAAGTGGAAGTAATTAGAATAGATCGAGCTTATGATAAATTGGAATCATTTCTGAGACTCGGTTTGAACGTGTCATCGACAGGACGTTTTTGGAGCCTTTTCGGACCTCAAACCGGTAAATCAGGTAAATAAAAGCAATTCATTAAAAGTAATAATAATAATAGTAATAAATAAACAAATACAATATGTTTGATTACTGACACCTCTCTATCCTTACATTGCAAAGAGCATCTAATTGTTTTAGTTTTTTCTTCAAATTAATTGCTTTGAATAGACTGTATAATGTTTAAGAACAAAATAAATTATATAAATATATTTTGATGCCAGTTATAATCTGTAAAAATGTAATTTTTCTTATACCAGTAAGCATATGCAAAAAAGTGATTTTGTTTTGTCGTATCTTTTGTTGAATTATTGTAATATATGCTTTCATCTATTATAGTATATTAAATTATCTTATACACTATGTATATTTGTTTAAGCAAATATTTAAATAATGATATATTTATTTGGGACATGATGGTAGATTTTTAGATTTAGTACATATAATAATGTATATCTCTATATCTTAAATATAATATCATATTAACAATGTATTTTATAGATAATACAAAAATATATATATAATTTAATTATTATGTATGTTAAATAAATTCTGTAATATCATTTTCCTTTCTACTGATTTGAACAGATATGAGGGGAACATCCCCAACGTCACAGACACTGCTGTAAGAGAGAAAGCAGCGAACAGTTGAACAGACAGACAGGCAGGTGGACAGACAGACAGGCAATCTGATGCCAACAGTCTCCTCGGTGACTCTCACGGGACGACTCCTCCTGCTGTTGCTATGGGCAGCCCACCTCGCCATGGCAACCAACTGGCTGTAAGTTGGCTTGTGTGAAAGCGTTTGTTTGTTATGCCATAACTTGTAAAAGACGGTGACATATTTCCCTCTCTTCTGTTGACCTATCCCAGCATTCTTTAACGAAATTACATCCTTTAAGTCCTCTGTCTACACTATTATGTTTCCCAGTCCTGTATTTGATGTGTCGTCCATTTTGTTGTACCTGTTTCTGCAGTTCTCTGGCACGTCTGTCCCGCTCGCGTCCCGTGTCTGGCGCAGAGCCATGTGGACGTCTAAGGGGGTTGTCTCCAGGCCAGGTCGGGGTGTGTCGGGCGCGGGGGGAGGTCATGGAGTCTGTGCGAAAGGCTTCAGAGATGGTCATCGAGGAGGTGAGAGAAAACAACACACAATGAGTATACAATGACCATTTATTCAAGGACATGATGGTAAAGAATCATGACAGATATATTTTGACACAACGCCTGGCTCTACAGTCACTTTTTTTTACACCATTAAATATTTATCAATTCCTTTTGAAAGTCAGATCTCATGTAAAGTTAAAGTGTCTGCATCAAAATTAAATTTGTAAAAGTTATTTTTTATGTACATTCATTAATTCATTCATTTTCCTTCGGCGTAGTCCGTTTATTCATCAGGGGTTGCCACAGCAGATTGAACTGCCAACGTATCCAGCATATGTTTTACACAGCGGATGCCCTTCCAGCTGCAACCCAGTACTGGGAAACATTCATACACACTCATTCAAACACATACACTACGGCCAATTTCATTCATTCATTCATTCATTTTCTTTTCGGCTTAGTCCCTTTATTAATCTGGGGTCGCCACAGCAGAATGAACCGCCAACTTATCCAGCATATGTTTTACACAGCAGATGCCCTTCCAGCCACAACCCAACACTGGGAAACACCCATACACTCTTGCATTCACACACATACACTACTGCCAATTTAGCTTGTTCAATTCACCTGTACCGCATGTCTTTAGACTTGTTGGGGAAATCGGTGGGCAACTGACACAAACACGGGGAGAACATGCAAACTCCACACAGAAATGCCAACTGACCCAGCTGGGACTCAAACCAGCGACCTTCTTGCTGTGAGGCGACAGTGCTAACTACTGAGCCGCCATGTCGCCCCATTTTATATACATAGAAATGGTATTACACATAAGTAAAAATAAAATGCCAAAATAAGTGTAAAATACCACTCCACTGAGTTTTAGTGTAAACAAAAAACATATTTATTTGGACCTGTACTTATTAAAATATATAAAAGAATAAGTGATCATGCTAAATGTTATAATATTTTAAATGAGTAAGATTTGAAGGACACTGGAAAAGTAAAAAGATGTAAAGTGATATCAGAATATTGCCACTGCCCTGTAATTATTAAAGTGATAGTTCATCCAAAAATGAAAAATCTGTCATAATTTATTAATCCTTGAACGACAGGAAAAGAGTGCTTAAATTAATTTTCATTTTAAGGTGAACTATCCCTTTAAATAGTGCCTTTTAATATGTCATCAAATGATTGATGTTCTAAATATGCCTGACAAGATTGGTTTTGGTATAACAACAATGTGGTTACACTAAATGACATTTTAGTTGGTGTCTTCTTTACTGATAAGAATGTATGATTATTTTTTCCCAAATTAAAATTCAAAGTCGTGGTTTTAAAAACAAATGTTCATAGGATAGAAGTGATCTTACTCTAACAGTATCTATTTAAACTAATATCTGTTTGTTACGTTATCTGTTTTAACGCTGTAGTGCCAACATCAGTTCCGAAACCGGCGCTGGAACTGCTCCACTACACCTCGTGGGATAAACGTGTTTGGGCGAGTCATGAACCAAGGTTACAACAGTGATGTCACAACATACAAACATAAGTTATCAGAATACAGCATTGTTTTTTGCTGCAGCTTACAGACATGGTTTAATTATCGTGTGTGATAAATAAATGAAAACCATTAAATGTTATATGAAAATAATTATGGATAAAACACAATTGTTGATATTGAAACTAGGCTAATCAGTAAATTTCAGTAAATTGTGCATAAAGGGATAGTTTACCCCCAAAAATTATTTTGCTGATTGATTGGTCCTTGGTGATTCATAGAATGAACATCAAGGATTTCTAACACTTTTAGAATGAAGAAAAAAAATCAGTTAAAAATCTTCTTTAATGGTTCACAGATAATAAAAAAATCTTATTTTTGGATGAAATGTCCAAAACATACCAAAAGTCAATTTTCCTGCAGATTCACACACTTTCTTTCATTATTACAGCAGAAATACAGGGAATATACCGCTTTAAAAAAAAACTTGAAAATTATATACTTGAAAATTCTCTGCTTTTGTGAATGTACTGGATTCGCTAGATATGTGTTAGGAAAATGTTAGCATTTCTTTAATTTAAGGTCTGATAACTATTCTTCCAAATATCAAATTAAAATATTGTCATTTAGACAATTTCTGGTATCACTTCAAAACCATCAAAATAGTGTTACCCAATTTCTTTCATCTTTTTTGGCAAATGATCAAAATAACATATATTTTATAACATAGGTGTTAAAGTCCATTCCTGGAGGGCCGCAGCTCTGCACAGTTTTGCTCCAACCCTAATCAAAGATTCTTTTGAACACCTCGATTATTTGGATCAGCTGTGTTTGATTAGGGTTGGAGCAAAACTGTGCAGAGCTGCGGCCCTCCAGGAATTGACTTTAACACCTATGTTTTAATATATCGTGATTCAAAATCAGAGTTGAACAGTAGGTGGTCTTTGAGTAAAAACACTAAGAACCATTATTTTACAGTATTTTTATGGAATTAATGATTAATGATATAAGTGCCCATGTTCATATACCCTTTCATTAAGTACATAAATACCTTCAGCTTTATAGAACAGCTCTGTTTACACCTGACTGCGTTGTCTTCAGGAACGCGTGAAGCAGCTTTTGTCCATGCTCTCTCATCGGCAGCGGTGGCAGTGGCAGTGACCCGGGGCTGCAGCAGGGGTGAACTGGAGAGGTGTGGCTGCGACCGAAAGGTCAGGGGGGTCAGTCCTGAAGGTAAGAAATCAAACACCTTAATGCCAAAATCACACCAATAAAACACACAAACATATGCCTCTCACTCACCCTTAGGTTTCCAGTGGTCTGGCTGCTCTGATAATCTGTCCTACGGTGTTGCATTCTCGCAGACCTTCGTGGACGAGCCGGAGAGAGCTAAAGGCATGTCTTCAGGACGGGCACTAATGAACATTCACAATAATGAAGCAGGACGGAAGGCAAGTGAGACTCATAAAACTCATGCTGATATTAAAAATCTAACTGAATATTGACTTATTCTGCTCTTAGAGGGCCATTGTCCTGCAGACTTCAGCTTTAAAACACCTGTCTGGACGTTTCTAGTAAGTCTGAAGAGCTTGATTTGTTGGCGTGTTTAATTGGGGTTGGTGCAAATCTCTGCAGGACTGTGCGTCCCTCAAGGAACAGGTTTGGACACCCCTGGTTTATATGGTTTTCTTTCCGTACTGGTTCAGGCGATCCTCCATAACATGCAGGTGGAGTGCAAGTGCCATGGTGTTTCGGGATCCTGTGAGCTCAGAACATGCTGGAAGGTCATGCCTCCATTTCGGCGGGTCGGTGCTGTGCTGAAAGAACGCTTTGATGGGGCAACAGAGGTGTGTTACAGTCAGGGTTGGATTAAGAACACATTGAGCCCTTAGGGCTCTAGCAAGCCAAAGGGCCCCATTTATTTTATTGCCTCACAAAAGTATATATATATTTTGCTATAATTATGATTAGAAATATTATTATTGTAAATAATTAGATCATTATCATCTAATGCTCTGCTTGATTTATATTTTATTTTACAATTACATACATTTCATATATATATATATATATATATATGTGTGTGTGTGTGTGTGTGTGTGCGTGTACGTGTTTTTGTGACATGTCAGGACACAAATCTGTATAATGACATAGGTATGACACAGGTATTACAAAAAGGAGGTGAAATATGAGGACACAGCTGATGTCCTCATTTCTCAAAAAGCTTATAAATCACACAGAATGAGTTTAATCAGAGAGTAAAGCTGTACACTGTTTCCTGTGA
>CAIGQV010001633.1:14835958-14867426 GCA_903798115.1 Danio jaintianensis
GTGTTTCGAATCATTCGTTTTTGATGGCCGTCAGAAACCTGAAGCATTTAATCTCATGTATTTGTGCCACTGTCACACATAGAATTTATTTTTTGGGGGAGTAGATTACGTGTGAATGACACTTAAAGGATTACAGTGGATCTTTATGTTGTTCTGTAAGACATGACATGCATAAAGTGCACCTGTATCTCTCGTTTTTATTGATATACTCTTTGTTTTGTAGGGGCATTATTGGTTCCAGGGTTCTCAAATTTCTCCTGTTATTCTAGAAACATTTAGAAAGGCACAGTGTGCATTTATCTGTTTTCAATACCTTTTTTTTTTGGGCCAATTCCTCCAGTATCACAGTTTTCTTTTTTTTTTTTTTTTTGCCGTTTTGTTCCCATGATTTTTCCCAATTATAACTCTTCTCCACTCCAAAGCCAAGCCCTACCAACCTTAACCCCCCCCCATGTTTCTTTTTTTCTGCCTCTCTTGATGGAGTGAGTGCATCACCCACTGCTTGTAATCCTACAAAAGGACGCAGCGCTTCTTGGGTTTGGTCTCAGGAGGTTCAAGGGCTGCGAGAATTGCCTCGTCGAATACGTTCTTCAGGCCTCTCTGTAATAAAGAGACGGTAAAAAGGCAAAGGTCACGTGGGTGATAAGTGAGTATCTGTTATGTCATCACAGGTGTGTGCGGCTGCTCTTTTAACCTGTGTGAGAGCGGAGCACTCCACATATTTGACAGCTCTGAGGTCTCTGGCCAGCTTCTCCCCACTCTCGGGTGATATGGGGCGCTGCTTATTTTTGGCAAGTTTTTCCACAGTGTTACTGTCATCCCTCAGGTCCACCTGAGTGCCCACCAGAAGGAATGGAGTGCGTGGACAATGGTGAGAGATCTCTGGTACCCACTGAGAGAAAGAGAGCACAAAACAACTAATGGTAAGATATCAAAAGGCATTGAAAGAACAAACATCACAACAAATTTAGAAACAAAGAATGTGTAACACTGGAACAGCCAATCTGATTAAAAACAAACAAGAATAAGTGGTAATCTTACAAGCCATTTCATTTTTGTGTGAACTAACCCTTTAAGTAATGATTCAAAATAATTTCAGAAGCTAGATTGGGATAATAAAGAAGATTTTTTTTTTTAATTAAATATAATTTTTTGTTAAATAGAAGTATTAATTATTAGACTGACTGTGCACATTGAAATTATTTATTTTAATTGTAAATCTTCTAAAAACATTACAAATGTCTATTGTCATTTCTGATTAAAGTTTAATTAATTATAAACTATTAATCAAAAACTATTTTACAATTAATAAATAAAAATTAAAAAATTTATTAACTTCAGCCATGGTGAATATAAGATAACTTAAATATTGTAGAATATTATAGATTATATTCTTTAAAATACTTAATCTTGCCACCCACAAACGTTTGGACAGCAATGTGTGTGTACGTTAGAAAAAATAATTCAGCTTGTAAAATACAGTAATTATCAGTTTCTTCTTGATAAAAATCAGGCAGAAATAATAATCAACATTCCTGTGGGCTCCCATACATGAAATTATAAACTTGAAATCTCTGTACTGTACTGTCCTTATCTTTCAAATCAATCGGTGCTGCCTGTTTTCACTCAAACTTTCCTCTTTCAGTTCTACACCCAAAAATAAACTGCAGTCAAAACACATATCACGTAAGGAAATGGCTTATTCAATCTCCAAGTCAATATTATACAAGTGCGTTTTAATGCTTACAGATCCTTGAATATATTGGTGTGAAAACATTGATTTCAGTTTTATTATGACTTAAATTCTATTATGAAGGACATGTGAATGTTAAAATGATATGGCAGAAATCTTTAAAAAGGCTGTTAAACTGTCATTCTAAAAATAGTATAATAACAGAAAGCTGCAAATTATCACAATCATGTATTCTAGAGAGCTGTGTAATATTCTTAATTATATAACATATAAAATAACATACCTTAAAATTAAGTAGGTTTATAAAAACAAGAATGTGCCAATTAAATGAACTCAAAGAAACAAGTTTTTATATATATATATATCAAACTGATATTTGTTCTTGTTTTAAACAAACTTTAGTTTTGTTTAATTTCTCAGAAAATATTTTATTAACAAAATGCTTTATTTTGCACTTGGAATGCATCTTGATTTGAGAATGTTTAGATATTTCAGTGGGAAAACATGACAAAAAAAAACACAAAGATGATCATTTTTTTCTTGAGGACTTTCTCTCATTTTAATAATTGTTATGCCTTAAGTACGAATTACAACTCTTCAAGACTGCCAAACCCCTGCTGTACATCCATATCTTTACGACATATATGAAAATAAAATATCTGAAAGGAAAACCACTGTCCAACAAGTATCTCAAAGAAAAAAACAACAACTGAATAAGAAGCGTGTCAGTAAGAGAGTGCTTTTCAAGTATGCATTGATCCATTTAAATACACAGCAGATCTATTCACATGAGCTTCATTCTCCAAGTACAGCAGGAAAATCAGGTACTGCTTAAAAAGTGTTTTAATGACACTAAACAGCTTGTGACGTCAGTGTCACACTAAAACCTCACTGTATGAAACACACCAAGCTGTTAAAACGGGTATCAACACCACAGTGTATCTACACATGACTCCATACAGATATGAAAGAATAGTAAAACTGAAGATTAAAAGCTAAATCATGACACTTTCGTAGAGCTTCAATAATCAATATACCTATCACAAAAGTGGCTCGAAGTTTAAATAAGTACAACAGCGGAAAGCATCTGATTAACACGCACCTTCTCTTTTACATTCTCAAAGGAGGAAGGAGAAACAACCGAGAAGCAGACAAGGAAGACGTCTGTCTGAGGATAGCTGAGAGGCCGAAGTCTGTCGTAGTCTTCCTGCCCTGAGAAACAAAACCAGATTCAATTTAGCGATTGGTTCGATATTAGATGTAGAACAGATGGAGATGGAGAACAGCTAAGACTGAAGAGAAATCTAATCCATCATAAACACAAAAGCTAGAAACAATAATATTTTAATGTACGTTTCAATAAATGGTGTATGTAAGATTTGTTAGTGTTTTTGAAAGCTTTTTCTAATGCCCAGCAACAGTCACAAAAATTAAATTCCCGAAAGTTTTTTTTTTAACCGCAGTGACATAGAACCAACATTTTCTGTTCCCCAATGAACCTTTGAGCATGCCGAACCTTTTTTTTCCATTATGTGAAGAACATTTTAATACCTAGAGAACATTTTGAGCATTGGAAATATGGCAGGGATGTTAAAGGTTCTTCATGGAACCATAGACTCCAGCGAAGGCAGGATTTGATCCACAAAAATATTTAAGTATTAATTTCTTTAAAAACAAAATGCTAACATTTAAAAAGATATTTTACTAACCCAAAACCTTTGATCAATAGTGCACCAACCAAGACTGTAGAACTGTATGATGTTATTTATACCCCATTACACTTTATTTATATGTAGTTTGTAAATCAACATGTAGTTAATAATACGATTAACATTTTTCTGAACACATATCAGTCAACAAGCATGACAGACATTGATTATATCATCTGCCACATGTGACACCATAAAATATGTTTAATATTGTCTAAAGAAATACTCAAATGCACATTCATCTACCAAACTCTGTAACATTATCTAGGTAGTAAATAGTAAATAATAAGAAAATGTGTTAGAGGATCTGGACTGAACTGATTGTTGTTGTTTTTTTTCATGTGTTCAGCATGGCAAGATGTCCAAACAGAAACGAGCAGAGGCCCTATTTCCAGTTTTCACATCTTCTTTTTGTATAACTGGCTATACATATCAGACATCACCACTTGAACGCTGTAGACGATCGATTCATATTAGTGTCCAGTGCATCTTACCTGCTGTGTCGAAAAGCCCCAGTGTATACGGTTCCCCTCCAATCATCACCGTGACAGCATAATTATCAAACACCTGCGAACAAACACAAATCTCTCTCATTCATATTCACTGGACGTCACATTTTACTTCATATCTGAAACCAAATACTGATTTACATTAATTTAGCCAAAAATCCAACGAAATACAAGTGGTGGACAGCAGGTTTACTTCAGTACATCTATCGAGTAGTTGTACTTTAACTGGAATATTTTTTGAGTGGGAAACTTCACTTCATTTCAATTTCAGTCTATGCTGGATTGATGACGCAACAAACACCAATGCCAAGTTGTAGTATTTATTATACTAAATAAAAAGTCATATTTAGATCATGAATGTCAGTTGTTTGTGAAATTATGTGAACTAAGTTTGCTGTAAAAAGTCGAGCTGTAAGTGCAATGTACAAAATGCTTAAATGTGGACGTCCATTTTTGTGCAATACTGTCCGAATGGGGAAGTTAAACGACTATACATAACATTAAAACACCTGAAATGTATTCGTCTAAAACTTTCATACATCTTGCTCTATGTGGCATCTGTTTAATACTGTATGTTTATATTTGTCAACACACATTTAAACTAGGCTATATGGCACATCTTGTCATTTCGACATGTTTATGATCTTAAATTGTCATTACCAGAAGCAATCATCAGGTAATTTTTGTTTTGTTTTTGTTAAATACAAAAAACATGCATCATTCAGTACTTTTAATACATGTGTACATTACAAAATAAGCACGTTCATAATTTCACTCAAGTGAAATTGAAAAGGCATACTACTTTTACTGGAGGAAGTATGCATATTTATCTAATAAGATCTTGAGCTCCTCATTTTAACCATCACCAAGCACACAACAGATAATATCTGGCATTATTCCACAATCACAGGATCACTGTGACCCTCCCCCTAAATCTATGACCCACAGCCCTCCACCATTTACTCCATTACCGTAGGAACATATTCGGAGGGGAATTTGTTGGTTGTATACGAGATTAGCAGACAGGTCTTTCCGACAGCTCCATCCCCAACCACCACACACTTTATGGTCTGCATCTCTATGGAGAAAGAAAGAGACATATTGGAAAGCAAGTTATCTCAATTGGTATTGGCCCTCATGAGATTCAGAAATGTCTTTGAGTGAATCATTTGTTTCGGGCGTTCACTGTCGCCTCTGTTTGGCAGGTTGAATGCATTTCCCAGAATTGTCAATAAGCCCTAAGTGATGTGATTTGATTTCAGAGACAAAGGCAGGCATACAGAAAGACATCTACAAGAATGCGTCCGATCTTATTTGCTTCCGCATATTAGCGCTGCTTAGAGGAAAACTCGACTTTGTCACTTTGTCATACTCGTGCAATATAATCGCCGATTTTCAACTTTATTATCGTCTGTGAAAGATTTTTTTTACATCAGACAATTTGTATAATGTTCGTCATTTTTAATAAATACATTTGGAGTCTAATTTTGGACGCGACAAACAAAAGGAACACGAATAGATTTTCAGCAAGACACTAATGAATTTCTCGTTGATTCATTTATGATTATTGTTAACAAGACACGTGCTTTATTAGTAACGTTAATAAAAGTCGGGTTTTATAATTAAATTGTTTAATTCTGCTTTTTTTTCCCACTAATAAAGTTAGACACTTAACCTAATAACCTACTTTATTGATTACTACAGTAAATAATGAAGAAATCAGTAGTTTGTGGCGATCACAGATGGCGAGATATATCCTGGCGGGATGAGTTAGCAGTAAGTAAATCAAAGTTTTGTGTAATGAAGGCGATAGGATGCTGCGAGGCGAAGCTAACGCGTTAGCACTACTGAGAGGGCCACAAATCAACCCAAATCAAAACTACACAACGGTAAAAACCTGGCCTAAAGCGTGTACTGTTTTACTGCTGTTTGATCGATAAGAAACCATATAAAATAATGATACACTTTAAGAATAGCTTACCGTTTCTCTCCGGCGACTAGGCGTTGGTTACGTCCGGGTTTGAGAGTATCAATCTGACGTGAATGAAAGCGAAAAACGTCCAAGCGTAGAGCCTCGTACAGCCTGCCCACTCTGCGCACACGCCCAGCACAGCCTGCAGTTCCGCTATAGCGGCCGCTAGGGGTGCAGTTACTGCTTTGAAGAGTCAAGAACTCGACTTTTTGACTTCAAGGGCCCTCTTTGTCCACTCTACAACATTTGATTTGAGGGCCCTCCAGTAGTTTCTAACAGATAAAATACTTAAAATCTTGGCAAAAAGACAAACATTTAGAAATAAATATTTAAAGTTAAAATTTTATATATACATATAAAATTTAAATATGTCTTGTTTTGTCTTAAGTCATATTTAGGCCCCCTTGGAAGTTTGTTGAGGCCCCCCCCAAAATAGACCCGTGGAAACAGTGGAAGTCATCATAGTTGGGTAAGCACAGAGAACAGCAAATGGAAGAGTACCAATACTCAATAGTCAGTAATCATTCATTCACACACATACACTACGGCTAATGTAGTTTATTTAATTCACCTATAGACCATTTTGAGGGATGTAAACAAAAACAATGGTCCCAATGTATTTCCTGTTTTACATTTTTAATTTCTAAAGCTTCTGAGAATCCAAAAAGAGCCACATATAGGTAAATAATGTTATGATAGTTGTTTTAACATTAGGTTATGATTGAATTGCCTCTTGTTACAGTTATGAAATAGTTTGATAACAAGCAGGAAATGTTCATGGGCCAAAGACATGACCACATTGAAATGGTCTATAGCGCATGTCTTTGGACTGTGGGGGAAACTGGAGCACTCGGAGAAAACCCATGCGAACACAGGGAGAACATGCAAACTCCACACAGAAATGCAAACTGACCCAGCGACCTTCTTGCTGTGAGGTGACAGTGCTAACCACTGAGCCATCGTGTCGCCCATAGTGAGTAATAACAAAAGAAAATCTGCACAAAAGTGCTTTCAGAAAAAAAAGGACAAAATGTGAGACAGATAATGGCAGCTAGTAGAGAGAACAATATCCAATTTTCTGTCCCGCCCATATTGTATTAGAAACGCTTCACATATACGTTAACTAGCTTATATGTAATTTGATGCAAGGATGATATAATCTAAAAAAATCTAAAAATGGATTTAAGATGCTAATGACCATTGAAACATGTCATCACCATCAAGTTTTTTACCATTAGCTGTATTTGTAAACATATTTTATGAATATATTTCATTCCATGAACATATTAAATTCAATATATATATATATATATATATATAGATTAAAAAAAATAAAAAAAAACACAAACATAAAAGTAGAATAGTGAGGAATGGAAAGAGTGTGGTCCAAAAGTCTGAGAATGATCATAAAATGCCTGCATTTGTTTTTGTACATATTATATCACTAAATAAAATATATAATACAAAATTCATCATAATTAAAACGAACACACTACTAAACCAATATATTGTTGTTTTTTTATACATTTTCTGTATTAGCTTATAAACCCCAAACCAAGTTATGGTGGACAAATTGAATTTTGTGTTAACAAAATGTTTTAGACAAACGCTGTGGCTAAATATTTAATATACATTTTAAAATTACAAAGTGTGCAACGATAAATAAGAATAATATTGATTTTTTTTGGCATTAGCTCAATTTTTTAAATATATATATATTTTATGATTTTTTATTTTAAATGGAATATATTCAAAACTACATTTAAAAGAAACACAAAGCTAGAAGAGTGCAGAGTGGGAAAGGGTAGTCTAAAAGTCTTGGCTCGCTAGTAAAATTACATAATAGCTACTTATTTCGTTTTATTACACATTAAATGGTACTGTAATTTTACCAGTCACGTGACCAAACGAGTGAAAGAAACGAGTGGCTTTTCTTCTGTCAGAGAAATGTTCTCTCTTTGCATCCTGTGTAGTGCCATCTAGTGATGCGACAATTACAAGCAATAATCTCTATTATTTCTCATTTATAATCTGGAATAGGATTAATCTTTTTCAATGTGCATTTACAAATAGGTTACATACACACATACATGTGTGGGGGTTTATTACTTCTTTTGCACACAATATTGTTAAAACATTACACATACATAAACAGGAAATAAAAAGTCCCAAGTAAATCTAAAATTAAATAAAACAAATCAGTCAAACTTAAAAAAAAGTTAATTATAATTACCTTATATTGAATTATATTGCATTTCTGAAAGTCATAATATGAACATATACATGTTCAACGTCCGCAATGTGTTTATGCCCAAGTATCATTATTAATACTATTGATAATAAAATAAATGAGACAGCTTTCAAATGACCCACCATGCAAGATAAAACAAACGCATTCGTATAGAAAACAATAATTTTGGCAGCAACTTTTATCTTTATTCACCGGAATGTGCGCAGCGCCGTTCCCCTCCTCTTCCTCCCCCTCCCATCCCTCTTTTCTGTTGACGTTTGGCTTTTGTGCCTGTTTTACTAAATGCGCGTAATCTTCCTATCAAAGGCATCTCTTCCTGCCTGGACTTTATTTTTTGGTGCCAGCGCGTGACATGGCATCGACCCTGATGTGATGCGTTTCGAAAAAGACGCGTGAATTTCTCAGAAGCGCAAGATTTTCGCCCAAGATCTTCAAGGTTTTGTTTCCTTTGTCACACTGTCTTCCTGTGCTCATCTGCGGAGGTTATTTCCGTCGGTCCGTCTGCTCTGCGTGCTGCTGTTTTTCTCACCAGCTGGACAAAAATCACATTGACTTGTATTTCAGACCCTTCTTGTGATTTTATACAAATCATTTCCGCGCGCATGTTATTATGCTAGGCTAACAGCCCGAAATAGCTCGCAGGCTGTTTTGGATTAGCACCTGCCCGGAATACTCGATAATATTCGCCTTAACATAAATGTTCTGCAGAGCTGCTTTAACATATCAGGGTGCTTTGTCCATTTCGCTCGGTAAATTGATGGTTTTGATTGTGGTTAAGGTATAGAGCGTGCAGGCCGAATTGTGTAATTCTCCAGTTGAGGCTGTTTTGCATAGCTGCCAAAAGGAGCTTGATGATTGGTTGACCAATTAAGGGCCCCTGAGCTGCTGTTTCACTGGCTTTTGATTGAAGAGACTGAAGTTTATTTACTTGTGTGACTTGAATCGGCCAAGGAAGAAAATCAACAATGTTTCGCTACTTGAATGATGTGGATGACAGCCCGTACATGATGTGAGTGTTAAATCTTCTAAATTACTACATCTTTTAAGGAAAACACAGTCTGTTGGGACTATAATGTACATTTTGTGACCATAAATAAAATGCATGTTATGTTGGGTTAGGGATCCATTCGCAGCACACAGGCACCAGATGAGGAGTATGTTTGGGTCATTCGGCATGGATCCGTTTGCTCTCACCCCGCAGATCCAGCATCCACGTACACGCATTCAGGTACATGTCTTATTCATTTATTTGCATATTTTTGGGCTGAAAATGTAGTACTTAAAGGGATAGTTCAGCCAAAAAGTTTAATTGTCATCATTTACTCACTGTTCACATGTTCCAAACCTGTTTGACTTTCTTTCTTCTGTTAAACATAAAAGAAGATATTTCGAAGAAAGCTTGAAACCTGTAACCATTGACTTTCATAGCATCTGTATTTCCTATATGGAAGTCAATGGTTACGGGTTTTCAGCTTTCTTCAGATTACTTTCTTTTGTGTTCAGCAGAAGAATGAAACTCATAAAAGTTTGGAACTACTTGAGTGTGAGTAAATGGTGAGTAAGTTTTCATTTTTGGGTGAACGATCTCTTTATTTTTTCAATATCACTTTGATATTTCAGGTGGTCTAAATGGTGTTATTATGAGTTGTGAGTGACTTTTAGGCTTATATTAAATAGTAATGTGTCTGTTTTGTACTCTACCCTTTGTAGCCACAAGCTGGAGCCTTGACCCCCTTCGGCATGATGGGAATGGTATGACCAAATAGCTTCCTGGGCTTTAATGCCAAACAAAACTTTCTGACTCTTTGTACAAAGTAGTATATGATATTAATTAGCAGCAGAACTTTTTCTTTATAGCATTTTGAGCATTCTGTGGGGGTTTTTTCAGGGTGGAGGATTCATGGACATGTTCAGCATGATGAGTGGAATGATGGAGAACATGGTGAGGTTTTTGTTTTTGTGGTGGTTGCAATTAAATACAACAGTGACTTATTGAAACACTGCAGTGTGCATTTCTAGTCTATTTAAGCCTTTTAAACAAAACAACAATATCCTACAAACTGAAGAATGTTTTTGTTTTTAAAATTTATCAAACAAATTCATATAAATTTTGTCAGCTTTTTGTCAAATGTAGTCTTAGTCCTACATAGGATGTACATTTGTGTTTTTATAATTTTGTTCTGCTTTTATTCAAGATTTATTCACCTCAGTGTCAGCACATTTTGGTCAAATTTAAAGGTGAATAAAAGTCACATTTTGTCATGAAGTACATAATGATTATTCATTCATTCATTCGTTTTCTTTTCGGCTTAGTCCCTTTATTAATCTGGGGTCGCCACAGCGGAATGAACCACAGCTTATCCAGAATATGTTTTACGCAGCGGATGCCCTTCCAGCTGCAACCCATCACTGGGAAACATCCATACACACTCATTCACACACATACACTACGGACAATTTAGCTTACCCAATTAACCTGTACCGCATGTCTTTGGACTTGTGGGGGAAACCGGAGCACATAATGATTAAACTAATAAAAAATACTGTCAGGAAGTTGCTCCACAATGCTGTTGTCATTTTAGTTAAAAATGGCTTCCATGTGTTAATGGCAATATTAGCGTGCACTATTTTGACAGCTTCTGCGCTGTAACAAATACAGACTGGACTTTTCCCTTGTTGATCTCGCATTAATATAACTGAAGTCTAAACTCTTGACGTGTTGAGAGAATACTGAGAAAAGAATAGGTTAACTGATCTTTGGACTTTCATTTCTTCTATTTTTTCCTCTTCGTAGGAACGAATGTCTGGTTCTCCAAACTGCCAGACCTTCTCCTCCTCCACAGTCATCTCGTACTCCTCCACAGACCCAGGAACACCTAAAGTCTATCAGCAGACCAGTGAATATCGCACTGCTCCCGGTGGTGTAAGAAACACTTTAATGTTTACAGCACTGAGTTATCATGTTACACATATATACAGTATGTAAGGGATAATGTAGGTCCAGGCAGTTGCTGTTGCAGACATGAAGCGTAGTGGTCTTGTATCAACCTGAAGGGTCTCCTTCAAAACTAGACAAATGTTTAGGTGATACAGCGTAGTCACACAACTTAAAACACATCTTTTCACCACATAAATAATTATGATTTTTAAATGAAAGACTCTTACAAGCTGCTTATATTTAGAGCTTCGAGTTATACTTTAGATGTTGTGAGATATGAACCAGGATAGTTTCCAACTGGTTGGTAGTATGAGCATTTGTGGTTAAAGATAAACATCATGAGTTTTGATAGTAGATTTGTTTGGTTTATTTCAATCCAGCTATGGTGCACACCAAAAAGAATGAGACCACTTCCTAGAAAACACTGATGCGGTTCGACTGAAAAATAAATGCAACACTTGCCAAAAACACCTACACAAAGCAAAAACAAAATGTTGCATTGCTACAAATCACAAGATTTGATGATGCCAAAAGAATGGTGTATCCAAAACTAAAGCCGCTTTTCCACTGCATGCTATAGCGAGATTCGATTCAGTACAGCTCACCTTTGGGGGATTTTCCACTGTGTTTTGTACCTAGTACCTGATACATTGTTAGTACCACCTTGGGTGAGGTTCCAAGCAAGTCGTTCTATTACCAAAATGTGATATATACACACTGCGGATCATCAATTGGTCTGAGAGTATCATCACTATCAGCATCATTGAATTTACATTTAGTGATTTATATGCTTTTGTCCAAAGCAACTTACAATTGATTTGTGAAATGAGACACACAACCTGCTATATTTACATGGTCAGCAGCAGCCACACGTTGTTGGTTCACAAGGCAAACCAGTTGGTTTGTGTCAAGTGTTTGTTTATGTTATGTTTACTATGATGCCACAGCAGTTGAGGTGGCACAAGTATAGCAATAATCCCACCTAACTGAATCGAGCCAAGAACCATATGTGGACGCACAGTGCAAATGCTGCTTTAATGAGCAGAGCTCAAACATGGAGCAATGAGGAAGAATGCCTCATTAGCGAAACAAAATATGCATCAAAGAAGCTGTCAAATCAGGTTGTAAACTAATTTGTATAGTTCTAGGTTTGTGTGTTAAAATTCCCTTTATGAATGCTGACCAAACCAGGATTAAATGCATGATTTTCAATTTTGGTCTAGTCCAAACAAACCAAGAGAATGCAGGAGATGTTATTGCACTGAAGTATCTCACAGTTAAAGTAGCACAACTACTGAACCACCCCAAATTGTTTTTTGAATTGTTTGTTTAGATCAGAGAGACGCGCCAAACGATGCGGGACAGTCAGAGCGGGCTGGAGAGAATGTCTATTGGGCATCACATTGGTGAGAGAGGTCATGTGATGGAGCGCTCCAGGAACCGTCTCACAGGCGATCGCGAAGATAGGCAGGACTTCTTCAACCTGGAGGAGAGTGAGTCAAATCCCTTCTTCTCTCTACCATTTCCCCCCCTGAAACTGCTTAAATTTCATCTCAGACCTTTGTGAAGAAATTCTCCCATTCACTACTGTGAAAATGGTTCTCTTTCAGATGAGGCAGCTGCCTTTGATGAAGAGTGGAGGAGAGAGGTGGGCCGGTACCGCCCCCCTACTGCCCGCAGTTTAGATTACGGGCGTGAGCGGGGCGCAGGGGTTGGACAGCAGCTGGCCCTCACAGCACCTCCAAGCTCCTCCTCCTCTCCTTCACCCCGCCACGAGTCTCCACGCCACCATCCTCCTCAATCCCGCCCGCGCTACGACTGGTGAACGGTATGAGTCTTACACTGCCTGAACTCAACTCATCTGTGGATTCTCCATAAATTAAGAATTACAGCCTATTTTTGTTTAAAATAATATTGATTGTAAGGTGATTCTAAATACACATCAAAACTATCATGTAATTGACTAGAGGTTCTGGACAAAATGTAATTGCTACAGTCACAAACTCAACTTGACTTCAGTTAGATCAGTTGTTGTATTTGAACAATTGATTGAACGTACATTCCTTGTTTTAGTCAATAGCTATGTTTCCATCTACCTTATTTTATATGTATTTTGGAAGATTGCATTTTGGAAACTTTTTTTTTTTTTTTAACCAATTAAATTTTATCCATATGCTACATGGAAATGTATTCTCTGAATAAATCCCCGCATGCTCATCAAAAAAAGTAATGTGATTTTATTTTAACAGATCAAGTGATTAAAAATTAGCACAACGGGACAGCATTAATGGACCAACCAAAAGGTCGATCACATTGCACATCTGAAATGTTTTGGTCATTCGAAAATCCCTTAGCCAATGTTTGTCATCACAGTGGTTCAGTATTATTACCTCCAGAACTGTCTTGAGCATCTCAAAGAGCAGTCTCACACCTCCAAAAGCCACTGTGCGTTCATTGCATTTCATCTTCTGTGGTTATTTATTATATGAGAAAAAACCCCACAGTGGCTTCTCCTACAGCAGCAATTTTTTCTTTTGAGTTATTTGGCACTAGTTTACCAGGAAGTGATGATTTTGTTCTCTTTGAATTGTTGGATGGAAGCAGTGCTTTTATTTGCAAATATTCTATGATTAATTCGCCTTTTTGGATGGAAACATAGCTATTGACTGTTACACAAGTAGGTGGGGAGGAATGTAATTAATACAATCTGCATTTGAAGCATTAAGTACATTGGTCTTTACCGTGAAAAGCATATTTGCTATTTTGATCTCTACTGTAGACATCAGTGTTTATATCCAAAAATACATATCCCGGGATTTGTATTTTGCATGCTGCTATATAAAAAAAGTTACTGTGTGGTTTGAGCGCAGATCTAAATATTCAGTGTTGTCATACTTTTCAAAGGTTTAATAAAGAAAGGCAAATCTTTGTCATTTAGAAATAATTTTTGCATTTAAATGTTTAGATGAAAATGCAGCATTTTTTGGTGTTTTTAACATCTATAGTGATGAAAGGACAAAATAAACATTTTTTATTTGTAGTTGCTTCAGTAGCAAAATAATAAAAAATAGATGAAATGCTGATTGATTACAGCAAAATAATAGATCAATACATTTGCCAAAGTCTCTATTACTTTCACAGCAGAGTTATTTTTATTTTTTTGTAATTTATTTTTTTGTATAGTGATTATAAATGCATATGAAAGTCACTGTAAAATCATTTTTTTATTTAATATTGCAATATTTATTTTAAACAATTGATATGTGCATATGATTTAATTCATACAACCTTTTATTTAATAATAAAATAACCTCTCTTTTGCAATGACATCCTGATGATGATGCGTTTTTACTTAGTCCTCCTTTTTTGTGCATCTGTTTACAGGTGGAGTTATCTACCTGATGCTGTGAAATGAGAGAAAGGAGGAATAGAGAAGAAAAATTATAACCGATGGGTCAAATGTTTGATAGATCTGAACTGTCTCAATATGTGTAGTCAGCTTCTTACAGGAACATGTGCTGGCATGAGGTATCATAACACGGGCTGAAGAGTTTAGAATGCATCCCCGTTGTGTGTAATTCGGCCTGGTCTGTGTACTTCATACCACGTTACTGCTCCCAAAGCATACACACCAGCATTCATCATATTTCAAACAGCTCTTCAACCTTGTGATATATACATACACAACGACATCTTTGTATTTAAATGAATTCCCATGCTTCCAATATTTCAATATCCAAATATTTAATTACACACTACACATATATACACACAGACATGCACATGCACACACATACACACACGTTCACCGTAAAGTCCGTATATGTTTGTGTTGACACTAGGGTATTTGTGGGTTTAACTGTACAATGCTGACTAATTAAACTTATTAACTAATAAAAAGACCTTGTTACATCATTGGCTTTGCTGTAACGTGTGATTTGTGACAGAAATATGCTTAGTGAGCTTGTTTGTCTTTGTTCAGAATGTCTTTTTTTCTAATACTTAACTTGTTTACTTTTTATGCATCCAAGCATACAGATAGGAATAATAAAAGCAGTATATTAGGATTATGTGACACTGAAGACCAGAAAACCAAAACAATGTTAATTTCATTTCATCCCTCTGTTGGAAATGCAAACAAAAATCATGTGTTTAAGCCATTTTTGGAGAGTTTAGAAGTTCATCTTTCTTTAAATGTTTGATTCATTGTGCTTGTGTTTTCTTAATTTACTGACTTTGCATGCTCGGGACAGCAATGCTTTCAACTCCTGCTAACAAATGTCTCATGCCTAAATGAATCTTGTGTGTGTTTCCTGTAATGTGGATTTTAATGTTTATTCTGGTGCTGTGCCTTCCCCCTTGGACGTATATTGTAAGTACATTATGGGAAACATGAATGGTGTTTCTTCAAACACCCTAATTTATCAAAAGTTTGTATTCTCATGTTGTTTTGAAGACCATAACATTCCTTAAATTGTCTTTATTGTTTTTCTAAGTTTTATGCCTTCAAAAGAGATGTGATTAATCATTGAATTTTTGCTGTGTGTGGAATTCAAACTCTATTCTCGGGCGTCTATTAGATTTTTATCGTCTGTTAAAAGTTTTTCCTCATTTTAGCTAAGCCGTCTACGTTTAGACATCTATTTCTCATCTATTACACATAAAATTGCTTGATTGGTTAAGGTCTGGACTCTGGTAACTAAATCATGTGCAAAAATGGTGTCTCATGCTCCTCTCACAATTTGAGCCCCAAGAATCCTGGCATTTTCATCATGCATTTGGAATATGCCTATGCCATCAGGAAAGAAACTAAATTCATTGATGGACTACCTTGTTCATTTAGTATATTCAGGTATCAGCTGACCCCATTCTTTGGGCACATAATGTTGGTGAACCTAGACCTGACGGACTGCAGAATCCCCAAATCACAGCACTGCCTTGTTTGACCATATGTCTTTCTTCCATTGCTCCAATCTTTATGCTCATCCGTAAGTGAAAGATATTTGGAACCATCAGGACTCCTCCTAGAGCTGGCCGGCCATCTAAGCTGAGTGATCAGGGGAGAAGGGCCTTAGTCAGGGAGGTGATCAATAACCCGATGGTCACTCTGTCTGAGCTCCAGCGTTCTTCTGTGGAGAGAGGAGAACCTTACAGAAGGACAACCATCTGTGCAGCAATCCACCAATCAGGCCTGTATGGTAGAGTGGCCAGACGGAAGCCACTCCTTACTAAAGGCCACATAGCAGCCCACCTGGAATTTGCCAAAAGGCATCTGAAATAAAATTCTCTGGTCTGATGAGACTAAAATTTACCTCTTTGGAGTGAATGCCAAGCGTTACGTTTGGATAAAACCAGGCACCGCTCATCACCAGGCTAATACCATGCCTACAGTGAAGCATGGTGGTGGCAGCATCATGCTGTGGGGATGTTTTTCAGCAGCAGGAACTGAAAGACTAGTCAGGATAGAGGAAAAGATGAATGCAGCAATGTACAAAGACATCCTGAATGAAAACCTGCTTCAGAGTGCTCTTGACCTCAGACTGGGGCGACGGTTCATCTTCCAGCAGGACAATGACCCAAAGCACACTGCCAAAATATCAATGGAGTGGCTTCACAACAACTCGGTGAATGTCCTTGAGTGGCCCAGCCAGAGCCCAGACCTAAATCCTATTGAACATCTCTGGAGAGATCTGAAAATGGCTGTACACCTTCGCTTTCCATCCAACCTGATAGAGCTAGAGAGGTACTGCAAAGAGGAATTCCCAAAAATTCCCAAAGACAGGTGTGCCGAGCTTGTGGCATCATATTCATAAGACTTGAGGCTGTAATTGCTGCCAAAGGTGCATCAACAAAGTATTGAGCAAAGGCTGTGAATACTTATGTACATGTGATTTTTGTTGTTTGTTTTTTAGGTTTTTTATTTTTAATAAATTTGCAACAATTTCAAAAAATATTTTCACATTGTCATTATGGGGTATTGTGTGTAGAATTGAGGAAATAAATAAATTTAATCCATTTTGGAATAAGGCTGTAACTAATAAAAATGTGGAAAAAATGAAGCGCTATATGAATACTTTCTGGATGCACTGTATATGGGTTGAATTTAAACAAATTAAATTTATTAATGTTCAACTTAATTTGTTTGTTTAAATTCAGCCCAAATAAATTGTTTACAACCACTTAAACATTTTAGTAAATCCAAGGAATCATCTTTGAATCCTTTTTTTCAGTGTCATGTTGCAGTGGGCCTCAAAAACACTGGGATTTGGACCCTATTTTAACGTGTTTATACGACTCCAATATGACACACTATACCTACACCCAGTTCTGTCCAAACAGCTTCCAAAAGTTTATTTTGCATCATAGGTGCCCTTTTAAGGCTACATCGGTTCTAATCTCGAGTTCTCTTCACACTGTGTGTCTGCAAAGCTCTTACTTTTAGTTTTGTCTTACTGTAGTTTTTTCACACAAACCCCTCTGTTAGTTTGTGATTTATTATTTTATTCTTGTCTGTCCGGATATGGATGTGTTAACAGAACTTCACCCTACTTCTACATGTTCTTTTCAGTCTAATCCATCATTTAGTCAGTGTACACCATTTGGCATCAGTTGGATGTTTTCATTTGGTTTGCTCTGCTACAAGCTCAGGTAATTTTAGCTACATGGTATTTGCACTAGCTTTGACACAAGAATGTATCTGAGACACGAATATAAAGTGAGGTCTAAAAGCCTGCGATGGGTATTAAAAATTGGTAAACAAACATTTGCAAAAAAATAGTATGTGGTGGCATAGCACAAACATTGAAATGCATATTGTTTTTGATTGATCTTTTTTTTTTTTGTACTTTGGCCATGTTTAGTGTAATACAAATGGGCAGCTCTCCAACTCTCCAAATGGGCACACTCTATGCAACCCAACATGCATTTGTGACACTAGAAAATCAAATGTTTGCCAAGCCTTCAGTGAAAATGAACTGATGTAGTTTTGCTTTCATGCCACAGATCTTAGGTATTATGTACTGAGTTTTTTTAAATGTGTCTATTTGAGCAGGTTATTTCTTTGGTATTGTCATTTTCCACTTTTATTTACTCTATTTTTGCCAACTCTTTTGTGAAAAGGGTCAGTGACTTTCCCACAGCAGAATGCTCTTTAGTGCCTGCTGAAGGTCAGTATGATCAGCTTTGGGACAGACAAAAAGGAGAGATGGCAATTAAAAGAAAAGACTATTGGAACAGTTCATAAAGTAAGTGTTTAAATGGATAGTTCACTCAACAATGATTCTGCTTAAATTCTATTAGCAATCCCATAGTTTCTTCTGTTACAAACCCTTACAAAGATATTTTGAAGAATGCTGAAAACCAGAGCCACCGACTTAAATGGTGTTTCCCCCCATTGAATAATATTGATGCCAATGGCTACCGGTTGCCAATATTCATTAAAAAAATCTTCTTTTGTGTTCAACAGAAAAAAAGACAAAGTTTTGGAACCACTTGAAGGTCCATAAATGCTGACAGATTTTCGATTTTTGGTGAACAATCCTTTTAAATTGTGTTTTGGTCTGTGTTTGGACTTCAAGTCTTCAAGTTTGATTAGCCTAGTCAAATGATCACACTTTTAGATAGACTGTCTGTCTGTGAAAATTTGGTTGGAATTTTTTCAATGAGCCTTTTGAACAATTTACCCCTTTAAATACCTTCTTTAACAGTGACACTTGGCTGTCTTTTTATAACAATTCACTGAATAGATTATTTCAAATAACTGATTCATTTGATTCAATTCACTGATTCAGATATAAAAAAATAAAAGATAACAAAACATCCAACATGTGTAGTTTGAAGACTCAAGTCATTGGTTTTACTTAATTTTGTCTGTTGTCTTAAAGCAGCATCACAAAATTTGCTCTTCTGAATATGGATGTGAACTACTTATACGTTTGTTAAGTATAGCCTAATTATTTTTAAAGAATTTTTTTCTGAATAATACTATGGTTGTAAACAATGGAATGAATTAAATGAATGTTCTTAATATTCATGAATAAACATATTTTAGTTTTTTTTTATTATCATACTACTGCATTGCAACCAGACATTTACCATTTGCTTCCGATATATGATCATGCCTTACTATGTTTTATAAATATGATCTGTTACATGTAACATTATAGGTTGTTTATTGGATGCGGGTCATGTTGTGCTGTAATGAACTCGAACCCATAAATAAGTGAAAACAGCTTCCTGATACACACCTGCAACAGTAAATCAATGCAAAGTACCTCTGCAGGCAGACTCTCTGAGCCGCTTGTGCTTCAAACAGTAGTCAGACGGCAGACATGATGACGCACGCGCACTTCTGCGAGCCTGGTTGCTATGGTTACAACACAATGGGAGCCGGGACAGAGGTCTATTCGAAAGGAAGGGAAAAAACTGCAGGAGAGAGAGACTCAGGGAGATGGAGTGTGTGCGTGTGTGTGTGAAAGACAGAGAGAGAGAGAAAGAGAGACCGCTTGACTGGTCACTCCATCGCAGTCTTACAAGGAAGTCCATATTTTAGACAAGCACTTTTAGTCTAATGACATTTTACAATGGAAGGTAGTAAGAAAGTTGCATCTAAGGGAATTATATTCCACTATTTGAAAAAAAAAAAAAAAAAAACATTAATAGAAACATGAAATAAATATAAAACAAAAGAATATTGAATCATGAAGTAAATCTTTTCTGATTGTAATGTTTTTGGTTATATTGTCACAGTTTCACTCTTAAATATAAAGGCATTTTATTGGCCTCATAGATTTCATGAATAACTTTTAACGTCCATGGAAACTTTTCATTGCATAAAAAAGGTTTTATAAAGTGTAAAATGTTCTTTAGATAATTGAAATGCAACATTGATCATTGAATCTCAGTACTTAGAAATAAATTGTTCTTTAAAGGTTCTTTGGTGAACCGAAAGTGGTTCTTCTGTGGCATCGCTGCAAAAAAAAAAATCTTCATCTTATGGCCATAAAAGGATATCCATCTTCAGTTATTTTTTCTTCTTTAATGTGATGTATTTCCAAGTGAAACTTGTGACAGAGTATTGGTCAGCAATTGTCCATTCATAGGCCTACTTAGTTGTGGATGGTTCTTAAGAACTGTTAACTGAAAGATTATTTAAGGTTCTTCTATGTTATCATGTGAAAACCCCCTTTGGGAACCTTTTTAAGGTTTTAATAGTGTATCAATAATGTGTCAAAATTCAAGCGCCTGTTTGTTTTCTCTAGGACACATGCTGGCTTGGTATTTTCAGGCTTAAACTCTTTGAAAAATCCTAAAGAGTTTATGTTATCATAACTGCATGCGTGTGTTTTTTGCCTTGAAAAGTGCAGTTTTGTGCGTACTGTTGTCAGAATTTACTAATGTTGGCAGAACTCGATTTCATTGATTGGAGGGAGAAAAGTGGTGTTACATACCAGAATGAAGCCAAACCAAAATGGTGGCAGCCTTCATGACATCACTGGAAAGTCATTTTAGAGAAAACACAAGACTACACTTATTTTGATAAAAGTTAAGTGCTAAAACGGGATAGCTGTTTGGTGTGGCCTATACATGACATCAGCAGAACGGAAACAGGAAGAGCAAGACAATATTTTTTGACTAAAACTATATTCTTGTGTGGAATTAGATCTGCTAATTGTTCACAATAAGGTTCAATTTGAATCCATGTTGACTTTAATAGAAGAAATGATATAGATTTTAAATAAGCCTCATGAATGCCCAGGTTTTGGTGAACAAAATTGTCTATTTCAAATAATAACTTTATAATGTCACCCCTACCTCATTAAGGTACTACAATTAAGCCCATTTAGTGGCCATTACCTAATCAAGCAGTTCTAGGTTAATTTCCTTAATTAAGTGTCGTAAATCGACAATTAAAGAGGCAGCGATTTACATAATGAATAGCCTTATCTCGACATCCTCTTGGTTTTTGCCTTCGCTTTCCTCACCTTCCCTTTTCCCTGAAGAATAAGGAAAATCACGCCCCTTCTCACCCTCGAGTGGTCGTGCGTCCCTCGCTCACCCCTCCGTGAAGATTTGTGCCCGTGCAGACTGCAAAAGAGTGCAAGTCGTCTTGACAGAGGAGCGGGAGAGGGGCAGAAAGAAAAGGGGGTGGGGAAGAATCAAACGTACGCATCAATTTGTACAGTCTTCAGCTGCACCCCGTTTTCTGCGCCGATTTCAGGGGGGAGCGGCAGGGAAAACGCTGCGTTATTTGCGAAGCCGCAACAATGTAAATCTTTCCGCGCATCGAGTTGCCTGTATGTTTGAACGCGTGTAGGTCAATGTACAGTACGAACGGCGGCAGGAGCGAGAGAGAGAGAAAGAAAGGGAGATACGCATCGCTGGATATTATAGGTAAGAAGGGGAGAAAATGGATGCTTTTATTTGTCTCGTTCCCTTTTGGCCATGCTCAGATGGTTCCCCTTTCCACGCACTCCCGTCTTTGTGCTGTGCTAACGTGCATAGACTGGGCTAAAATCATATTGCAAATCGGGGTGCGTAACCACGCAGGTCTCGAGTGCTCACATTCCACGGAGCTCGACAAGAATGCCATTCGCCATTCTGATCCCACATCTTCCTCATATGAGAACTGGGAAACACTGAAAGGTGGGTGCTTGCGAGCCTCTCTCCTCGTCTTGTCAGGATTGAATATGCAGTGCATTGTCTGAAAACTGTAATCCAGAGGTCGTCCAGTTAGTACAGTAGAGCACTGCCTCTGCATGCGTATCAATAACAAGCAGCAGAAGAATGGAAGAAAGGAACGTTGCGGTGCGTGGCCGAGAGATGATGCACGTTTGGGTGTCTAACTCACCCCACCTCTTGGCATTGTGTATTTGCCTGCTAACAATTCCAAATCGAAGCTAATTTTGGTCTAATTATATTTGTGCCAGTGTACATATGAGGGGGACATAGTGATTTGTTGTGTGTGGCAAGCCATTTTAACATTTATTCTAAAAAATAGGCTAGTAGCCTATCTGTTTTTATATATTACTAGGATTTGAATTGGTAGTAATTTGGTTTTGGAAGTAGAGCTTTGCTAGTATTGTGCACTTGGTTATGCTGACACTGACACATATCCCAGTAATGACAAAGTAACTACTCCATTGTTACTAGTAGCAAAATCTTTTTTGTTAATGATTTCTTTCAAAATCTGTGGTTCTGTGCAGAACTGTTCACTTATTTTGTGTTCTATATAGTGTGCTTTTCAGTTGTTGCTAGTACCTATATTGCACTTTTGCTAACAACTATCCATTTTGTATTTAAAATTCACAATACTAAAATATTTAATGGTATGTATTCCATTTTATAAATTAATGGCCATTAGTACACTAGTGTACAATCTATTTGTAAGATTTGAAATTAAACAGTAAGGTTAACTTACTGTAAAATAAAACTAGTAATAACTAGTAAGCACAGAAACATGCTGTCATTCTATTTTTTTGTTTCTCTGCATTTTGTAATACTTGATTCTGATTGCTCAATCATGGCATGCTGAGGTAAGTTATTCCCTGATAACAACTGTTGTCAATAGCAACAGCTAATAACATTCTGCAGACTCACTCTCTCCTCTTTCTAGCTGACATCTTGCATCTCTGTTATTTAGAAAATTTGAACCCAAATCAGTATTATGCATTCAGTCATTTTGTTATGCAGGAAGTAGCCATGTAATTAGCATAATAAAGTACATTCAGCCAGTTGTTATAACAAAATAAACTTTGTATTAAAAGTAATACAAGACTAGGCATGAACCGTTTCCAAGGTATATCGCAGTTTGGAAAAGTCGAGGTTTTAAAACCGCCCAAATTTTCTGCTATACCGTTCCTAAGGTATGTGTAAGATTTTTTATTTACATTTTTTTTTAGGACAACAGTGTCTCCAGCAGAAAAGATATCCAAGAATGCCGTTTTAAATTGTAAAGAAATCTGTGTTTTTGAAACAAATGAAGACAGCAGAAGTCAATGATTCATTTTAATGATTTAGCCTGACATGTTTACTGTTACAAAATATCTTAAATGTTTCTCAAAATAAAATATATTGTGTTTAAAGGGGGAAAAAAGTTGTTGTTTTTACCCAGACATTTAAAAAGAATATATTTTAGAGCAGTAAAACTGTGAAACCGTGATATTTTTATCCAAGGTTATCATACCGTCAGAATCTTATACCGGCCCATGCCTATACAAGACCTCTTTATGCTTTGTGTCACCCCGATCACCCTGGCTGGGTTTATTCTGCCATAACCACTAGCTGAATGTACATTGTCTTTTTACCTGTAAGTGGTTTCTAAAAATATTTGATTAGTAACTAATAGTAATTAGCTGAGACCTGTTTACAGTTCCCTATAGAGTTTAATGACAGAATGAATGTGCGAATTTCCTTGTACTAACAAGTTCTCAATGGAGATTTGAAACTATCAGTAATAGAACAGTAATATTATGTAATAAATATGTACTGGTGGTTAAATAGAAATTGTGATGGGTAATTGTGTGAATAGTGATTAAGCAGAAAATTTGTTTGTAAACACTACTGAGTAGTAATAAACACTACTTAGATCTGAAAAATAAATGTTTAAACTGCTTGCCATATGGTGTGGGCCTGCCTGTATATACCGTAAGTGTATATTGCCGATTGCTTGGATGCATGTGTGCTTGCAGTGGCAGAGTGGAAGGCTTTTGGTATGCATGGAGACCAGCCAAGATTTTAGTAATGGACTCCTGATGAATGAAGGTTCACCTGTAGACAGAGTGCTGGCAGCCTTTATTGTTTGTCATTTGGATATATTACCTTGTGTACACCATAATTGGATCACAAATATGCTGATTTTACATTTATATGATATGCACAAAGTGAAGTCTTTGTGTGTTTGCCACTAGCATTAATTCTTGTTTTACAAATGAGTATTTTGTTAATTGTAGTCATGATGGAGTAGCCTGAGTATTCTGTGTGTTGGTTGTCAGCAGATTGTGCATTTGTTTATATGTAATATTTATCAGTGTTGTGGTTTTTCTCTTGTGTTCAGTGGTTTGGGTGTAAATGGACATTTTGCAGTTTTGAAGGTGGTGCTAAATACACTTACTCGCTTCACTCAGTCTGTTAGAGTGCTATATATAGTCTCATTCACAATAAATGAAGTGTGTGTAGGACAGACAGAGAGAGAGAGAGAAAGTGTAGAGGCTGGCTTGAACTACTGGAGTGACTTAGTTAACCTCTTGAAATAGAGTTGTATCTCCTCATACTCGCAAACTTCGAAATCTCTTTGTGTCTCTGATTATTTATTATCTTTCCATTTCAAGTAAATGGGAGTTTGTCAGATGGTCTTTGTCATAAAGTCCCTCATGGTGAAGTTTATAATATGGGTCACGTGTTAACCCTTTATAGGGCACTCATTGGAAAAACCCTGTAGTGTTACTGGGACTTATTACTACACTTAAAAAAAGAAAAATAATATTGTAATCCATGTCAGTGAAGTTACCATATATGGTTCGTCATCTGATAAAGGGGAATGGGAAAAATGTGATTCACTATGGCTGTGAGGAGGTTAATTAGCAAAAGTTACTATATGGCAGTCGATTATTGCATTGTTGCTAAGTGATTGTGCTTGAATTAGCCCAGCAGTATAAGACTATGATTGAAAAATTATATGAGGGGAAAAATAGATCTAGACTCAAAATTACAAATACAATGCTGTCTGTGGGGCTAGAGTTGTACATGTTATTTATATATGAGTAAGGGCTTCTGCATTGAGAAAATCAAGATTGTATCACATTAAAAGAGTGTTTTAATTAATAATTAACTCATGCTAAATAAATGAAGAAAAAAAAGTAAAGCTGTTCTTATTATCTTTACTTAGAAAGTATTTATCTGCATGACTTTACATTGTTTGAATACTGTTAAGTATATATTGCATTTTGAGATTTGTGTGTATGTTGATCTTTTAGTGTAAGCAGTGCCTCTCCCAATATTGGCTGCAGTGGATGATTTTTGCAGAGCTCCATTCAACATTGATGACTAAAGCTCAGCTTCAGAGTACCACGAACCCTCTGAAGTACCATGCAGTCCACATACAAATATTTTTCTTACTGTACAGCAGTACTGTTCCATGCTGCAAACTGCAGATTGCTTTGGTGTCTAAATTGTTAACGATAACTCCAGGAGAATTACAGAATAATTAATCATAGATAATTTTATTATTCTAATATATATATAAGAATATTAGATTATTAGATTTCCGTTTGAAATCTTATTAAGTTTACCAATATCATATTACTTTTGATTTGAATTAAATAAACAGTTTCTATGTTCAAGGCCATATCAACAGATTCTTTAAGTATCTGATAACAAATAGAAATACGTGCATTTAATTTACTTATGCTATGGTCAAGTTTGTATAGGCTTTAATAGTGTTAACTCTGTCCCCCCGCAGTTTTCAAAAGATTCAATGACAGGTCTCCTTTAGGCCAAGTAACTGATAACAAAAAGAGATGCGTTCATTTAAAATACTAATGCTACAGTCAAGTTTGTATTGATTTTAATAGTGTTTTTTTCTGTTCACCCCAGGTTTCAAAGATTCACTGTAGGCCAACCATTCAGTTTGTGGTCACACTTCTGCTTTCAGTAATGGCATACTGGAAGGAATGGACCACATAGAGAGCTAGTCATGAAGACCCGAACCCACAAAGAATCGGTGAGGGTATTGCGTACTGAGATCTATGACAAAGGTAGACATGTAGATGTGTAGATTTGACTTTTTTACTGCTTGGTATTAGAACAAAACATGTTTTTATTTGCTAATACTTTTGCATCACTGTATTCCTTTTTGTGTAATGCCTTAATTTTGTAACGCTCTCTTTCTTTTTTCCCCTCTGTTTTTCTGCACCCTCATTCGGTCATGTTGGGCATTGCCACAGATGCCCGCTCGCAGTGGACGTAGGAGGGGGGGCAGCGAGGAAAGGAGGGGTAGACGTCCGCACCCCAGCCCCTCTCGAGCAGAGCGCAATGAAAGGCAAACAGTAAGATTTCTTGTATTTTTTCCTCCATCTGTCTTTGTTCTAATGTCTCTTTTTCCATGTTGTCTTATTTTTTTTTATCTTTTATATACTCGTAATGTACCTCATCCTTTTTTCCCATCTCTAAATTAATCTTTCAAGTAATTTTTACCATATTCCACACTATTGTGCTTTAACTGTATATATGTTTTGCATTCGCTTGTGAGCAAGTTATGTTCATTTCATATTTTTATACTAAATTTATAAAAGTACAACTGCTCCACATTGTTATTACAATTATTCTTTTTAGCAAAGAACCGCTGGAGAGGAACTCTCTGTTGGACGCTTCAGCCGACGATCTCAAGGTCATGATTCATCAGAAAGTGAAGGGGAGGAGCATCTGCCACCACCCAAAAGACAGAAAGTCCAGGTACTGGTACATTTTTTGTAATAAAATTCCTTAAGATTAAAATTGGTAAAAAAATATATTGATATTTGTTTTTGCCACCAGGATTCCTCTAATCCCTCAGCGCCACCTATTTCGACTAACACTTCGACTTCAGCTCCACCTCCAACATCAAGCAACAGTCAATCAAGAGAAAGTGACAATGAGGATGGTCAATCACAAGGAAGTCGGAGCTCAGTTGGAGGCAGTTTAGCCAATAGTAGCAGTAGCATAAGCAGTGGTCGGGATATTGACCAGGACAATCGATCCTCCTCTCCAAGTCTCTCTGCTTCCCCCTTGGCTAGTTTGGATTCTGAATCTGACTCTCCAGATTCCCCTAAGCAGGGTGTAAAAAACAAAGATGGAGGGGGATCAAAGTGTGTAGCAGAGGAGCAGAGAGGTTCAGGAAGGAGTGAGGATAGTAGACCAGAGGACCAGAAGGACAATGAAGGAGGAATGGAGGGAGATTTGTCTTCCTTGAAGTCCTCAGCATCCCTCTATACATCTCATCATGGAATGGTGGATAGTACAAATGATGCAAGTAGCAACAGGAAGTCATACTTCCCCCTGGATTCCAAAGTTTCAAGCAAGATAGAGTATACAAGTCCTGGTGGTCCTGAGGTGCTACACACCAGCAGTCGCATCCCTCCTAAAGCAAGCACTCAGTGTGGGAAACCTGGGGTGGGTGGAGCTGAATATTCCCATGGGAACTCAAATGTGAGCCATGCACCACCACTTCCACCTCCACCTGCCCTGAAACCTTTAGAGGTGGGGCAGAATGCTCCAAGTGGGGACAGTAAAGCAGACAAACCAGAGAAAGGTGATAAGTCTGTTCCTCCCTCCTTGCTTCCGCAAACAAGTACCGTTCCCCAGCAACCACCTCCTCCCAACACTCACCATTACACCCCCACCAGCTGGTCAGGGGGACCTCCCACTAATTGTCCTGGCAACTGGGGATATGTACGTTACCCAGGTAACCACCACACACATCCAAACCAACAGCCTCCAGTACAGCAACAGCTGCCTTCGGTGTACAATACTCCTTCATCCACTCGGCACTCTTCCCACCCACCTTACCTTTCTCACCCTCATCCACACAAAGAGTTCCTGCCCAGGTATGGCACTACAGCTGAGCGAGAGAGGGCAGGGAGGGAGTTTGGCAACAGAGACTTCCCTGCTAGTAATAGCAGTAGCAATGCAAACAGTAGCAGTGGTAGCATCTGTGGTAGCACTTCTGGTGGCGGTGGACCCAACTCTAATGTGAGCCGAGATTTTGGGACCTCCATGCCTGGACAAAGCAGAGACTATGCCTCAAACCGGGATGGACCTTCAGGACCACAGAGTGGTCGGGAATATGGACCAGGTTTCAGAGATCGTGAACGAGGGACTGGGAGAGAATTTCCTTTGCCAAACCAGCAACTTCAAGCACAGGGCAGAGAGTTCGGACCTGAAAATACTGGAGGGGGAGGATGTCATCCAAGAGACAAGGAAAGTAGGTGGGGAGAGTTATCAAACCAGGCTAGGGAGACAGGGAGTAACAGTTATGCTGGTAATGCCAACCAAGCACCTGTTGGTGCCCCATCATCTGCTTTGCCTTCAGCGACCCTGGTGAACCGTGACCCAGCCAGTTCACCACAGAACAGTACTAGTCATCCTCCTTTTCCCTCTGCAAATTCCATCCCTCCAAACAGAGACTATTCGTCTCCTATGGATGCAAATGTGCAAGGACAGACTCCCCAAACATCCTCCAATGCAGCAGAACTTCCTCCCCCTCCACACTATTTAAGAGAGTACCCCCCTCCTGGAACAAAAGATCCCTATCCGTCTCCTGGATCATCCTCTTCATCTGTCCCACTTTCTGGTGTGCAGAGGGAGTTCCCAAGTCCACCTGGATTGGCCCCAAATCTTACTCGGGAGTATCCTGGAGGACCACTTCCACATCACTCTCACTATCCTGGCCAGACAGGGTTGCCTATGCAGCATAGAGACAGAGAGCGGGAAAAGGACAGCACTGCATCTTCTCATCATTCAAATCGTAATCATCCCCCATCTCTTTCTCCTTCATCAAGTGGCTCTGGCTCTGGACATGGACATCCCACATCTTCTTCCTATCCCCCTCCACCTCCTCCACCCTCAACTAGTTCACATGGTCAGCCCCCACCCATTGCATCCCTTCCAGGCAATCATGCTCGACAAGGCCCATATTCTTCATCTAATCAGACTCCACCAACTCCACTCTCTCCTCTTCCCAGTCCCTCAAACAATCCAATGGGAGGTTTTACTTTTCCATTAACCTCTGCTACTTCTGTACCACTTCCTGCATCAGGTGTGTCCACCTCTTGTCCATCAGGTTGCAGACCTACTTCTTACCATGGCACTTTAAGCAGTCATACTCCATTCAGTAGCTCTTACCATGGCAACGGAAACCATGGAAATAGCAATGCCAGTGGCAATGCTCCCAACAACAGCAATAGCACTAGCACTCCATCACTACTGCACTCCCCTCAAAACAATAAAGTACAACCACATATTGGTAACCCTGGCCATAACAACACTACTTCAACCCCCAGCACATCTGTTGGAGGAGATGGTCACTCTGATTCATCTTCTGGCCTAGTGCCACCACCTGTCATCAAAGAGGAGCCAGTAGAGGAGAGAGAGGAATTAGAGAGCCCACCTCCAGTTCTCCGAAGTCCCTCCCCAGAACCAAAACCTGTTGACATTCCAATCCATGCCAGCCAATCAGCTCGGTAAGACCAGGCTTTTCACTAAAAAAAAATAATAATAATAATCTAATCATAATCATGTGATTTGAGAGTACAAAAAACCCTGAACTTTAATTATTATTATTATCAAGATGTCATATAGTTTATCTGTTTCAGATGATTTTATATTTTTAATTCCATTCTACATTCATTTATTTCTCGTAATTGACAATTGTTTCACCTATACTTTTTCTCAGTTGATTGAATTAAATCAAAAACTTAGACTTTAAGTTGTGTTTAAGAATTAGATAACATATCACATTACATATGGTTGAGTATAAAACAGGTTTTAGGAGATAACCTGATGTCCTATTTGATATAAATCCTTTCACTATGTGACATAAATCAAATAATTTCAGATCTTCACTATCTGCTAAAGGTTCTTGTAAACCAGATGTAGTTCATTCATTACAGTCCATGTGAATACACATTTCACATGCTAATGTATATGTGTAGTCACATGCTAATGTAAATACATTTCTGCTTTCAGGTTCCACAGGGTTCTTGACCGAGGAAGTGGGAACTCTTGTGCCCGTAGTGATGTTCTGTTTGTTCCACTTGATGGTTCTAAACTTTGGAAGAAAAGAAATGAAGCCATAGAACGTGCACGTAGAGAAGTTGAACAACGAGCAAGAGACCTGCGAGAGAAAGAGCGGGAACGAGAGAGAGAAAAGGAGAGAGAGAGAGATCTGGACAGACATCTGCAGGTAAGAGACTGCTAGTTTGTTGCACTGCAAAAAAGAAGAATGCATGTAATATCAAAATTATTGTTCTCAAAACTAGACATATTTACTTGAAAATAAATTACATAATGAATTATATCTTATTTCCAAAGGAATCTATTAGTTTAGTGAGATTAATCCTTAAAAATCAGTGGGCAGTTTTGAGGTAAAAAAAAATTTCTCACTACAAAATATTGCAAATACTTTTTTCTCATTCTGGCAGAGGAAGTGGTTTCTTGTTTTTGTTTATTGAGTAGATTCTTCACACATTACTTTTTTCTTTAATTTGCGTTTAACATAAGATTTAATGTAAGATAAGTATGTAAACTTTACAATTCTTCACACATAACAAGTCAGGGCAGTTTTTTAGGGTAAAGTATACTTTATATATACTTTTTATACTTTATAAAAGAAAAGGTTTTCTCACCACAAAAATATGGCATATATCTCATCCAGACAGAGGAAATTGTGTTGCATGTTATTTCTGTAACGAGGAGGTTCTTTATACATTACCTTTAAGGGTCTTTATACATTTTTTTCCTCCATTTTCAGCAGAAGGACAGTGGCACAAGTGCTGGTTTAGGAGCTGCAGGGACACGCCAGGGTTCTTCGCTCTTCTTTCCTTCCTCCTCCTCCATCCTTCTAGACCCTTCATCATCTTCATCGTCCTCTATGAACCCATCCCACCCAGCAGCCCATCCACAGCACCACCCCACCCACCATGCCGCCCACCACCACCCCCACCCCCACCACATTCACCCTTCTCATCCTCTCCATCCCTCTCTTTCTCACTCCATTCCTCATTCTCTTCTCCTCCCTTCCATGGCAGGGGGCTCTCAAGTTGTTGGAGGCCCTCAGGGTGCTCTTGGCATTGGGCTTGGGGGTCCATACTTGGGCCCTGATACCCCGGCCCTCAGAACCCTGAGTGAGTATGCCCGTCCTCATGCCATGTCTCCACTAAGTGCTGCCGCCCGGGCACAGGCACACCATCCACACCTTCACCACCACCCTCACCCACACATGCATGCACACGCTCAAGCCCACCCCCATGTGCATCCTTCATTTTTCCTGTCCCAATTTCAAAACCCAGCGCTCGCACACCCACACCACCTTCCAGCCGATGCTGCCACGGCTGCTGCCATTCTGGGCTTTTTGTATGGGGGCGGGCTAGAGGGAGGCCCTGTCCATCCAGGGCATGGTCCCGGGCCTGGGGGGTTGGCTGGGGCAGGGCTTGGGGGAATGGGATTCCCTCATGCTGTCGCAGCTCAAAGAGAGCGTATAAAGCCAGGATTTGAGTTTAAGAGCGAGGAGCGTGTCTACACAGCTGGAGCCTTAGCTGACCAGGCAATAGCTTTGTCACATGCACACTCGCACGCACACTCACACTCCTTGCTGCTAGGGGGCGGAGCTGGAGGCGGACCTCCCGGTAGTGAGGTTGCCCTTT
>CAIGQV010001633.1:14867436-14908789 GCA_903798115.1 Danio jaintianensis
TTCAAAATATGATTCTGTCACTATAAGGGATGGGTCAGGATGGTGGACTAGTCGCCTGTAACCAACTCATTTGGAACGCGTTTGAACTATTTTCAACAGTTACAAATAAAAATGTTTGTTGAAATGTTCAAAATCAAAGACGAGTTCTAAATGTGCATCGAAATAATGATTAAAAAAAAAAAAAAATTGTTAATAAAAAATGACCAAAAAACACCACAAGATGCTTAAAATATTTAGTTAAATATTGATTTATATATAATGTTGATATTTTTAATATATGTAATATATTTTAATGCATAAAAACAAAATGTACATTTGGTTCAATTTGCACATCAAATGAAACAATATTTTCACTTTTAACTGCGTAATTAAAAATACAATAATCCACTTATGTTTATGTATGTTTTTCTTAGTTTTTATATTTTAATTATTAATAGCAGTTGAAAGGGATCAATTAAAGAGACAGTTCACACAAAATTCAATCTATTTTCACCCTTTAGCTTCTTGTTTTTTGAAACAAAATGTCTTTTTAGTCCATTCAATGAAAAGCAGTGGGATCCAGTGTTTTGTACCCCATTAACTTTCACAGTTGGAACAAACCCATCTTCATAATATATTTTACCTTCAAAGGAAAAACAAAACTATATCAATCTAGAACAGCATGGTGAGTAGAGATAATGTTCATTTTTGTGTGAACTCTCCCTTTAAGACAGTGTAGGACATTACAACAGCCATAAAGGCACCACTTCTGTAACAAATTGATGCCAGTTAAGTTTGGCTCGAATGCCCAGTTTCACTCAGAAACACGTCCGAAGTAAAAACGGATTTCGAACGCCAAGAATAATGGCAGCACTGTTTCTGTAAGCATTATTACCTTCAGCGCCACTGGGAAACTGTGCTACTCTTATTAAATTTCCCACTTTTGTTTTGTTGCGTATTTGGGTGGCAGCCGCGGGAGGGGTACACCCCCTGATGGATCCGCTGGCATCAGGGTCTCCCCTGGCCCGTCTGCCGTACCCAGGGGCTGCTCTTGGGCCTCCCATCCTGGCACACTCCCTCACTGACAGCGAGGTGCTTCGACAGCAGCTCTTTGGTAAGAGGTGCAATGAAGATCCATTGCGATATAGTTCGCCGTTCTACCTGTTAAATGACTTCTGCATTGGCTTGTGTCTTGTGTACAGGTGGTCCTTTCCGTGAGATGCCCCAGTCCTCGTCTCTGGGTGGCTCCATGTCCGCAGCGCACCAGCTCCAGGCGATGCAGCAGGCTCAGAGTGCCGAGATTCAGTTTCAGAGACTCGCCTTGGAACAGCAGTGGATCCACCACCATCATCATCACTCCCTCACGCAGGACGAGTACTACAGGTGAGAACACACACATTTATGCTTCACACAGATGTGAATGCACAACATTAGCATTGTTACAATACCAGATTTTTCTGGCGCTATTTGAAGTATAAATTATGTTAATCCTTTTAGCTGGAAGGGGATATTGGAATTGATTTTTACAGTGCCATACACACAAACACAAAATTATTAACCCTCCTGTGAAATTTGTAATCTTTTATAAATATTTTCCATGTTATGTTTAACAGAGGAAAAATTATTTCACAGTATTTCCTATAATATTTCTTTCTTATGGAGAAGGTCTTGTTTCTTTTAATTTGGCTGAAAAAAAAAAGGTTTTAATTTTTGAAAGCACTTTTTTAAGGTCAATATTTTAGCCCCCTCATTAACCTAACTAACATATTTAAGTATTAAATTGCACTTTAAGCTGAATACTGGTAACTTGCAAAAATCTAGTAATATATTATGTAATAATATATAAAATTAGTAATTAGTTATTAAACTATTATGTTTAAAAGTATATTTTCTGCTTTAAACAGCACTTGGAAAATATTTTTTATATTTATCTATTAATTGTGACTTCAATTATATGTATGTAATATATATCTATGTGTATGTGTTACTGTAAAAATCTATTTAAATATGATATATTTTTAGTTCATACAAAGAAGTGGAATGCAGTGTTTTGTACCTCAAATTTCACTGTATGATCAAAATAGCTGAAGTTTGTTTCATAGAGAGAAAAAAACATTTAAATCTATACCTAAAAAGACATTTCCAATCCTATTTGAAGTACTATCATGCCTAGTATCAGCAATGTTAATCTCTTTATCTGTAAGGGAAAATCCTATTGAAATTGATTTTTACAGTAACATAAACCTTTTGAGATCAAGCGATAGTGCAAGCCTCTGTCTTCAGCAAAAAAGACAAATAGCCGAATTCCAATTAAAAACGAGTCCACCTATAATCCTAACGACGAATCTCCTTACATTCACCAATTAGAGACCTTTCTGTTTCCATGGAAATGAGAATTGTGCAAGAGAGTTCAGTGAACTTATATTACCATAGCGCACTGCACACGATGTAACTGAGTAGAGCCTTTCTACAATATATAACAACGTATTTTAATATTTTGGATTACATTTACATTGAACTAAAATATAAGTGACCATAAGTTAACACTTTATATTTTTACTTAATTTTAATACTTATTCATTTATGTTTTTATTCATTTTATTTAGTATAGCCTCATGGGCTGTGTAGTTGAGTGAAAATTCTGTCAACATTAACTCACCCCAAATCTGTTGGGTTTCTTTCATCTGTGTGATCTAAAAAGAAGACATGTTGAAGGATTTCTATAGTAAATCAGTTTTTAACATTCTTCACTTAGGGAATTAGGGAGTTATTTTTTTGCAATTTTTGGGTGAACAAAATTTTTGTGAGTATAAATATCATCAATGTTTTGAACATGAGACTACTGTAACGTCTTTTTGTTATTCAATCTTTGACCTGATATACAATTTGCCCTCCATTGCAGCCACCTAAAGAAAGAGAGTGATAAAACGCTGTGAGAAACACAGAGGACATGAAGACAAGAAAATGAAGAAGGGATGAAGTGCAAATAATTTAAAAAAATAAACAATTGTTTAAAAAATTCAGCACTGAATGACAGCAAATCTGAACTGAGATCTGGATGTGACATCAGAACACATATCATTCAATCTGAACGAACCTAAACACAGGTGCAGCAAACAATGTGTATATTCCAAAAAGGTGAGATTTATTACTCTGGCACACAGCCTAGACTCTGTGGCACTGAGCGGATATTCCCAAACGTCCCCAAGGATTCCTCATTGTGTTATTTCATATACCAGGCAGAGGAGTTTAAGCTGTGGTTCAGTCTGTGTACACAACATTATGCCAGAGAGAATGTCTAAATATCAAGTTCACTTTTATGTCTTTGCATGTAGCTAGATACAAAAAGCCCAATGGGCTAAAACTCTTGATCTGTTTTTTTGTTCATTTGAAAAATTGACCACTCTGAAAGAGTGTTTATGAAAGGGTGCATGAGATGAACAGCTTACCTTCATAATGTTTCTTTATCGTGTTCTTATTAAAATTATTAATGTTGTTTGTTTGTTAATAATTATATGATTATATAAACATTATTTTTTATTATTTTTTTACATTTTCATGGTACCGCTGTTTATTTTTTATTTTTTATGTTCAATTTACCTTGTGGGAGAAAAAAAAAAGCAAGATAAAAGAAAAATCTGGAAATAAAATACCATTTTTTTCTATGAGTCATGGTTTGTGTGCATTTGCCGTTTTCCTTTATGTGTGCCTGTGTGAGTCATTTTTGTACGAACAGTTGATTTGCATTTGGTTTACAGGTTATTCATATTGAAAATAATATATTCACATAATTAATACAGGGTGTTTTTCTTCTTCTGAAATTTGAACTGAAATATTAGGGAAAATATTCCCATTTCATATTTTTTAGTTATTGTTTGATTCAAACACTCATGTATGAGTTTCTGTTTCTGCTTTGTACATTGTAGTGTGCAAATGCATCCACAAAGACACTAGTAAATGAACAGGCCCTTTCAAAGCAAACGCAGAGTATCCAAAGAATATTGCATCCCTTAGGACGTTCTTGTCTCTCTCTGTTCTCGTTCTCTCACAGCAAACGCATATGGAATTGCATAAGTGTGTCTAATAAGAGACACATGCAACAAGCATGAGATGAACTCGTATCGCTGCAGTGAGCAGCAGTCAGGGGGGAATAGACTCTTTTACAATTACTTTATCCTTTGAAGCTCACTGGATGTGACTTCTTCCCAGAAAAGCATACAATAGTGAACATCTTGAAAATTCATTGCTAAATAAATAAAAAATACATTTTCTGTATCACATTATTCTATAAGATTGCTTGTTGCTCGTACTATATAATGGTTTTGTGTGTGGTACTATAATGTTAGAGGACTTTATAATGTTGGAATAAGATTACAATGGCTGGTTCTCTAGATTTGTTCTGTCTTAAATCTTTTTTTATAAACATTGATAATATATCTTCAAAATTGAATGATCATTTAGACCATTTATTTGCAGAAAATTTTATCAGGTCAATGATACAATGTGTCATGTTATCGCAATGTTTACAGTCTAAAAAATGGATTACCTTATTTTATCCTCCCTTAGCCCCAGTTTAAAACGCCATTTTATGTTATTGACTAACTAACTGGGTTTGACCTTCTGGCAATGTTTTCTCAAAGTTAGAAGCAAATCAAATGTTCTTTCATTATAGTAAGCAATTTCATTATGTTTTAACTCAGCAAATGTGAACTTATGTGAACCTTTGCATTATGCAGCCATCTACTTTGTGTTCTAACTTTGTGTGTTCTAATAATAATTTTAATTAATAATCCTAATCTCAACCCTAAAATCTAAGTTTACTATCACCAAAACATACAGCCAAAAGACAAGTTCTCAAATCGCATAGTCTTGGAATAGGCCATCAATGTGAGACTGTCTGCACCGATTAGCATCTGTTAGTTTAGTGTGAATTAGCCTAAATGTTTTTAAATCGTTAGCATAAAACGGTGCTTATAAATTGGCGTTTGACGTTTTAGTAAGACATTCGTGTTGTAAGTTGCTTCTTTTTTTCAAACGTTTGGAGATTGAATATTCAGTAATCATTTACAAAATATCCCTATAATGTTTGTAAAATGATATTTGAAAAAATGGCTTATGTTTTACGGATATTTTGAAATATTCAGGGAGGAAAATTAAGAGAACATACTTTATTGGATCAATGACTATAGAGCGAGACGCCACTACAATTATGACCCTGCTTTAAAAACAACATGCTGGTATGGTTACTGGTTTAAACTGGTTAAGCGGCATAGATATTTACATTAGATGTCGCCTACCCTGTTGTTGTCTATTGGAAGGAATGCGTCAATAGAGCCGCCATTTTAGTACAGGGTAGCGATCCTTTGAAATGAATGCGGGACCAAGGTGCAGTGGAGGGCTGTGGCCATCCAGAGCCAGAGATATACACATATATACATATATCTATGATCGGGAATTTTCCCCCGTGGTCAGTACGCAAATATTAATTTAAATTACGAAAATTATAATTTTACATCACTTTTCTACATCGATGGATAAGTGACCGCACGGGCATTGCCGATAAAGTGTGTGTTTGTGTGCATGAAAATGTATTATCCTCCCTCCCTGTTAAATTTGATCTAATCCGTGTCGTGAAACACGTCCCCTCTCCTGCTTTCACTTCTCATTCTACAGAGGAAGCGATTCGTTTGTGAATGAATCCCCGTTATGAACGACTCGTTCACTTAGCCGACAATAATACAAGTTTCTAGCACCGCAGCGTCTTGTTGTCGTATTTCTTTTTCATTGTTTGCTGATTTTATTCAACAGAACTAGCATAAAAGCCTAGAATTCAGTGCAAGTTGATGCTACTTTGCCTTATGATAAGTGCAGTAAGAGACTGTATTATCATCAATAACGTTACTTGTTGAGCACAAAAGTTTGTAACATGTAAAAAACTAAATCTTACCTATGAAATGTTCTGCCTTTGTGCTTTGTTTTCTTTGTTTGCTCTTTACTACACCCGTAAGCAGCGCTAAAGTCCAGCATCTTCACATTGGCACACTGTCTTGACTAGTGCGGTTGAATGACATTTGTCCTGGGAGCACTGTACAAATGTGGCGGCGCTATTGACGCATGCTCAGGGTCCGTATGCGATATCTAGTGTATAAATCTATGGTTAAGCGACTTAAACTAGCTAATGACCATCAAAGAACCATCTTAAAGGGATAGTTCACACAAAAATGAAAATTTACTCACCCTCATGTGGTTTCAAACCATTATGAGTTTCTTTCTTCTGTTGAACACAAAAGAAGACGAGGAAAGCTGATGTAAACGCTGTTCCATAGTAGGACTGTTTGTTTTTCCTACTATGGAAGGTAACTTATAAGTTACAGGTTTTTAGCTTTTTTCAATATATCTTCTTTTGTGTTTAACAGAAGACAATAAACCATTAAAGGTTCGAAAGGCTGCGTAAATGACGTCAGAATATTCACTTTTATGTGAACTATCCTTTTTAACCTTCATCAATAGCCTGCCTCCCGCATATAGGCTAACTTTAATCCACAACGTATGTTAACAACACTGATTTTTAGCTTCTATTACAACTTAGTCTTATATTTTTGAAAACATATGAAGCAAGTAATTTCAGCATAACGGTTTACTGGAATAGTTATATAGCTAGGTTTAAAAAAATATCATTCATGAGCCTCAGGATTTGTTCTGCCCTCTCTGTGAAGTGCAAACTGAAAAGTGGGTCAGTTCGCAGTCACCTTGAATAAGTGTGTCAGAAAGCCCTATGTAACATTAGACGTGTTCACCTTATAAAAGTAACAACCTTTTGGTGTGTAGAGGTTACAAAGACATCACCAAATTCACAGATTTTAAATCATGTTGTGCAAATATTAAAAACTTTAAATAATAATTTCCGTTTAAGACTAATATGCAAAGTAAAAATGCAAATATACACATAGACTAAACACAACAGACAGAAAAAAAGAAAAAACCTGCTCATGATTTCCACTAGATGGCGGCACAGCCCCATTTTGTCCGATCAAAAGCAATTTCCTATAAACTACTAAAGATTTATTGTAAATACTAGTGTTTTTGGAACGTACTATAGTAAAGTACTTGAATTTATTTGATGTGATAATTCTATAGTTGCTGTGGTAATTCAACAACTAATATAAACAAATTACCCAATACTGTAGTTTTCTACAACATGGTATATTATAGGCTACACTACAACACAATCAGTTTACTGTAGTAAAAACTAAAGTAGCTGGACTACAGTGTTTTTTTAACAACTCCTTAGTTAAATACTACAATATATACAGTAGCTATAATACACTTTATTTTATGGTTAAAAACTATTTAATTATGTGATGTTGTTTATATGAAGTAAAATTATGATTTACATTAATTACAATAAATTAAAACATATGCTGGAATAGTTGGAATAGTTGGCGGTTCATTCCGCTGTGGCGACCCCTGATAAACAAGAGACTAAGGAAAATGAATGTCATCAAGTAAAAATTGCTTACATTTCAAACATCAATAAAAACATTAAACAAAGAATGCTGAATTTTAACAAAAAAGTTAAATTGTGCATAGTTTTTGCAGATGTTTCTTGACATCAGCAGAGATAAATGGTTCCTCAAATTTTAGCTGCCTGTTTAATGTGACATTACTACTTCTTACATGTGTTTTTGAGAGAAATTAGTAATATTGCTTTCTATTCTTACTCCTCAGAACTGATTTGAGTAGGACGATTGTTCTTATCTATATTACTACATATGGGTTATTAAGAAGAATATTCATAATTTAATTAATATATTCATAATTACAGTTTGAAATTCTGAATATTTTTTACAATTTATTTCATAAATATTACATATTAAGTTAAAAAATATGACTGCTTAATTAATGACTCATGGATGGTGGAGTTTTTGTCTTGTATCTAGTCCAAATATTGAAAGAAATACTAAATCAAGAAGCATTTTATAGACAAGCAAAGATATTGTCTTGTTTTAAGGAATATTATACCAAAATTATGTAAGTTTTTCCTTAAAACAAGCAAAATAATCTGCCAATGGGGTAAGCAAAATAATCAAATTTTTCCTTTGGACATGTTCTTGGTTTATTTATTTATTTATTTATTTTTTAGATATTTGGACTAGAAACAAGACAAAAAATCTTGGTGTATAGTATTTGGTGTATATAATTAGTCTATTCAGTGGATTTCCTGCTCTTTAGGGGATTTCTCCACTGAAGTTTAGAATCAAGCTCAATCAATGCAGAAACAACTCTAATACACGTTTGCTTTCTGATACACAGCTGAAAAAAAACCATTTAACAAAAGAGTTTTCTGTCTAATGAGTGATGACTCAGACATTTCCTGTTATGTTCCTCAGCAGTCTCAGAAAAAAGAAAAAGAAAAGTCTCAGGGAAAAAAGGTGTGTGTCTCTCTCTCTCTCTCTCTGTGAATACATTAAATGGATTAAGTATATTCTTTAAGTATGCTATTTCTACATCCACTCTTTTTAACAGTATGCTGAAGTGTAAATATTTTTCACAAGGCACTAAGTACGTTGAAATTGAAACAACCATGCACACATTTTTGTGAGACTTACATAATTAACTGGAAGTAGATGCCTGCCTGTTTGTTCATTTGTTTTGACAGATATGCATATGATGACATCAGACCTCCACTTTGAGGTTTGGGAGGGCCTGCATCTTCTTGTAAATGCCCCTATTCAAAGAAAATGGTGCAGTTTTTCATTTGCCTATCACAGATAAAATCAAGAGAGTCTGTCTGTGTGTTTTAGGTGTGGTCAGATGTTGTTTAAGAACTTGCATCAGTCTTGCACCTGTTTTCACTACAGGAAAACAAAGGGAACAAAAGGATAGTGTTTTTGAGATACCATGAAGAGTATGACCACACAATAATAATAACAATATCCAAACATTACCACTGTTTTTATCGATTGCAGTTGTTAAAATGAGGTTTCCCTTTAACTATAGAACAGTGAAGAAAACGACTTTAATAGTTATTGTGTAGAATAGACTGCTAAAGTGTAAATATGCAGCAGATGTTAATATGAGAATGCATGTGGATGAGGTGGTTTTCTGTGTGAATAGCGGAAGTGAAAGAACAAATAATACAAATATGTCTTGCGAAATATGAGTCCAGCTTTAGCAGCTCAGAGTCCTATTTATCTGGTTATTTACCTCTGTGTGTACAGTAGAGGGATTTAAATTAGTTCTACAAATCAGTTCATGCTTTTAAATTCTTCTATCCTGAGCATGTTGTTTGTCTGTTGCCATTGTAAAATGGTCAGTTTAAACAGTGAGTCTACTGGGAATTTACTGAACACATAATCTAATAAACCTGGTTAAATGGGATAAATGGTTATGTAATAAAGTAAAACATGTCTACATTTAAATCACTTTGAGCTGCAGTTATAATCTATACCATTGGTATAGATATTCAGGGCTTTTATGCTTTCACAAAGCACAAAATTGGTAATTGTGTATAGAATAAATAATATAAGCCTTGAAATGCAGAAGTTTTATGTATAAATGGAAAAAAATTGTAAATGCAGTGCCAACTAGAATGGAATTAAAATCACGGGACAAACTGAAATGTATGAATGAATGAATGAATAGGTTATGTGATTGTAAAAACACACTACTATTTGTAATTATGCAACATGAGAACTTTAATTTCCGTGCAATATGCAATTACATGACAAAGTTTTGTAGCAAAGGATATGTCCAAAACTTCATTCACACATTAGAGTGAACCACACCCATGCTCATTCCCGCTGCGCACCTGCTTAGGGTGTGTCGTGTCCTCATGCTAAAAAGTACAGAAATTTTCCTTTATAAAAAATTCTGAATTATAAAGCAAATTCCCAAACAAGGCATGAGACTAAAGATCATTTTAAGTGTTAATCTGACTAAGCGTGAGGTAGTGTGAGATCGTGACCGTATGGAGATCAAAAGAAAAATCAATATCACAGTGGAAGCCACAGCAACCGACACAAAATGACTTCTGTTTGGATCTGAAACCAGTACAAAGATAGGTGAATGTATGTGTTTTTGTGTGAGAGTGCATATTTTTATACACACTGTTATAGAGCCTCTCACATTTTGCAACTGTTGCAGCAGATACAGGACATTTATCTGGAAAAACGTAAAATAAAGAAAAAGAAATCACATTTCCAATGGATCGGAAATGCTATTTTATCAAACAAATAAACCTTTACATTAAAATACTCTGTAAAAAACAATTAGTTGTCTTGAATTTAGTTTTTAAAGTGAGTAAACCTGTTGCTTTTAAAGAGATTACGCTGTAAAAAAAAAGCGATTATTTAAAAAAAAGTGAGTCACATTTGCATAATTATAAAAATTAAGTCAACTTAACAGTTCCAAGTTACAATGGGTTTACTTACATTATTTTTAAGTGAAGTCAACTTGTTGCTTGTAAAAAAGTTGCACTGTAAAAAGTGATTAGTTACTTTACTTAGAAAAGTGTGTAAACACTTTATTAAAAGCAACAAGTTGGCTTTACTTAAAAAAAACAGTTGTAACTTGTAACTTTTCAGTTGACTTAATCTTTAGAATCATGCACAGTTTATTTAATAAATTTAAGGCAATGTGTTTACACACTTTTTAAAGTAAAGTCAGCTATACAGCTGTGCTTACTAAAAGCTCAGTGAGATTGAAAATAGAAATGTAACACTCACAGTCACAAGTGATCTCCATTGACACCTAAAGCCAAAAAATTAAGTAAATTCAGTTGCATTTAGACCTCAACATATTAGTGAAAAGGCATCATCTGTTAATATACATATATTATAAATGGGCTGACTGATGTTTTGTCATGAATTAACTCAAGACAATTACTTGAATTAATTCAGATATATTAAATGGCCTACCTTCTGTTCCAAACATTCCTCGTGATATGTGATATTATGTTGACAGTTTACAGTGAGAATGCTTTGTGGTTTAACATGCAAAATGACTTCATGGAAAAAGTTCCCCTTCATATCAACCAGCATGTTGTCCTGCTCATCAGACGGTACATATATTCACACATCACACACACACACACAGGTTTTCTTTTCACTTTCAAGACAAGTTTAGATACAATGCAAAGGCCAAATAAACTGCTCGCTTACAGCTGAGGTCCATTCGCGTGTACAGCCAGGTCTGCTTGGCTCTGAGATGATATATGCAACAGAATTATTCTGGTACACTGACACAGAGCACATTGGATTGGCAAGAATTCCCCTCAGAAAAAGAACACCTTAGAGAGCAACGCGAATGCAAAGTGCAAAACAGAAAGAAACAGAACTCAATATGTATCATTTTGAAAAAGGTTTTGCCAAAAGAAAACAGACATTCTGAGTACACACACACACTGCATACTGTACGTGAACTTACCAAAAAAGACTGCTGCCATTGATATCTGCTGTGAGCTGTTGATCGTGTGAATCACTGAGATGTTTGTTTTGAACTTTTACAGTGAGCAGATACCACTGCAACTGCATAAGAAAACCTCTGTGACTCATTGTATAATTTCCTGTTCGTCTGTGCATTAATACACATATTCATACACATAATAATACTCTGCTCACTGATGTAAATATATTTGTGAAATGCTTTGATAAATGAGGGTTATTTAAAACTGTTACCCAACATTCTTTAAAATTTCTTTAGGGTTTAGCAGATTTTTTTAAATATAAAGGGTTGGAACCCCTTGAGGTTGAGTGAATGATTTAAGCTTTCAGATATTGTAGCTATCTGAACTCCTGAACATTTGCTCACATAATATTCCACTTCAGGAAGTGTTAGCTTATTATTGTTATTATTCCAAAAAAACAAGACGTCATGCAAAATGAAAGTGCAACTAATACACACATTTGCAAGTCTCTTTAGTTTCCATAAACTTTAGTGAATGTGATAAAATGGTGTTTTATTTCTGATTAGAAGCAGATATGATCTTATTTAATGAACAAGGCTAAAGTCAGTATTGTCAAGTATGGTTTTACCCATACTCAAAATCAATCCTCTGCATTTGACCCATTCAAGTGCATGCACATATTAGAGTAATAAGTGAGAGCACGCACACACACACACACACACGCACGCACGCACGCACGCACTCTCTCACACACACACACACACACACACACACACACACACACACACACACACACACACACACACACACACACACACACACACACACACACACACACACGAACGCACCCTGTAAGCACTCAAGGGCACTTCCTTTGATTTAGTTTCAATTCCTGGTACTGGGAATTGAACCTGCTACTTTGGATTTCAAGTCAGGCTGCCCCACCAATAATCCACAACTGCCCATAAACTCTAAAAAAAAAAAAGGTTCTTCAATGGTTCTTTGAAATGGTTGAGGTGCTATATAGCACTTTTACTGCGAAAAGAACCTTTAAAGCACCATGAAGGTTCTTTAGTGGTTCTTGATTAAGGTGCTACATAGCACCAGCGCCAATACAAAGAAATATAGTAATAATATTTAGAGCCCTTAAGAGCAAATAACCTTTTTGATTATATACTAATCAAATTATTAAAGGTTTTTCATGAAACTTTGAGTTATTTATTTAACCCAATGGTTGAGTTAAAAATATTTGGTGCTTTGTTGGGTTATTTTTAACCTTTATTGGGGTATATATTATTGTTATATATGTATACATAATATATTTGACAAATCATTTTGTGGAAAAAAAACAAAAAACAGTTTTCTTCAGAGACTGATCAGTTCAATGCTTAGATGGTTTTTCATTAAAAACAAATAATGGTAACAATGCCCCCAGATGGCGTACATGAGTTTCGCCATCCTTGAGTTCCTATTGGTGGATTGGCGACTGCGACGAGCCTCGAGTGGCGGTTAATTTTTCAAAAGGAGAGCTCCACCGTTTCAGCTCTTCATACATTCAGGTACGTTATTACACTTTTAAGTCATATTACAGAGATATTTTGTATCATCAGGTAATGTTTCTATTTGTTAGAAAAGCCCTGGTGTTGAATAATGGTAAATACCTGTACTTGAAATGTGCCCGATATGGATAAATACTGTGCAGTTTAACGACTGCGGTCAGTTTTAAATAAGAGCCCCTTAAACAAAACATTGCTTGTCCCTGATTTAAAGAAAATTAAAAAAAATTAAACTATTCGTTATCACAGCCCAGCTCTACCTCAGATTGATTGTGGACATTACCACAGTGTTAACGAAACACTTCTCATGGGCATCTGATCTGAAATGATCAAATAAGAGCCCATTAAACCTTACACAAAAGACAGTTTGGCCCTGATTGAAAATTTTTTTTTAAAATAAAAGTGTTTGATATCACAGGCCAGTTTTACTTCTGATTGATAGTAGAGATTACCACGGTGTCAACTAAACAGTCCTCATGGGCATCTGATGTGAAATTATCAAATAAGAGCCCATTAAACCTTACACAAAAGACTGTTTGGCCCTGATTTAAAAAAAATAAAAATAAAATAAAACTATTAGATATCATAGACCAGTTTTACCTCAGATTAATAGTAGACATTACCATGTTGTGGACTAAATGGTTTCATGGACATCTAATGAGAAATTAGAAAATATGAGCCCTTTAAACCTTACACGAAAACACCATTTGGCCCTGATTAAAATAAATATATATATATATATATTAAAATAAAACTATTAGATATCACAGGCCAGTTTCATCCCAGATTGATAGCCGCGATTCATCAGCGGATGGCTCGTATGTCAGCTTATAGACAAACCAGCTGATCAACGTGACTTTGAAACATTCCAGTGTTCCTGTATCTGTGGTTACACTCAGTAAACTGTGGTGAGTTTGGTGAACTGATGACCTTCACGGCCAATCACAGTCATTTCTGTTGAGCACGTGAACACAACGGCAAATCAGCGCTGTTGAAGAACATGCTCAGTAGCGCTCAAATGTTAGTGGGAAATGGACATTTTTAAAATTTCAGTATGGATTGGTCCCCAATTCCAGTATCGTGACAACCCTACACTGTGGAAAAGTCTATCAGTCAGAGGTGACTCTAGCCTCTGATATCTAACAATTTTATTTTAATCATTTTTTACCAGTGTTAACTAAACTGTTTAATGGCCGTCTGATGTGAAATTATAAAATAAGAGCCCTTCAAACCTTACACAAACACCAGTTTATCCCTGAACTTAAAAAAGGGTTAAAATAAAACTGTTAGATATCACAGGCCAGTTTTACCTCAGATTGGTAGTAGACATTACCACGGTGTTGACTAAATGGTTTCATGGGCATCTGATGTGAAATTATAAAATAAGAGCGCATTAAACCATACACAAAAGATTTTTTGGCCCGTATTTAAAAAAAAATTCAAATATAAAACTATTAGATATCACAGGCCAGTTTTACCTCAGACTGATAGAAGACATTACCACAGTGTCAACTAAAGCTTTTTCATGGCCATCTGATGTGAAATTATAAAATAAGAGCTCTTTAAACCTTACACAAAACACTGCTTCGTTCCGAAAAAAAAAAAAGATTAAAATAAAACTATTAGATATCACAGGCCAGATTCACCTCTGACTGATAGTAGACTTTTCCATAGTGTCAACAAAACCTTTTTCAGGGCTCTCTGATGTAAAATTATAAAATAAGAGCCCCACAAATCTTCTAAAGAACCTTTTTTGTTCTTGAATTCAAATATTTATTAAATTAACACTATCAGATATCTGAAGATTTTTAAAAAAATATTAATTTAAAAAATACATTAAAACTGCTAGATATCACAGGTCAGTTTTACCTCAAATTTTATATATATATATATATTCATTCATTCATTCATTTTCTTTTCGGCTTAGTCCCTTTATTAATCCGGGGTCGGCACAGCGGAATGAACCGCCAACTTATCCAGCATATGTTTTACGCAGCGGATGCCCTTCCAGCTGCAACCCATCACTGGGAAACATCCATACACACTCATTCACACACATACACTATGGACAATTTAGCCTACCCAATTCACCTATACCACATGTTTTTGGACTTGTGGGGGAAACCGGAGCACCCGGAGGAAACCCACGCGAACACGGGGAGAACGTGCAAACTCCACACAGAAACGCCAACTGACCCAGCCAAGGCTCGAACCAGCGACCTTCTTGCTGTGAGGCGAACGTGCTACCCACTGCGCCACCGTGACATATATATATATATATATATAATATTTTTTTTAATTAAAACTTTTAGATATCACAGACCAGTTTTACCTCAAATGAATACTAGACATTACCACAGTGTCAACTAAACCCTTCTCATTGACATCTGGAGTGACATTTTAAAATAAGAGTCCCCCCAATGTTCTATGAGATACAGCTTTTTTCCTGAATTCAAACATTTATTAAAATAAAACTATTAGATATCACAGGCCAGATTCACCTCTGACTGATAGTAGACTTTGCCACAGTGTCAACGAAACCTTTTTCAGGGCTGTCTGATGTGAAATTATAAAAGAAGATCCCCACAAATCTTCTAAAGAACCTTCTTTGTTCTTGAATTCAAATATTTATTAAAATAAAATATTATACACAGAGAGAGTGTAAGGGCTAAAGCAAGGATGTAAACTTTGTACTGCATCATGAAACTATCAGTCACAGGTAAATCTGGCCTGTGATATCAAATTGTTTTATTTTAATAAATTTTTGATTTCACGTAAAAAAAAGCTGTATTTTATAGAAGATAGGGTAAGCTTTTGTTTTATAATGCCGCATCAGACAGTCCTGAAAATGTTTAGCTGACACTGTGGCAAAGTCTACTATATATATTTATATATTTTTTTTTATTTATTTTAATATATATATTTTTTAATCAGGGCCAAATGGTGTTTTTGTGTAAGGTTTAAAGGGCTCATATTTTCTAATTTCTCATTAGAAGTCCATGAAACCATTTAGTCGACAACATGGTAATGTCTACTATTAATCTGAGGTAAAACTGGTCTATGATATCTAATAGTTTTATTTTATTTATTTATTTTTTTAAATCAGGGCCAAACAGTCTTTTGTGTAAGGTTTAATGGGCTCTTATTTGATAATTTCACATCAGATTCCCATGAGAAGTGTTTGGTTGACACCGTGGTAATGTCCACTATTAATCCGATGTAAAACTGGCCTGTGATATCTAATAGTTTTATTATTATTATTATTATTATTTTTAAATCGGGGACAAAACAATGTTTTGTGTAAGGTTTAAGGGGCTCTTATTTAATAATTTTACATCAGATTCCCATGAGAAGTGTTTGGTTGACACCGTGATAATGTCCACTATTAATCTGATGTAAAACTGGCCAGTGATATCTAATAGTTTTATTTTTATTTTTTTTTAAAACAGGGCCAAACATTGTTTTGTGTAAGGTTTAAGGGGCTCTTTTTTTATAATTTCACATCAGATGCCCATGAGAAGTATTTAGTTAACACCGTGGTAATGTCTATTATCAATCTGAGGTAAAACTGGCCTGTGATATCTAATAGTTTTATTTAAAAAAAAAAAAATTTTGATCAGGGCCAAACAGTGTTTTGTGTAAGGTTTAAATGGCTCTTATTTTAGTTTAGTTGACACCATGGTAATGTTTTCTATCAATCTGAGGTAAAACTGGCCTGTCATGTCTAATAGTTTTATTTCAATAATTTTTCAATTCAGGGACAAAGCATTGATTTATGAAAGGTTTAAAGAGCTCGTATTTTATCATTTTACTTCAGATGGCCATGAAAAAGGTTTAGTTAACACTTAGGTAATGTCAGATATCAATCTGATGTACAAATGGCCTGTGATATCTAATAGTTTTATTTTAATATTTTTTGTTAATTCAGGGACAAAGCTTTGTGGAAGAATTAAAGGGCTCTTATTTTATAATTTCACATCAAATGGCCTCGATAAAATGTTTAATTGACACTGTGGCAAGGTGTATAATTAATCTAAGGTGTAGCCGACTTGTGAAATCAATTAGTTTTATTATTATACATTTTTGAATACAGGGACAAAGTAGTGCTGTGAGATTTGAAAGGCTTTGGTTTTGTAAATACGGATAAAGCAGCCTTGAAATTCAGTTTTTTTTAGTTGCATTCATTTATTATTCGTTTCGTTGTTATTTAATTATTTATCATCAGACCGTGATAGATGCCGATCTATCATGACCAACATGCGTTAGCAGCAACAGTATTTGTGTTCAGTTCAGTTTTTAGCACTCTACCGTAATACGCAGTTTATGAGCGACCGCCGAAATACCTTGGCGGCTAGAATGACCATTCTTTTTGAACTGGCAGCTGGCCTGACCGCAGTAGCAGAGTTAAGTTTAGTCCGCTGGTTCGCTGACTCCCGCTTTCGTAGTGTTTCTAGCCCCAACCCTGACCAAACAATCACTTCTCGGTAATCCTAGATATCTTGAATAGCTTGTTCTTGTGTATTTTATCTCTGTAGAGAAGTGGACATCGCTGGGCTGGCCACTGTGGAGACATTCTGGCCGGTCTGCATTAATAAAATTTTAATTTTCTGGATTCGTTATATTCATCTAACTTGAATTCATACCATTTAGGGCTCTATTTAATGAACCTATTAAACTTGGTTCTATATAGCACTTCTTGTAGTTAAAAGATTGGTGCTGTATAGCACCAAAAAGGTTCCCCTATGATTACGAGCCAAAGCACCATTTTTGGTGCTATTTAGCACCCCTTATGGCTCTATTTAGTGGTTCTATTTAGCACCCTTTTATGGTTCTATATAGCACTTTTTATGGTTCTATACAGCACCATTTGACAAAGGTTCTATATAGCACCTTAAAAGATTGGTGCTATATAGCACTAAAAAAGGTTCCCCTATGATTACGAGCCAAAGAACCAGTTTTGGTGCTATTTAGCACCTTTTTTTTTTTTTAGAAACCAGCACAGCATCAGCAGTCAAACTTTGTCTTCATATAGTTCCTTGACAATATATAATTTTATCAAATGAAGAGTTGTAATAAGCTTGAATATTCCTGTCATATGTTACAACTCCACTAAACCAGAGAAGATTTAAAATGAGAAAGCATGAACACTTTCCTTTTTTGCAGGAATTTATTTTGTAATCAATTTTAACAAGCAATTAATAAGTAATTAAAAATCTGATTCAGATTATGCAGAGCATTTATCAACAGCTTGTGTTTATTATATGAGAGTAAATGATGTATATATCGACAGCTTGTGTTTGCTAAATGAAAGTAAATGTTAAAACAGTCCCAATTGGTGGAATATTAAGACTAAATGCCCTTTGTTTGCACAACAGTGGCCTGTGTCACAAATGATATTTAAATTTGATATTAAATTAACTCAAACAAGTAGTATTCACAAATATTAGTTTGTAAACTTAAATGGTTTAAGACCGTCATATAGTTTGGGTTGAACTTAACTCATTCAATTTAACAGTGTACATGTATGTTTATATGTACATTTACTAATTTAGCTGACACTTATCCAAAGCAACTTACAAATGAGGTCAACAGAAGCAGGTCAAATAATCTTTAGAGCAACATCATGTATAGAGAAATATAATAAAATAATTCTAAACAATGAATAACATCTAATAAGTATGTACATGAATAAAAATATACCTACATATGATGTCATTTATCAACAGATTTTGGTAAAATGTGTGCTTTATATTGAGCTTATTTATACATAATTAGCTCAAAATTGTATTGATGAATTATTCAGCCTGATCTCACAAAAAAAGTAACTATTTTACGTTTTGTCAGTTTAGTGGCTAAATCGTACAAATTCATACGTGTTCAGTCGTACGAAAATGTACACAGCAAATTTTGGTCTTTGGAATAAACTCCCTAGGAGTTAAAATCAACTCAATCTGAGTGTACATGCGTGACCATCAAATTAACTCCAGTACAGAGTTAAAGTAACTCAGGTTTTTTAGTTAAATTTTAACACATTTTTTTTTGTTAAAATTTAACTCTTTTTGGAGTTAAAATAATAATCCTGCAGAGAGTACTTGTAAAATATAAACTCCTTGTAAGTGTGTACTTCACACAATATATATTTTTATGTGAAAATTATTACACTGAATGCCATACTCTTTACTTAAAGCTTTTATTTAAACAAATCCATACATTATTTTTTAGAAGTTACATGCATGGACACACTTTGAAATTAATTAGCATTATAAAATAAAATCTAACAGCAATACATTTAATGTTTGCAGCTAAAATAGTAAAAACTCGAAAAAAAAATAAACATGTATAAAACCCTGTCAGCACATCACTGCATTTTATTAAAATCAAGTTTGCAGAATTATATATATACACATAAAAAATAAAAAAATACTACAGGATTGTGTAACCTGAGGTAGACACATATACATCAGATGAAGTAACAAGAACTTCACAGTGAACTAATTTCAATAACAAATCATATAATACAACTCTCTGACAAAACATAAAATTGTAAATCACAACCATATGACATCTGGGAATCAAAAGATTTGAAATGTCTTAATCTTTCCCTTTCTACAACCAGAATCTTTCTCGGAAGGTTTTCACTCACTTGAAAAGCATGAAAGTGATCATGGAAACATGTTTCATGCTCAATCAAAACAAAAAACACTTTACCATTATGTAAAAGGATTGAGGTTATTTTACTGAAAACTGGCATGTTTTCATCTGTACCTGTGCTAACAAAGAGTCCAACACGATACTCAACACCACAACATCTTACCCACTTTGTGAGATTGACAGTGGCTTGTAAATCAACTTGGAGAGGTGCAGTTCAATCTTTTGAAAATTCAAGTGTTTCAAGTGAACTAATTTTTACTGGACCAGATTCAACTGCCTTTAAAGACAAGCATTCCCAGTGATATGCTACTGCAAACTGGTGTTTATTTGCAAGCGAAACGATCAAATTTTTAAAGTTCTTCACAGAATCTTTAAAAAATTTGTGTTTCGCCTCAAATCTCATGGTCCAGATATGAATGAGTGGCCCAACCTTTCTAATACACCTTGGGTAATGCACCATAAAATGGTGTTTTGGAAGCAAGTTGTTTGATGGGTACAGTTCCTTAAAGAGTTTATGATGTTCAATAATAAGGTGCTTCAAATAAACTGTCATCCCCTCAGTAATTGAGTAAGAAAAAACAATGTTTATGATGTTCAACAACAAAAGCAACAAGTGCCAGTGCAAATCATCATCTGGTACCAGGTCTCCAACTGAAGAATGTATCTTAATGAGGTGTCTCCTAAATCCAGAATAACTAGAAAACTGCAAGCAACAACCTGCTTGACCACATTTCAGTCTTAGATTTTTCCCAGGATACATTCCATGAATTAATTTGAGGTGCCTGAACAAAAGCAAAGGTGAACCAAATGATGAAGTGCAGAGGAAACAAGTTAACATTTTGGTTGAAAAAAGAAAATTAGTGCTTGTTCAGAAGCCTTGCTCTAAGTTCTTTGACTTTTGGAGTTTCCTCAGTTGTACCTATATCGATATTGTACACAGTTGTCTGCACAAATGTGTACAGGCTGGACAGAGCATCATCATATTTCACACCGAAAACAAAATGCGACTTGAACAGCTCGTCAAATGCACCCAAGGATGTCCATGACTGACAAGGCAGAATTTTTCTGTCCAAGACAATGTAGAAGGTGGAAACCTGTGCTTTTGATGTCCCTGAGGCAAGAAGATACGGCTGAGGGTTTCCTTCAGTGGTCAGGAGATGATCATCAAGGCTTTGACATGACTGAAATGACATAAATGCCCCTTTATTGACAATTTGTTTAAAATTAGGCATTAAATATATTTAAACTAGAATAGTGTTGTTTTAACAAACCTTATGAAATTTGACCAGATGAGTTGTTGCCTCTTCAACACTGATCTTCTTGGGCCGCTTTCTTCCAGCTGGTTGTGGAGTAAGAAGATGCAGCAGGACAAAGAGAGAAGCCATGTTGCTGTCCCATTCTGAAGATAGAAAATAACAGTAGTTATTTCAAACGAGTCTGTTTAAGGCATTGATAAGTTAACTCTGTGTCTAATGTGTCGTAATATCTTACAAGTACAAACTGTTAGTGGGAAATGATTGTGGTTGTGTGATAAAGACCAAACGAAGATTTTTAGTTTCATATAGTTAATAACAAAGGCAAGAAAACTTTTACATTCATCTTTTTTAAATGTAAATAATTTATTTTGAACAGCTTTTACAAACCGTGAATTTACTGATAATCTGTAATAGAATATATTTTAGAAAACAACTGTGTTGTGTTTTTTAGCAGACATTTGGAGAATAAATGCTTTTGGTAAATAATCAAAAACTTTAAAAGTTACTCCACCTCACAATGAAAATGTTATCATTAAATCATGTCATTTCTCACCTATAAAATCTGTTCATCCAAAATATCTTAAGTTGCATTATGAACATGAAAACCAGGAAGCTTGTGACTGACCCATTGACAGTCAAGTAATAAACTTGTCAAGGTCCAGAAAAGTATGAAAAAAATAGTCAAATTCCATCTGAAATCAATGGTTTAGACTGAATTCTATGAAGTGTCAAGAACACTTTTTGTACGCAAAAGTATTCTTCTTGCTTCATAACATTATGGTTGAACCACTGATGGCAGATGGACTATTTGACAATGTCTAATATATTTTTCTGAACCTTGCCAGTGAAATTTAGATGGCAGTCAATGGGACAGTCACAATTCTCCTGAATTTCATCCAAAATATCTTATATTATATTCAGAAGATAAACATAGTATTTAAGAGTTTGGAACAACATTTGTAAGTGGGTAAGTGATTAATGGCAAAATCTTCATTTTAGAGTGGAGTAACCCTTTAACCAGAAAACTCATTGTTATTTTAACAATGACTGTACCTGGATCATCAGTAGTGTCAGATTCCTCCTTCAGTACAGCTTTCAAATGCCGTTTTAGTAGAGCAGTCTCTTTAAGGTTTCTGGCCTCCTGGATGACTTTTTCTTTAAAACTGGTGTTCCATTTTTCCAAGAATCTTGAAGCAACCTCTGCTCCAAACATCAATGAGAAGTCTTGCAAAATCTAATTAAAAAAATAAAAAACGTTTAGACATTTAATGTAACTTAATAATATTTATTAAAAAATATATTTTTATTGAATATTTACCAGTCCTTTGACATCCAAGAAACGTGGAAACATTTGTAGTACATCAGCTGAGCGCTGCAGGTCATGGAGAATCTGTTGACGGTAGTGGAAAGTTTCTTTCATCTTCTTGAACACTGTGTCATGATCAGTTGTGTGGTGGAGGAGAGACACAGCTTCCATGCATTCATCTCCCATTCGCTGGTCATCTAGTGCTCCAATTGTTCTTGATAATGTGGGACCTCCTTTTAGCTCCACTCTGCTCTGTGTCTTCATGCGCCACTCAAGAAAGCCTGTGTTACTCTGAATGTCATAGAAATGTTCCTGACAAAAAGCAGTATATTATGTTAGACAAAATAATACAATTGCAATGGCTCAAGCATAAGAAAAAAGTTTATGGTTCGGTTGGAAAACTTACATATCCTTTCTTAGAGTATGGGTCTTTCAAGGTCGGGAACAGTGACACAATACCAAAAGCATGAAACTCTTTTGCTCCTTTACTAACAGATCTTCTGCAAAGAAAAATATATGTCTTAAAATCCTTTTCTGATAACAAAGTAGAGTCATATCTTCTTAAACTTCTTACCCTTCCTTTTCACGCATGTGAGCTACAGTAATGTTCACCATTAACCGTCTCGTGGAATCTTTTAAACTCCCAGTCTCTTCATACTCTTTAATCACAGTCAGCCCTGCAGGCTTTGAAGTTAGAATTTGCTTGATATTCTAAAACAAAGAAAACATTATATAGAAAAATAACAACCAAAATTAGACCTGTTTAAAAAAAAACAAAAAAACACATCTAATAACAGTATATATTTAATACTTTAAAATGCATCTGTTTTTTAACTATATGTTTACAGTATAACATAGTTATAGATAAGTTTACAGATCTATCTGCATAGAAGTAAAAAACAAAACAAAAAAGGAAACGTACATTTCTTGCATGGACACTGTCCATTACAGGTTGAATTATTTGAGATCCAGAATCACTGCTGCTTAAACTGCTTGACACAGACAATGTATCAGTCAAACTTGGGGAGGAGGGTACTTCAACAACCCCTTGCTGCAGGACAGTCAAATCTGATAAATCACAAAAACAACACAGTAAAAGACAATTAGGCTAATCCAGCAACTAATGTTGTGTAGTAGGGTGGATATTTAGCTGATCAGAGAAAATAATTTAATTACATATAATATATAACTGCTTACCACAAGTAGTGAGAGTAACATATTCTGTCTGATTGGAAGAGGCACCAAACTCTGTCAGGTCTGAGAAGTCTGTAGAGCTCTTTGATGTTTCAGCAGATGGAAGTTCTGAAATGCACATAGTTTCACTCTAACTCACTCTGAGTCATGACACAAACTTTAAAAATCTATTAAAAAAAATTTTTTCTTAAAAATCCTACCATCATCAGTGTGGATGATAAAACACATTTCTTTGTTTGTTGCAAGTTCTGGAAATACATCCTCATCCACCTCTATGCCATGATCATCTGTGACGTTTAATGTTGTATCCTCTGGTATCAGAAACTTCTGCTGGACTACACCATAACACCAACGTATAATTTATAAAATACATTTAAAAATTACTTTTATTATTTTATGTATAATTATTCTTTATTAACTAAATATTAAACCTCACCTGCACTGAGAAAATCCAAGAAACAAACTCCTTCCAGTTTAATATATTTCTTCTTGCCTCCAAATGGCACTTTTATCAACATCGTGACCTGTAATGTAGAGATAAAATGTCATTTAACAACTAATGTTACTGAGAATGTAATTATATATATATATATATTATAGCTTACAACAGCATACTCTCATGCTCACGACTAAATCATGTTACAATACAAAACATTACAAGACCAATATTACACGTATCAAATCTTACAGACATAAACATGTATTCCTGAATAAAAGATATTAACCTTAACGTTACCTCGTTTGCCTATTTGAAAGCTGAATAGCAGGTTTCGTCATCTGATCGAGCACTGCTTCTTCTTGACAGTAAAACACACATTTTTACAAACACGGTAAAAGAAAAGATGATTAGCTAGCGTAAGTTCATTCACATTGACAAAAAATGTTGTTAAAATAGCGCACGAAACAGAAAATGGATAAGCTAACTTGCGTTAGATGCCCGCTAAGTTAGCGACATGCTGTCACTAACGACACAGTACAAAACAAAACCGCTACAGCAAAACGCATTTCTGTCACAAAATATCGAACATTTCGAAATAGTTTTTTATAAATGTATAACAATGCGCTTTTTACCTACCTCACAACGAAAAACATTCCTCCAATTCCCTCGTGCTGCTCGGCAGGGTCGTGTAATGGCGCTCTTGCTGAACATTTAACTCCAGATGTGACGTTAAAGCACGCTCCTGAACACCGGCGAATGAACTCCAAAATACAACTCAGCAAATAGTATCCCATAACACACGATTGTGTAGGAGTTTAAAAATAAACTCAAAAAATTTAACTCTTTCACACTTTTTTGCCTAACTCCTAATTTTTCAACTCCAGAAATTTGCTGTGTACGATTGAAAAAAAGAGGCGTGGCACCCAACCCCGCCCCTAAACCCAACCATCATTGGGGATAAGCAAATCGTACTAAATTGCACAAATGAGATCGAATACACCACTTATACACAATACTGATACACAACTTAGAAGATAACACCTTTTATGTAAACCCTCCCATTTTTCATGTGAGCAAAAGTATTAGAACAGATAGACATAAAACAGATTAGAGAGAACACTCTACTAATATTTAGATGCAAATCCTTTCCTTGCAATAACTGCTTCCAGCCTGTGACCCACTGACATCACCAAACTTCTGCATTCTTTTTTAGTGATGTTTTTCCAGGCTTTCACTGCAGCCTATTTCAGTCGTTGCTTGTTTTGAGGTGTTACGCCCTTCATTCTCCTCTTTAGCAGGTGAAATGCATGCTTGGTGTCTGGAGTTTGACTTGGCCAGTCTAAAACCTTCCACTTTTTCCCCTGATGAACTCCTTTGTTATTTCTGAAGGATCTCCCAATCCGCTTGGGTGCATCTTTCCTTAAATTGGCAGACAAAATGTTTCTGTAGACTTCTGAGTTCATCTTGCTGCTGCCATAATGCGTTACATCATCAATGAAGATGAATCAGCCCGTCCCAGAAGTTAAGCAAACCCACGCCATAACTTTACCTCCACCGTGTTTCACAGATATGCTTGTATGTTTGTGATCTTGCGCAAATCCTTTCTTTCTTTAAACTTTACCAAATTGATGGAAAGGCTAAAAGTTCATCTTTGTCTCATCCGTCTATAAAACGTAGTTCCAGAATTTTTGAGGCTCATCTCTGTCCTTTTTGTATTCTTCTTGCTAATGAGTGGTTTAGATCTTCTGGTGTAGCCTCTGCATTTCTGTTCATGAAGTTGTCTGCGAACAGTAGATTGTGAGACCTTTAATCCTGCCCTCTGGAGGTTGTTGCTGATGTCACTCACTGTTGTTTTGGGATCTTTATATGGGGACGTCTGTTATTTAGTACACCGGTGGTTTCTTTCTTCTTCAGGATATTCCAAATAGTTGTACTGGCTATAGCCAATGTTTGTGTGATGGCTCTAATTGATTTTTCTTATTTTCTCAGCTTCACAATGGCTTGTTTTTCACCCATAGGAAATTCTTTAGTTTTCATTTTGGTTATACGAACTATTAATGCAGTCAAAACAGGTAAAACACAGATCAGTAACTGAGTGTAGACATTCAGTGCTATTTATTGTTTGAATGATCAGGGCGTTTCTGGGTAACAAATCACTGTCAGTCATATGCTTTAATACTTTTGCTCACATGAAAAATGGGTGGGTTTAAATAAAAGGCATCATCTGAGTAGTTGTCTATCAAATCTAGATGTAAACACATGAAAATAAAATCTAAAATGTTAATCGTTACTCTCATACAAATGTTTTGATATCAAATCCAAATGTTTTTAGCCTACAGCCAAAATAAAGGAATTGGAATTGGTTTCAATACCTTTGGAGGGGACTGTACGTATCTAGTCTCATATATACATATCTCATATATATATATGTATATATATATAATATATAAAACATATATAAAATGTTATTATATTATAGATTGATATTATTATTATTATTATTATTATTATTATTATCATTAGCTTCCACAGCTTTTATATGAATTTAATTATTTCTTACTCTTAATCATTAATAGTTCAAGGATTAATGACCTGGACAGTTTCATTATCTGGCACTGCTCTCCAACTGCACCTGACAACATAAAAAAAAGCAATCAAGGAAACTGAGGATATATGAAATATGCTGCAGAGTAATCCAACACTGTTCAACTAGCTCCTTAAAAGAAACAATTATCCAGGTGAAATATTTTTCACCGCACATATCAAAAGATGCACATTTTCAGAACATTTTTCAGCAAATTCAGTTTTGTATTATGTCTTATTAAAAAAACGGTTGCACCTAATCAGACACTACAATGACTGATAAGACTGTGATAAAAAAGACCCCTGGAGTACAGAGGGTTATGTATTTTGTGAGATATGTTGTAACATTCTGACCCAAGATAATCTCTGCATTGCCAAAACATTAATTCATTCATTCATTCATTTTCTTTTCGGCTTAGTCCCTTTATTAATCTGGGGTCGCCACAGCGGGATGAACCGCCAACTTATCCAGCATATGTTTTACACAGCGGATGCCCTTCCAGCTGCAACCCATCACTGGGAAACATTCATACACACTCATTCACACACATACACTACGGACAATTTAGCTTACCCAATTCACCTGTACCGCATGTCTTTGGACTTGTGGGGGAAACCGGAGCACCCGGAGGATACCCATGCGAACACGGGGAGAACATGCAAACTCCACACACCAAAACATTAATGATATATAAAATTTAAACATTAAAAATTATTTATTTACCTGAAAGGAAGATTTGAAGCAGGACACTTGTTTTTTCGGTAATAGATGATGGTGGTAGTGGTGATGGAGGTGGTGATGATGATGATTATGATGATGATCAGGGCAATGTCAAACTTAATGCTCTGATCTCGATCAGCTATTTCAGTGGTGCCATTGTAAGAGACTAAAAATAGATATATATGAAGGGTTTAGAGCTCTCACTATAAATTTGTTTATTGCAAAAAGCAACAACAAACACATACTTCAATCCCTCAGGTTCAACAAAAACAAAAACTCCTTTGGGTCAAAACAATGCATATAATCCTTATGATGTAGTGGAATAATCTAAGTAGCATCTGCATAATAAAAAAATACAGAACAAACTGGCTTTGCTGAAGCACTAAGAATGTTTGGAAGAATAAAACTCTCAAAAGCAAATTTTCCAATTGTCACACAAAACTATGGAATTTAATAAGTGCTGCTCATAAATCCATCGCAGAAATCTTAAACAGAACTTTCCTCCTGCTTTCAGTTTATCAACACCAAAATGACCCTTAAATGGACAGTTCACCCAAAAATGAATACTCTGCTATGATTTACTCACTTACAGTACTAAGGATATCAATGGCTACAATTCTTGATAATTTCTTCATTTGTGTTCACCAGAAGAAAAAAAAGCTGGTTTGGAAACATTTCAGGGTGGCAAAATGTTTATTTTAGGGTAATCTATACCTTTAATAAATAACAGTTACATTTTCCATCACTGCAAAGGCTTTTTGAACTACAGTTCATCCCAGTATTTGGGTCATATATTTTGAGATGTAAAGTATAAAATTGGCTCAAAAACAAAAATTTTATTGATTCATTTGATCTTACCTGGAGCAGTTGTGGACCAAACGAAAGCAGCACACTGATCTGCCATGCAAAAAAGACATTGTTATAGTTATTACTCTGAAAACAAATCACACCTTTTTGCTTTATTAATCTTATTCAAACATTATGATTTCCATAATAGCCTCAATAACCATAAAACTGTTACACCAACAGTCTTATCAGACAATAAATGTAAATCAGTGTGAAAGTGGGAATTTCACAGCACACGCATGCAATCTGCTCTTCAATATTAACAGTGTTCTCCTGCTGGCACATTTGTTTGGTGTAATTATGTAACTCAACGGAACAATTCCTGAATAGGGAGGACATGTTTGTGACTGTTGGGACATTTCCCAACTTTCCCCTGAAGTAAACCTTGGCATAATGCCAGTGTTTACTGTGCTAAATGTATTCCTGACGGCACCATTGAACGGTGTGACCTGTTCTGATTTTAAATAATTCTGACCCCGTGTAAATGTTCAGCCAAAAAGAATTTCATAATGCAATGGCATATTTAAAAAATAAAAAAAAACAATACATGAATGCATACTTTAACAATATACTCTTTTTATAGAGTAAAAAATTATTATTTGGTTCTCCACAAACTTGCTGTGCCTTAAAATGATACAGTGTGTCTGGTGGTAAATTAAAATGCTATAAATCTTCAATTCAATTCATGTTTATTTATATAGCGCTTTTCACAATATAGTTTGTGTCAAAGCAGCTAAACATAGTTCTAGTAGAGTCCAGATTTCAGAGTTGAAGTTCATTTTAAAATCTTATATTAAGAGCTCTTGAAACCAACCTACCATTACATTTTGCAGTGTAAGCCTTCTGTTGAACAAAAAGAAAGAGGAACAGAGAGAGGCATTACTAATCTCTGAAGACTAAAAAGTGTTAGAAATTCAAAATATCACATTGAGCATTGGCCTAATGTTTACCCCAGTGTTTAGACAGTCCTCTCGGTATGTGAGATGTTTGATCTCTTCATTCGGGTTTCTTCTCAGAATTAACTTCTTGGGTCCAACAAATGCAACCTTTTCCTCATCTATGTCGTCATTTTCATCAACAATATTAATTTCCTACAAACACAGACCAATACAGTTATTTCCTAATATGGCCTCAAACAGCAGTTGTGACAATCAATATTTACATGAACAAACTATACATTTTAAAATGTCCTGTTATGAAAGAAGTCATAAAGTTTATTATGATATTATTTGCTAAATTAGTGATCAGTTCTCACCTTTTCTGACCATATTCTTGTGCAGCCAGATCCAAGTGGCCTGCTGAGACGATAAGAAACTGAATGGTTTGCCAAATGGGTCTCAAAACAACAGGTCACACCTAAGCCATATGCCTTAGGTGAGAAAATGGAAACGCACCCTGTTCATGGAGAAATGCAGAAGTTGAGATTATTTTTCACTCAATGGTCAAATTTGGCTTTGGTAACTAAATTTAAGTTACTGGCCATTCAGAACTTATATTACCAAAAAAAAAATATATATATAGTAAATTTATAGGCCTATGACTAATTCTGGATTTAATTGCGATTAAATTCTGAATTACTTAATTATTTCAGCTTCACAACGGCAAGTCATTCCGTGCATTTTTTTGTGTTTTCTTCATTTATTTCGTTGTAAATTCTAAATAAAGTTGACTGCAAAATGTAAGCATATTGGAGATTTTCAGACAGGATGTCAAATTATAAAATGTTCAGCTACAAAGTCTACAAAGCCTGTCTGATGTTCACCTCCGTTCAAAAAATTATACTATTTTATTAAAAAGCCTTGAAAGTTCGACATTTATTAGGGCGGGAATTTGTAGCCTTTCATTGCGCCTTGTTTCGAAGCAGAAGCCGCAACTCTCGCAGGTAGGCTTAATTCCTTTTAATGTGGCGTTCTTCTGTTCAAGGTGAAAACTGAAAGGCACAAATGGGCGTCTATGACTACACGCGTTTATGCGGTATTTGTAAAAGAGAAACAGCGCAAACGTGAAGAGAAACGGCGATTTGTGTATAAATTATGACGTTGCATTTCGTTGCGCTATGTTTTCCAATGACCATTAAAATTTTTGAAATTCTCATAGATTAAAATGTTATTAAATGTAGTGATTTCAAATCCCTAATTAAAAAGAAACTGCAACACCGTCAGGGTTTTTAATTTTTTTTTTATAAAAGTAGCCTATTCTTTTAGGTTTACTTATAAACTCTTAGTTCACAATAGTTAACCGTGTTAGTGCGGTTTACAGACTGCCAAGTAAACCAACCTATATTACAGTGTGACGCTAGGCTACTTAACATTTTTTACCACATGTTAGCCTATGAAAGAATATTTTCATTACCTCTAAACTAGGTTATTCCACGACTTATACTAGCTGTAAAAACTTGAACATGTGGCCTAAGTCAATATCAGTATGTAGCCTAAACGTTTGTGAGGGGGAACATATGCAATTTAATAGCTAAATCGAAAATAAATAAATAAACAACTAACATTCAGAACAGCTAAATCAAGGCTGCTTGAGTGTAAATTTAGTGTCATTTCAAAGTAGCAGCCTAGCCTGCACAAAAGTATAGGCCTATCAGATGTGTAGTTTTTAGTAGGCCTAGCTCAAGTTAATAATTTTTTTAAAGCAAATATAAAACGAGAGCAGAAATGTGATTCAATACATATAGGGCCTATATGATATATATCATATGTAATATATGAAGATACAGGCTATCACATTTCTTGGGTTAATTAAAAAAAACAATCCTACGCTATTTGATTCGTGATTCATTATTTAAAAGAAATGATAGATATTTTTGTTATTTCATTTTTTTTTTATTTAAGCACAAAACAAAGATTTGACTAGAGAAAAAATGTTTTATGTTTAAGTCTAGAGGTAAATTGTACTAATAGGGCTATTTGGGAAACGAATGTCAACATTTAAGATTCTAAAAATAAAGTTTATTTCCAGAAATTATAATGCACTTCTGCCAAATAAATAAAGATTTCAATGCCTTCAAGAAAACGTAACGTTTTTCCTTCATGTTAAAATGTAAGTATAATATGTTGTTTCGTTTTCATATTTTATTTAGAATACTAACACTCCTAAAAATCAGTAAAACAAGATTAAATGTAGCCCATTTAGCCTACCTAATTATATCAAATAAATGCTACATTGTACCTGTCCCTGCCATGTGTTGAACTCGAGCGTGGAGTTAAAAAGCTAAAATCCGAGAATAAAAAGTGGATCTGCAAAAAAGATGCTGCATAGCGCAGTTTAAAATATAACAAAATGGAGCTGATGATTACCCTACAACAAACAGCTAACGTAAACAGAATTGATTACAAATATTATTAGCCTACATGCTACTATAATTTTATGCTAATTACTCTTAATACAAAAAGAGTAGGCTATTTTATATTAAAAGCTTATTTTTCAGAAAATAGGCTGTTATGTAAAGAATAAAGTTAGCTAAGAGAAACTAGGTTATTATTAGACGCAAACAGCATCGCTAATATGAAAATTCTCACCTTATAAACCTTTACCGTGATTTGTACACGCTGAAGTTAGCTTGTTTTAATAACAATTTTGTTCTTTTTAATATCGAGTTAAAAAAAATTCTTAAAACAAACGGCATTAATACTTTCACTTTCATAAAAAAAAAAGTTTTTACCTTTAATAAATAGATGTGTAACGTTACCTGATGCAAATTTTATAAGTTCAATAACGCATTAATTACGCAACTTAGCCTAATTATATTAACAATACGACTGATATTAATTAAACAAAATATCCAAAATAATTATAGGCCTATTACGGTAGGCTACTTACACAGTATTTTGATTACGAAGTCCATAAAGTCCAAAGGGTGGAATTGTCATAGACCGATAACGATTTCTTCAATACACTTTCTGGATCATCAGAAGAGATACGCTATGTCAGCTGCAGACCCACACGCACGCGCGCGTTTCAGGAGCGAACGCCACACAATATATGCAGGGGCGAACTAGACTATGGTTAATGACGGATCGGTCTTCTTCCTTATTCGTTTAACGGCGACTAATTCATTAGTTCATTATTTTAGAGAGAAGAATGATGTGTATACTACTATAGGCTGCGTTACTCTGCTACTAGTTCACACTAAACGCACAACGCTTCCGTATAACTTCTAAGAAGTCACATGATGAAGTCACATCAGAAGCAGAGCCACCCCACCTTTATTTTCATATAATTCCCTGGATGTCAGACAACGACAAAATACATTTCTGGCTAAAATGTATCTTTAAAACCCTATAATGATGAGATTGAATTTAAATTTCAACTTATACTACACTGTAAAAAATGTCTGTGAAAATAACAGTGAAATTTTGTAAAATTGTGACATCTAAATTTTGTAAATAGAAAAACAGTGAAACTGAGTTAAATTTACAGTATGGTTTTGTAAAAAATAAAAATACAGTTGTAAAACGTTGAACCAAATTAAACTGTTAATTGTACTGTAAGAATGTGTATCAATAATAATGTTTATTTGTAAAATTTACTGATCACTGTCATTTGAATAGTACAAAAATGTAATACTGAAAGCAATGCAGTAAACATTACAAATTGATACTACACAAACAAAAAAAATCATGTTATTACAGATAAATAAAAAAGCATGTGTAAGCAAGTGTAACAATCACAAAATGATCAAACAAATCATGTTATCATTACATATAAAAATATGTACAAGGTTTAAATGAGGGGTTTTAATTGTGTCTGTTTAGAATTGTCCTAATGATGTATAAGCTATTTTAATATTAGGCTTTATTGCTAAATATCATATTTAATGTAGGCCTACATAGAAAGATAAGGGTTATTTGTCCCTAAGGGACCTTTCCTTTATTTTTGAACACTATGTAAAATGTAATTGTTAATCCACTGTAATTGACAAAATATTTTAAAAACATCAATAAAATTATGAATGTCTTACTATTATTTAAAATGTGACAGCGATGTGTTTCTATTTAAAATGTATGCTTTTGCGTAAATTAACGTCTGCGTTTGAATTTCAAACTCTGTTCTGCCTTGTCCAATCACTTATCGGTTATCTGATTCTTGCGGGAGCAGCCATTTTACAGATGTTTACGGATCAATAGTGAGTGCGCGCCCAATCTGTCCGGCCCGCGAAAGAAGCTGTGGATGACGTCTTGCAACATTTCTAACTACTGAAGCACTGGTAAGTTTAGTGAAAAGTTCGTTTACTTTGTACTTTAAACGCTTTATCATACAAGCACCTGCAAAAAGGGAGAGGGTACTATTTAAGGCATTGCACGGTCGTCGGAATAATAATGAGTGGCACAATGCAAAGGTAACGTTAACTCGGCCTCTTGTCGTATCGTCCGAATAACGTTAAGCTGAAAAAAACAACTAAAGATTTTGTTAGAAGTCTAAAAATGATTACGTGTCGTTTTTGCAACAAAACACTTGATACACTGAGAGGTTATGTGTTGCATTGTAAAGTTCACAGAAACGAACCCCATTGCTTTTTCAAATGTGTTAGTGCTGGCTGTAAGCGAACATTTTGCTCTTACGCTGCATTTAAAGGCCATTTCTATAGGGATCACATTGAGTCTGCATCAACCGTTAGTACTAAAGCAGTTGTTGCAGATTTTAAATGTGCCATTTCGTTGTGTGACCGCACGTTTCACACAGCTAAGGATTTAATATGCCACTTAAAAGAGCATATAGCAGAAGGCCGACCTGTGGCTTGTCCAGTAAAGGGTTGTAAAAATACTTTTACAATTAAATCGTCTTTCACAGCTCACATGTCCAGGAAGCATAGAGCTGCTTCAAATGATACTATAAGTGACATTTACAGGGAAACTGTTTCTCAGTCATCTACTGTCGTGGAATGTGATGTTTTCCTTAGCTCAAATGATGTAACAACACCTGAAACTACAGAATTGCCCCAGAATTTTAGTGAGTCGTTCCTTAGGAATATGTGTTTATTATACCTAAAACTGCAAGGACAGCTCCTCCTTCCAGCTTCAACAATTCAGACGATTGTTGAAGAGATGCAAAATGTGCACGAGTTGGGACAAGATTATACTTTAAGTAAACTGCGTTCCCTTTTAAAAAATGAGATGGATCTAGCAGATGAAGTTGTTAGTAAAGTCTGTGACTGTGTAAATGATTCAGATCTGTTCTCCTTCTGTCATCAAGGACCACTGAGAACAACATATTCAAGAAGTCAGACATTCAAACAGATGTTCAAATACATAGAGCCTAAAAAAGTAACATTGGGAAATGACGAAAATATGACAAAGAGGTTTGCGTATTACATACCAGTGAAACAAACATTGAGTAGCTTATTGGAATCTGAATTATGGAAGAATTCGCTGTGTCAGCCATCTTGTGAAATAGACTCAGATAATTTTGCTGACATTAGTGATGGCAAAATCTTTAAGTCCAACCAGTTCTTCCTTGAAAATCCAGAATGTCTGAAACTAATTATTTACCAGGATGCTTTTGAAATTGTCAATCCACTTGGCTCTGCTAAAAAAAAGCACAAAGTAGTTGCAGTCTATCTTTCTTTGGGTAATTTACCTGCTCATGTGCGGTCCAATACTGATCACATGTTCCTCGCCTTGTTGTGTGGAGAGAATGACCTAAAGAAATTTGGAAGTGCTAAGGTTTTCTCAGAGCTGTTAGTGGATTTAAAAGATTTGGAGGAAAATGGAATAGCTGTAGGTGGTAAAGTGGTCAAAGGTGCACTGTATTGTATCGCTGGTGATAATTTGGGTTCACACGCCATTGGTGGGTTTACTGAAAATTTCAGTCATGCTCAGTATTTTTGCAGGTATTGTGAAATCACAAGAAATGAATTTCAGAGTGATAACCCAAATGTTTGTGGTCCACAGCGCACACCTGAAACGTATGATTCTGCTGTTCATAATTTACAATCTGAAGACCGTCAAGACATCAAAGGAATAAAGGTAAACTCTGTTTTCAATACTTTGAAATCTTTCCATGTCTGCCAGCCTGGTCTCCCACCTTGTTTAGGCCATGACATATTTGAGGTTGTCTTATCCTATGATGTGGCATTGTACTTGAAGTATTTCATTAAGAAGAGACAGTGGCTTACATATTCTGTTTTGAACCGTCGAATCAAGCAATTCAAGTACAAAGGTACTGATGCACTCACAAAGCCATGTGCGGTCAATTCTGAGGTGTCCAAGCTTTCTGGGCAAGCCATTCAGAATTGGAATTTCTTAAGGTTGCTTCCTGTATTAATTGGTGACAAAGTGCAAAATTCAGAAGATGAAGTGTGGCAGTTAACTCTCCAGCTCAAAGATATTGTTGATTTGATTTGTGCACAAAAAATTTCATCATCACAAGTAGCCTATCTTGACATTCTAATCCAAGAATATTTGGAATTAAGAAAGTCTTTATTTCCTGAGAGTCCACTGAAACCAAAACATCATTTCTTGCGACATTATCCTGCACTAATTCTGAAATTTGGCCCCTTGATTCGATTATGGACGATGCGTTTTGAAAGTAAACATAGCTACTTCAAGAGATGTGCTAGGCATTTGAAAAATTTTAAGAACGTCTGCCTAACTTTATCCGAAAGGCATCAGATGTTTCAGGCATATCTTTCAGCTGGACCAGGATGCACACAGCTTCTGCATGTCAAAGACAGTTGCACTTTTTACCCAAGTCTTTACAGTGAATCAATTAAACATGCAGTGAGAGAATTTAACTTTTCAGAGTTAAATACTACTGTGTCCACAGAAATAATGTATAAAGGAACGTTATACAAAAAGGGACATTTTCTTGTGACTAAAAATGATGAGTCCAATGAGTTTGGAGAACTTCTCATCATTTTAATCCAAAATGACGGAGCTGTGTTTTTTGTAATGGGAATACAAAAAGCTGAATATCATTTTGAATACCATCTGTACTCTGTGACTAAACAGAGTACCAGGCTACAGTGTCTTAGCATTAATGACTTGGTCGATTTTTATCCGCTAACATCATACATCGTTAATGGGTACCAAGTCATTCCGCTAAAACACAGCGTGCTGTTGAAGTAAAGAGATCTTGCCCAGAGAGGTGGAGAAAATATACTAAAAATCATCATGTATGCTTAGTTAAAATAACATGTAGTGGGATAGATTTCCCAAAAATGTAAAATTTTGATATCATTTACTTACCCTTGACCTTTTCCAAACCTGTTTGAGGTTCAAGATGATATTTTGAAGAATGTTGTAACTGTTGACTTCCATAGTATTTTTTCCTACTATGGAAGTCGATGATTACAAGTTTCCAACATTCTTTAAAATATTGTCACTCAAAAAACTCAAAACTGGTTTTAAATATGTCAAGGGTAAATGAATTATAGATTTCTTATTTTTTGGTGAACTATCCCTTTAAAAAGTAATAAGATCTCCATTTTTTTTTACTTGCAATTAGATGCACAGAAATAAACTCTTAATAAATTTAATAACTACATGTCTAATCACTACTTGCTTGATTTCAGTAATGACTGACTTGGAGAGAACATTTCTACGTACTGCCATCACTGAGGTCTTGCCTAACCTTCCAGAGGCGACAAAAGACATTTTAGAGGAGTTATTGCAATCCCTTGGAGTGGATACATATGATGATTTTCAGTTTATTGAGGAATCTGATTTGCTGACAGCATTGAGGCCAATCCAAGCTCGAAAAGCCCTTGCTGCTTGGAAGTTAAGATGTAAGTCATGTGTTGCAGAACAGAATGCTATAGGACATTCATATAGAATGCTAAGTTCACAAAGTAACAGGTCTAAAAAGGTCTTGAAAATGTAAAAAAATAAAAAAGCACTTTGTGTTACTGACTATTGTTTGTGTATGACCTTTTGCAGGCCAGACACCAGAAACAAGCAGCTCACCACAACCTTCCGCAGCCTTGCGTAGTTCACCTGGAAGTTCTCAATCGTCCTCCACCAGCAGCTCCCAAAGCCCAGATGTAGACTGGGTGGAAACGTTTCTGATACCATGGGATAAATTTCCTCAGGAACTAATGCAATTTTTGGAGAGAGGAAAACGACCAAGTCCACGAATGAGAAGAGAGATGGTCCGGATTCTGGTAAATGAGATGATGCGAAAATGTTCATGCCCAAATAAAAGAAATTCTACTGAAGTTGCCAAAAAGATGGTAGCAAAGTATCCAGAGTCTCTCCTAGATGTAATAGAGGGGGATGTGGTTGGGCCAGGGTACCATTCTTTAGTGAAGCAGTTACAATATAGGATTGAAAATGTGAAGCGATCTACGACACCAAAAATAAGAAAACGAAGACATCAGACTGATGACTCTGACACGGATGAAATTCCTCCAGAAAAGAGGGCAGCAATTCAGGATACGTATGGATGCATTAACTGGCATGTAAAATTCCTGCCACTGGGAGAGACCTCTGAAAGCCAGGAGGAAAAGAAAGAGAAAATGAAGATGATGTCTCGTCAAACTGATGCAAACGCAGAGGAAGTCAGACATTTAATGAAATTGACTTTCTACACACAACGTAACCAAGTCAATCAGGGGAAGAATATAAAATGCCTCCTGGAGGATTGGCCATGTTGGTTTAATGAGCTTGGCATGGCAGTTCACTACAAGGAGCTTACCGGAATTGGTCTTAATGAAACTTTCACACGGAATCTGGACTTGAAGGGGAAACGACTCTTAAACTACTTCAGCACTGCTGGTGTGAACAAAAACAAAAAGTTCCTGCAGGACTTAACAAAGTTTAAAGTGATGAGGGGAGAGCTAAGTGGTTGCTCTGAAGATGTGAAAGAGATGTTGATGCTTTTGCTTTCCTACTTTAATGAGAAGGAAGATGCTATGTTCTGTCATGTTGAGGACACATGCCTCGCAGAGGAAGTAGAAATGGACAAAGTTAATTTTACCCCAACACTTGTTGTGTGTGGTAAGTTTATTTGTTTATTTCTTTGCTATTTTACATTTTTTGTAATGCTTTACAATAAGAATGAATTTGTTACCATTAGTTATCATGAACGTACAACAATACTTATATGGCATTTATTAATTGTTGTTACTCAAATTATAATGTATTTTAAGATCAAAGACTGTCATATTAACATTTAATAGACCGTTCAGTAAAAGTATTGTTAATTGTACATTCATTTTAAATAATGGTAACAAATGAATCTTGTAAAGGTTTTTTAATTTGTCAGTATTTTTTACTTTTATGGTATTATAATTAAATACCAAATTTAACTTTAATTAAACTTTTTTTTTATTAGGCCAATCCTGCTTTTCAGCGAAGCGTTTCATGCTGTGTGTGGATCGAAATGTTGTACATGACAACATCCCCTCCTTCATTTCCGCCCTGTGCATGATGTTCGGGAGCTATTATTGCTTCAACATCCATTACCCATCAGAGCTGGCATCAACCTTGGAGTTTTTGCAGAGGTATGTGTTTTTGTATAGGCTTTATACAACATTGAAGTGAAAAAAATTTAAGTAACTGATGCAATGACTTTTTATGAAGACTTCAGTTGCAAATGCAAAGTTTTCTTTTTATTTTCCCTGGTTCATATGTATAGGTTAATTAATTTCACTATGATTTCAATTAAAAAGGTCATTTTCCCCCCAAAAAAGAAGATATATATATTTTTTTATCATTAATACAATTACATTATTTTCTCTTCTTTTCCCAGGTGTTTCTTCTCCATCAACCCAGAGAAAGGCACTAAAGTGGAGAAGACAAACACAGCCCGTCTTCATGTGAACCCAAGAGTTCTTACCTTGATTCAGGAACTTTCAGATCATGAATGGCGTGATGTCTAAATACGGACTGAAGTCAGTAAGATTTGACATACAGTGAATGTCAGTTTCTCAGGTTTGTTTGATCTGCCATGCTTAATGTATGTGTTAAGTTAGCACACAACTGTTAGAGTTTTAATTGCTCTAGTTTTTTCTGATTTAGGTTATTCCTGAATTGCTTGTTTGTATGGAATATTTGTTTATAAAACAACTCTTAATTGTTCTTAAACCATTTTAGAGAAAAGTCTTTTTCATTTTATTGCCATTTCAATATTTGTTTTACTGGCAATTTCTCCCATCTCTTTGCCTATAACTTTCTTTGTTTATTTTTAAGAAGACAATCATTAATCTGTCACATGCTCTCTAAAAGGTGAATGTATCATTTGAAAGGAAAGTAAGCAATACAAATTTGTGTTGTGAACTGACAGACAGTGTTGACTTGTTTATGGTTAATAAATGCAAATTATAGTTGGATTACTAAGTCTTTGAGTGCAGTTTCTATTATCTATGCATATCTAGAATTTATATCCCTATGTACTGTGTAACATACAAAGTTATCGTATTATTGGTCAAAGGTAAAGCAAATGATTTTTCTACTGAAATCAAACTATATTCAGTATACGCAACAACATTGGTCTTCTTAAAATAATTAGTTTAGGTGTGGTTGTGTCATTTCAGAAAATATTTACTTGTTTACATTTTTTTGATTATTATGAATAAACACAATTTACTAAAGTGATGGTTTTATGCTGTAAAGTTGTTTACATTTTTAAAATTATTTTCGTTACATAATTATTGTGGCAACCACAGCTGCCAGATTTTTTTGTTTAAATATTAATGTCATTAATATTAGTAAATAATATTAATTAGTAAATATATTGTTTTGTTTTTTTCACGTAATTATTCTGTACATATACAGTTTTAAATTGTAAACATGTTTACATTTTTTTTGTAATTTTTACAAAATTATTCTGGCAACCACAGCTGCCAAAATATTTTTGTAAAAACAACAAGATTTTTTTGTTTAAATACTAAAAATGTATTTATTTCTTACACAAAATGTCTGTAAATTTTACATAATATTAATTAGTTTTTTACATAATTATTCTGTACATATACAGTTTTAAATTGTAAACATGGTTACAATTTTATTGTATTTTTTACAAAATTATTCTGGCAACCACAGCTGCCAAATTTTTTTTGTAAAAACAACAGAATTTTTTTTACAGTGTAAAATATATTTAAAAATGTAGGCTATTTAAGGATCAAGATAATAAATTTCAATTGTTTGGTAAATAAAGCTACAGCAGCTCTCTCATATAGCTAGGCCTAATATATCTACTGAAAGTTTACAAATTGTGTTGTAGATAAATTGTCTAAATATTTGCATATTATTAAATAATTATAAACTACTCAAATTAATATAAAAAACGGCATAAATGTATATTAACACATAAATAAATGTATTGAATGATGGGCTTGAAAATCTGCAGATTTCTGCGCACAGAGATTCCGTGTGGGCCTAGAGTTACAGTTATGTTGTTGAAATCAATGGAATGTGAGCAGATTTTGCCAGTTTTCTAGTCTTTCAAAGCCAGTGCATATAAACACTTTAGGTAAATTAAAACCAACAGATGTGCAAAAAGAGAAAATAAAAAAAGGTGTGAAATGTGTTTACACTGTGTTACATCTAAATAATTGTGGCATTAACAACATATTTGAAATACCTGAAGCATTATTTCAACCTTTTTTCCAGACTGCACCTTCTCTTAGCATAATGGAAATATTCAATGATCACACACGCGCACACACACACACACACACGCACACACACACATACATTTTAAACATGATAAAACACTTTTAATGTACAATTAAGTTGCATAACATCTTATACTTTAGTAAGTTGACAAAATATATATATACGATACAGCAATGACATGAGGGTCCTGTAATGCATGTGAGATAAAACAATCCAGCTGTCTAGAAGAATGATGGAGGGGGGTATCAAGAGAGAAGGATATCAAGCAAACTACAGAAAATAAACACAATACAGAATACTAAGAGAAATTCTGGGATCTAAAGTGTAACAGACAGGATAAAAGCAAAAGGGGGAAAAGGAGAACAGAGAAAGGAACTGTAAAAAAAAAAGGAGAGAGAAGGGAAAAGAAAGCAAAGAGGAGATAGCATGAAAAGCAACCAAGAATCAAAATTTGTAGGAAAAGCAGCTCTATGAAGAATGAATAAGCCTTAGAGGCACAGAGACAGAAAGTCAAACTAAAACAAGGGTTCATATATAGAATAAAAGTCAGGAAGAATTTCATGAGTAAAAGCTTATAGACAATGACTAAAACAAAAAAGCAGGATGAGAAATAGAGGGCAGAAAGAAAAACAAAAGAAAGAAAGAAAGATAGATAGATAGATAGGCAGATAGATAGATGGATAGATAAACAATAGTAATAATATCTACATATTAACTCAGAAAATAAATATTCAAGCAAAGAAAGAAAGAAGAGAAAGAAAGAAAGAAAGGGAAATGAAAGGAGAGGAAAAAGGAAAGAAAGAAAAAACAGGCAGCTCCCTAAAGAGAAAATATCTATAATAAACAAAT
>CAIGQV010001633.1:14908799-14923467 GCA_903798115.1 Danio jaintianensis
AAGCAAAGAAAGTATGAAACAAAGGAAGGGTGAAAGAAAGAAAGAAAGAAAGAAAGAAAGGCAAGTGCAGTTCCTTTGAAACTTCTTTTAATAAAAAATAAAACAGGTATTTTTAATAAAAGTGAAATTATTATGATTCCTTTTATTATTATCTTAAGAAGGCATCAATGCACTTGACCTTTAAGAAACTGCAAAAATGAAAACAGTGGGAAGTAAAGCACAGCTGGTTAAAGTAAGAAGTTAAAAGAGGTAGAAGAGATGACGAAAGAGGAATACAGAAGCTATATTGCTAAAAGGAGAAAATCAGAATGGAGGAAAGCACAGCAGATTTTTTTATATATATATAAAAAAGATTTTTGATACAAATGACAGGCTTGCATTACTTCAGAATAAAGAGATGTTTAGCTCGGAGGTAGATTACATTGTGACAAAATATACCACCCATCCCAGTGCCATTGCTGTATCTCACAGTATTGCTTGTGACAGCAGAAAAATGCACACACTCGAACAAACCAAAGGCACTCCAGCAAACACACAGCCAAATACATACCAGAGACAGTTTTGGGGAAGTTTCTCTATAGAGTCTTTCAACTGTATATCAGCACTCAAAACAATGCAACAGATCCAGAGGTTTTACATCATAAAATTCATATAATGGCACTATTACGATTATACTATATGTAGTGCAGATAACAACACCATGTTCAGCTAGACAGTCTGATAAGTGTTAGAGGGGAGGAGGTGGGCTCTTAAATTAGGAATTAAATAAAAATCCTTAAATATAATCATTCAAAATTTCAGGTTGGATTCTATTTTCCCCCCCAAATAAATATTGTCATTATTTACAGTCTCAACTTCAAACAGATCTTCAGCACAGTGTGATCTAAACAGGAAGTCTCGTTTTTTGTCAGTCAACTTCCAGAGAATTGTTTTGATCAGTATGGTGTGAAGCGGTTGTAGCCACCACGGTACAAACTGGCCTGTAAACAAACAGGATGAATCAGAGACTTGTAATATCAGTAGTGAAAAATGGCTTTAATTATCTGCCCGTAAGCATTTACATGCTTGCAGTTCTTATTAACTTACCATTGTTCCAACTCCGTAAGTGGTTGTGGGTCCCACTGAGTGATGGTATGGGTCTGTTGTAGTGGTATAGACTCTTCCGTATCTTAACATAATAAAAGATAAAAAACAATAAAAAAAATAGATAGACATACAGACAGACAGATGAATAGATTCTTACCCATCACTGTATGTGGCTGTTGCAGCTGCTGAGGCCGACTGGGCCACTCGATATGTAGCTGGATATCCTCCCTAAAAACAGCGAAGGTTAAACTCTTGCATTATATAGTATTGATTGAGAAAACATTTGAAACTGAAAAAAGACTTTGTGCTACAGTGACAACCCCATCCTGGTATTTTAGGTTAGCATTTACTAAATCTGAAAACGCTGTGGCTAAAGATTAACTTAGTATTTAAAAGGGTCACTGAGAAATAAAAATTTTGACATGGAACATATTTTTGTACTATGAAAACGTAGGATTCAGAACTGAAAACTTTCTTTTTTAGCTTATACTGAACCCAGTCTATCAAAATATCAGGTTCACCCAAAAATGAAAATCATGTTGTTAATTTCTCACCCTCATATTGTTCCAAACCCCTGAGACATTCATTTGTCTTGGGAACACAAATTAAGATATTTTAAACGAAATCCAACAGCTCCCTGATCCTTTATAGACAGCATTGGTCTATATAAATAAAAATACCAAAAATTATCCTTGAAATTGGCCATATGCCTTCAGTGGTTCAGTCGGAAAATTATCAAGCTATGAGAATCTTATTTATGTGTACATAAAACAACCAGAGCTTTTTTTTTTTTTTAAATCATTCAGGGTATAAATCAGTGACACATAGGAGAAGAAACTGTTAAATAAAATTGTTATTTTTGTTTTATGTGCGCACAAAAGTATTTTTGTAGCTTCATAATATTTCGAATGAATAACTGAAGATGTGCTGTTTTGATAATATTTTATGCTATTTTTCTGGACTTTATTTTCCTGAACAAGTCAGGGCCATTACTATGACCATCTATGGAGGATCAGGGAGCTCTCAGATTTTAAAAACTTGAAAAAATTTGTGACGAAGGTCTCTGGGATTAGCAAAGACATGAGAGTGAGTAAATATTGATAACATTTTCATTTTTGTGTGAACTAACTGTTTAAATGGAGTTAAACTCCACCTCCTCATAAGATGATCAAGGCCTGCTTCTACATAACTGCATTTTTTAGCTCCGTTCACTGTTTCACACTAAATAAAGAGAGAGTTCCAGATCACTTCAATAACAACTTTGTCCTTTGTTCACTTGATTTTATCACGGATTTGTTTATAAATAATTCAGCACTGTTTATTTTAGTTTTTTTACTGTAAGATGATGGTGGGCTGTCTTTATTGGAACCTACAGTAATCTAGCAGCACTCTTTTTATTAATTGGTATTATTCTATAATAGTGTGGAGTTTGCATGTTCTCCCCGTGTTTGCGTGGGTTTCTTCCGGGTGCTCCGGTTTCCCCAACAAGTCCAAAAACATTTGGTATAGGTGAATTGGGTAAGCTAAAATTGTCCACAGTGTATGTATGTGAATGAGTGTGTATGGATGTTTCCCAGTGATGGGTTGCAGCTGGAAGGGCATCCGCTGCGTAAAAAAACATATGCTGGATAAGTTGGCGGTTCATTCCGCTGTGGCGACCCCAGATTAATAAAGGGACTAAGCTGAAAAGAAAATGAATGAATGAATATTCTATAATAGGCTTTTAAACATGCATAGAGAAGTTTAAATTAGGGGGCACACAGATATCCTTTCCATCTTAGGGACATCTTTATATTTGTGAAACTGCTAGTCATAGCAGTGAACATATTTACAGAATCTTCAATCTGCAACACAAACAGTGTGTTTTCATGAAGGGGTCAAAAACAGAGCAAAAAATAATCAATTACATCTAAATTATGATGTCTTTGATTTTAAAATCTTGACACAATCAAAAGGCAGGTCATGGCCATTTTAAGGGGTAGGAGTTAGGCTTAAATGATATAAGATGATATAACAAATACAGGACGAATTAAAAAGTTAATAATGGTAAAAAAATAGTAAAAAAATTATGAATAGTCAGAAGTTAAAATTACAGTAAGTCAAATCTCGTGACTTATGAGCAATTTCCAAGCAAATGACTCATATCCAGTATATGTCTTAACAGTTGACTGGTAACTTACATAGACCTCAGCACCATACAATCCTTCCTGATACACCACTCTGCAGAAGACAGATAGATAAGGCAAGTTATGCAAGTTATATAATGTCATAAAGTAGATAATAAAAAAACTAATTCACATTTAACACAAGTTTAAGATCATTTAATCGAAATCAGAATGCAGACACATTCAATTCAATTCAATTCATCTTTATTTCTATAGCGCTTTTACAATGTAGATTGTGTCAAAGCAGCTTCACATAGAAGATTATAGTGAATTGGACTGATGTCCGTTCAGTTTTTAGAGTTTAAGGTCAGTTCAGTTCAGTGTGGTTTAAATTTTCACTGCTGAGAGTCCACATGAGGAATTTGTAGTGGTTTTCAAGTTCTCTCGGTATATACACAACAGCACAGAAAGGTTATTGAAATAAGAAAGATTGAGAAAAAAATGAACCATATATATATATATATATATATATATAATATATAATTTATACAATTACACATATAGTCTATAATATTTGTACATTACAATTATTGGCCCTCCAGTGAAATATGTATTCTTTTTCAAAAGAGATATTTAATGGAGCAAGGAAATTTTCCTAGGATTTTCCAAAAATATTTTTTTTCTTCTGTAGATAGCCTGATTTGCCTGATTTTGAGATGTCTTGAGGAAAGAAAATTGTTATTGTAATAAAAAATGCAGGTATATTTTAAAACTAAATTATTTAAAATATCTTGTAGTGATTAGTTGTCCATTGAGAAAGACTGACCCCGGGTAGGCTGGCACTGCAGCTGGTGTGGCAGCGGCGGCTGCGGAGCGGATTGTGTTGTAAACTGCTCGACCTCGTCCACGGAGACCAGAGCCTCTATAGGCCAAGGTTGGTGTGGGGACAGGATAGGGGAAGCTGGCAACTATAGAGCCAGAGCAAAAGTTAGTGTACAGAATAACAAACTGCATGCACTAAAGTCAAATTACTATCCTATTTCAACTACAATAATCAAAGCCAATATTAAATCGCAAACCTGTATAAAGTTCAGGGGCGTACATGGCCCCCATTACTGGATTGATTTTCCACCCGGCAGCTACAAGTAATAGATATTTGTAGTCAGGAACTGAATCTTTAAAAAACATTTATTTTTTTTAAACTAAAAAGTTGTAAGGAGCCATTCACAGAGAACATTTTATAGAACTGTAAAAAAAAAAAAAAAGCAAAAATAATAATGATTTTTAGAACGCTGTGCCATGCACGAAAAAATAATGTGTATTAGTCAAAACTTATGCACAGGCCTTCTAGGCAAGTGTTAATATACAATATTAAGGCATACTTTTTTAATAACATTCATTCATTTATTTTCCTTAGCCTTAGTCCTTTATTTATCAGAGGTCGCTACAGTGGAATGAACCACCAACTATTCCAGCATAAGTTTTATGCAGTGGATGGCCTTCCAGCCACAACCCAGTACTGGGAAACACCCATACACTCTCGCATTCACACACGCACTCATACACTACGAACAATTTAGTTTATTCAATTCACTTATAGCGCATGTCTCTGGACTGTGGGGGAAACCGGAGCACCCGGAGGAAACCCACACAACACGGGGAGAACATGCAAACTCCACACAGAAATACCAACTGGCCCAGCCGGGACTCCTTGCTGTGAAGCGACAGTGCTCACCACTTAGCCGCACTAATCTGTATTTAATTTGTTTATTATTATTGTTTTTATTATTATTAGATGTAACTAATCTAATAATATATTTTTATAATTCTTATAATATTTAACATTTATTTTCACATTGTCATATATTTTTATATTTCAATAGACGTACTGTTCAAAGCAAAAAATGCTGACTAAGGAAATGAATAATACAAACAATAGGATCAAATGAGAAAAGACAAACTATTTCCATGTTTTTCCCACAAAAATACCTTTTATTATTTAGAGAAAGACTTTTTCTTCCTCCTGTGCATAAAACATAAATGCAGAGCATTCATCTCAACAGAAACAAGTCAGCACTTCTCCATGACTTTATTAATAAACTAGTTTCAGAGCATCATTGTTTTTGCAGCAGTTTAACGGACAGTTTCAGTATGAGACCCTGCTCATAGCTAAAATAATGTTTCAGAATTAACAACTGAGGCTTGCTAACAATATGCTTAGTCTTAAATGCCAGAGCATGTATTAGACAAATAAATAAAGCATCTGAACAGTGTCAAAGCCCAGTGTAAATCCCAGTAAAAAAAAGAACTCTAAACACCTCTCAGCTAGGTCTTTTTTCACAGCTACCTTTTTCACTGGGGTTTTCATCTGACTAAAAGCACTTTGGTGGATACATGGAATAAGAACAAAATCTAGCCCAGCAGCTAGTGCATATTTGCATAGCAAATCAATGGAAAACAGCAAAGTGGATTGCAAAAACGTGTTCTCTGTGAACGGCCCCTAACATTTTGGCTAGAACATTATTAAGGAACCTCACCATTAACTAATGGCGTCTGGGGTTTTTTTGTTACCACCCTTGCTGTAGCGTTGTTCACCTGAGGAAGCAAAGTCATTTAGTTGTTTATTTGTCCTTTTTCCCTAAATTAGCAACTTATCATTATCATACCTCAATCTTCCTTCCCTCCACGATCGTACCGTTGAGCTTCTCTCTGGCTCGATCTGCTTCCACTGCACTCTCAAACGTCACAAATCCAAAACCCTGAAAGATTGATATCAAACCCAACTCAACTGAAATTCAAATAAAGTTAATATCTCTACACAAATGGAATTGAATTGAATTGAAATGAAAGCTTTGATCTTTTGTTGATTTTGATTGCTTCTGTTGAGTTTCTACTGGGTCTTTAGTTATTATCCCAAAACAGATAAGCAATGCTTTTTATATTTTGCATTAGCATTTAAAAAATGGTATACTTTGATACTAAAACTTTTGATTTTCTTTCTATCGTTTATATATATACATTTTGAAATTGCTTTGAGTACCTCATATGTTCAAACAGAATGGTAGAAAGAAGAAAACGTTAGTATAACAGAAGATGATTGCTTAAAAACATGCAAATCCCAAAGGCAAACCACAGGTTTCACATCAGTGTAAGCTATATATACCTGGAAAAATGCTATTAGATTTTGCACAAAAGTTCCATTGTGAAATAGGAACTTGGTGTTGGAGATCACCATTATAATAAAGGGCTAAGAAGGATTTTTTAGACTATGTGTATCAACAATATTAGAATAGATATAATTATACAAGTTTTGTAAATTTTATGTAACTATGCAACTGTCATCATTACACTGTACCTCACCCTGCTGGATTGTTCTAATGATAACTATTATTAATAATTAACTATTAATTATTATTATTATTATCATTTTTTACTCTGTTTTTATTTTCCCATTTTTTAGTTATGTTCTCTCTTTCCTTTTTATTTTCTCTGTTTTGTATATCAGTCAGGTTTTGTAAAAGTTACAAGAATATTTATTTTGAAATACACAGGAAGTTAGACGAACAATTTTTTCGTACATAATTCTTAATTTTAATTTTCGACTTCCTTGACACAAAAAATAAAATACAAAACCTCTATTCTCCCAAATATCTATTATCTATTCTTATATATATATATATATATATATATATATATATATATATAAAATTTGCTTTGTTGACTTACTCTGACTTTCTATTCCTAAACCTTTATTATCTACTCTCTTATATATAACAAAAAATGCTTTCAACTATCTAACAATAGTATTTACATATTATTTCTCTTTAGTATTTACATATTTAGTAATATTATTTTTAGATATATATCGTTATAACATTATTATTACATTGAATATTATTTTATTAATTTTCTTTGTAATATTAGTACTTAACACATGGATACACACACGGAAACACACACGGATATAAAGACATCAGTTCCCCTCATTTGCAGGTTGCTTTGGCTAGACAAATCTGAATGGAAATCTACAAACCTTTGACCCTCTCTCATTAAAGATGATCTCCACATCTAGAATCTTGCCAAATTGCTGAAAGACCAAAATTAAAACAGATCATGACTTACCAGTTATACACATATTTGAAGAGATTATTCACCCAAAAATGAGCATTCAGACATTTACCCGCTCTCATTTTAAACCCATACAACTTTCATTCTTTTTTAAACTTCAGAAGATGATACTCTGATATACAATGAAATCTTAAAGTTACCAATTTTGTTTTGGACTGCACTAAGTGAAACTTTTCAGGATGTGGAAGGATGTGAGGCTGAGTAAATAATAAATGAATGTTCATATTTTTGGTGATCTTTTTAAATGAAAGGAATGTATTGCATTTCATTTACCCCAAACATCTGCCTCAAGTCTGGGTCTCGAAACCTAAAAGGGATATTGGAAACATGGAGCCTTTTAGGTTGAGCCTTCCCACCTCCTTCCTCGTCACTTCCACCTGCAGCTCCGCTACCGGAGGCCACAGAAACACTGAGAGACTGTGGGTCAGACGTCACGGGTGCCAGAGAATCATCCTACGAGGGAGATAGAAAAGAAAGATAGGGAAGAGAGAAAATGTGGAGCACAGAACAAACATTAGTATGCTTTTTATGACAAAAACTAATGCTATTGTAAGATTTCTGGTCAAGCTTACTGCAGTCTAACATTTTAATGGGAGAAAACTGGTTTTATAAAGTGACCACAACAAAACGCAAAAGGAGCATTCCTCATCCAGTGATTCCTCTCAAGCAAAAGTGAGGAAATGTGATCAAGTTCCCATTTTAGTGAGCCGACTAAGTACATGCCTGTTAGAGATGGACATAAAAATCACAATTTGCATTAAAAATAGAGCACAGTCATAGTTTAACTTTAATGAACCAGATTGCTAGCTTACTAATAATGTAACCTTATGACTATGACCTGAAATTATGTCATATGAAATGCATGGTTACACCGTATTTCCTATTGCACCTATTGTGTCTGTCAATAAAATGCCCCCATGCAGATCAATACATAGGAGTATTTGTGCTTCAAACCCAACACATCCACTATTTCACAATGCATCACGATGCCAGTTCGTATGTCTGCACAGCCTACCTCATCAAAAGGCACAAAACGGTTACCATTGAAATGGATTAAGAAGTCAAAAAAGTGTATTAAAATGTTTAAAAAAAGAGAGAGAAAGCCCATTGCTAGAAGAACAGTAGCCGAGCATAGCGAGACATTAAAAAAAAGAAGAAGAAAAAAGAAAATTGGTGAAAAAAGTTAAAAAGAAATTTTAGTTAAAAAAGGAAATTTGAGGGCACAGTCAGTCATGTGATGTGAATCTCAAAGCAGTGGAAAAATTTTAAGCAAATGAAAAGAATGGCCATTAGAATGAGTATGCTAGACAGAGACAGTTTTTGGAAGTGGAAGCAGAAAGGCAAAAATGACCACTGCTTCAACTTATCCTTGAATGACTGCTATACTGGCATACTGTATACAGTGAAGATCATACAGTAAAGAACAAAAGATCTAACATGGACAGAAAATAGGGGGTGCATTCAGTTCATTATGTTTCCTTCAGGTGATTCTACATAAGAATATCTATTTATATAAGTTTTTTTAAAGGTGACCACTGTATTTGTTTGCCTTTTGTTTTTGTTATCAGGCTTTTTATATATTTAAAATCTATTTTACGCTGTAATCTGTAAAAACAATCCCTTCTTTAGCATTTAGAGAATGTTATAAAAAGGCAAAAAACAGGAATCAACAAAGGCAAGTATTCAAGGAAAGTTTTGCACATTAAACCGAGTGAACCCCCAAAAAGGAAATGAAAGTTTCTCGAAGCATGGGGAATTCAAGCGGCCTATGTAATTTATCCTATGACTTAACAATTTACTGTTATTTTTGGAAACAAAACAAAACAGAGCAGTGTATTAATTGGAAAACAAGTTAAAAAAAAATAGAAACACGCATAGAGATTTACGCACAGACACACACACGCACACACATCCACACACGCAGACAGATCGTGGTTATGGTTCACTCTGAGCCGGCCGGGCTGATTGCTAGCTGTAAAGACTACAACAGCACGTGTCACACAGGAAATACTGCTGAATTATCATCATCATCACATTCAACCAGAGACACAGGCCAGGGAGGGATTTGGGGAAAAGTGGCAGATTGAGGGAGGGTGTGATGGGAAGGTATGTGATGAATTCACGTCACGATGCAGAGTGCGTTTCTGACTGGACCTGGAAAACATAGATGGGGGGGAGGGGTCATCATCCCGTCTGACCGCCCCCCTTGACCCCTCCCTCCACGGCGGCGGCGCATTGTCCCAAAATCTGGCGTTCTCTAGTGATATAAGCAGTGTGGACAGAAGATGGTGTGACAGAGAAAGACACAACTCATTTCATGAACCTATTTTAGGGAACATATACTTTCATGGTGAAATATTCTTGCCACAGTGTGCTCAGTGCGGAAGCATAAACATTTGTTGCCATTTAAAATTTGCAAATACTACTCCCGGTGAGACATTATTAGCAATGCCCCACAAAACATTACAATAACAATGATATATTACCATGGTGACATACTTTAAAGAACATCGACCTATGGCCCAGGTCAAAGAGATAATATTTAAGCAACACACAGACTGGTATTTAAAGGACATATTTACTTTTGTGTTACATCTCTATGCTAGTGCCTTAAAGGGATAGTTCACCCTCAAGAGGTTCCAAAACTTTATACGTTGCTTTATTCTGTTGAACACCATTGAAGATATTGTCAAGAAAGTTGAAATCTTGTAACCATCCACTTCCATATTAGGAATAACAAATACTATGGAAGTCAATGGTTACGTGTTTCCATCTTTCTTTCTTCAAAATATCTTCTTTTGTGTTCAACAGAAGAAAGGAAATTAAAGAGGTTTGGAACAAGTAAAAAAGTGGATAAATTATGACAGAATTTTCGGTTTTGGGTGAACTATCCCTTTATAAAAAACAGTAAATATATGTAATTGCACTGATCACTGAAAACCCCAATATTAAAAGTCAAAATATAAAAAAATAAACATTTGCTCAAGTATATTTATAGGTATTAATAAACTATAAATTAATAAATGTCATAATAATAATAATAATAATCTAATAGAAATATTTCATAATGTTAAATTAAACTAAAACTGAAATAGAATACAATGAAATATTTTAACATAATAAATATGGACATTGATACTACAAGGCTTTCTCTTTCTCTCCAATATTCTGCAGACAAAAGCACCACCTTGTGGTCCTTAGAGATTTTGACCCCCATTTGAAAACTCCTGCACTACATTAAACGTAAAATAAATTGTTAAAAAAACTTTAAATGACATAAGGGTAAATGTAGTATTGAGTTAATAAGCTCTCTGCAGCATGAAATTCAAATTTGTCACTGAAATTCTGCTCAATTAAGCTTTTTTTATTTATAAACATTTAAAACTACAACTCACTCATTAAAAAGAGAAGAAGAAAGTGGAAATGAAAGAAGGCCTTCTTTCATAATAAGTCTCCTATACTGTCTATTCAGCTGAATGTCCATACATGGACAAGGCAAAGGAAGGATGTGCAAAGGACATTAGAGATATTTATAGCTCAAACAGGAGATCCCAGAGGACCAGAGCATGATTATATATCAGCTGCCTATACATATTCCTTACATACCTTCTCTGATCCGAATACATCGGAATATACACTGATTTTACTACATACAGAGACAATGTTTCCAAAATAGTTTTCATACTTTTAGATTGACCCTGCTTTACAGCAAATAAATCATATTATTCAGTTAAATTTAGTTGTTTTTTCACTTTTAAACTCAAATTATTTCTTTATATGTATATGTGTACTTCCCCAGTGTTGACTGAAGATTATATTCTTATCATTATCAAGCCAGTTATTGATCAGGTGATCAGTCTTACCGTGTTACTGGCAGTTATAGACTCCGTTCCGTCGTGCTGAGAGCCCTGGTAGACTCTCAGCTGATGATGATCTGCATATTCTGAATTTGGATGAGCAGCACCGAAATCGAGGGGTGGCAGTCGGGCAGCAGGTGTGGGCGGGGCTTGTCCAGGTGGAGGGTATGAAGGGGGCGGGGCATAGACCTGAGGAAGTGAAGGATCACCATTGCCTGGCCCCGCCTCCTGGGCAGCAGCACCCTATAATGAGAGAGAGAGAGAGATGCAGTTTACTAACAGAAAAATTTGTTAACTGGTTATTACAACAATTATTATATCATAATTAGAGAATAATTTGATGACATAGACTAGTCTGTTAATTAAATGCAGATTATTTTGCCAATTGTATTAAAGGATTATATGGCACCTTTAAACACATTTTATATACTGTTGAAGTCAGAATTATTAGCCCCCCTGTTAAATTAACATTCATTCATTCATTCATTTTCTTTTCGGCTTAGTCCCTTTATTAAGCCACAGCGGAATGAACCGCCAACTTATCCAGCATTTGTTTTACGCAGCGGATGCCCTTCCAGCTGCAACCCATCACTGGGAAACATCCACACACACTCATTCACACACATACACTACGGACAATTTAGCCTACCCAATTCACCTATACCACATGTTTTTGGACTTGTGGGGGAAACCGGAGCACCCGGAGGAAACCCACGCGAACACGGGGAGAACATGCAAACTCCACACAGAAATGCCAACTGACCCAGCCGAGGCTCGAACCAGCGACCTTCTTGCTGTGAGGCGAACGTGCTACTCACTGCGCCACCGTGACGCCTGTTAAATTAACATTTTTATATATTTATTCTCCAATTTCTGTTTAACAGGAAGAAGATTTTTTCAACACATATCTAATCACATTCTAATTTATTATAGTTTTAATAACTAATTTCTAATAACTGATTTGTTTTATCTTTGCCCTGATGACAGTACACAATACTTTACTAGATATTTTGCAAGTTACTAGTATTCAGCTTAAAGTGCAATTTAAAGGCTTAACTAGGTGAATTAGGTTAACTAAACTTAGGGTTTGGGTAATTAGGCAAGTCATTGTATAAAAATGGTTTGTTTTGAACACAATCGAAAAAAAATCTTGCTTAAAAAAGCTAATAATATTGACCTTAAAATGTTTTTAAAAAAATTAAAAACTGGTTTTATTCTAGCCAAAATAAAACAAAAATACTTTCTCCAGAAGAACAAATATTATAGGAAATACTGTGAAAATGTCCTTAATTCATTAAATATCACTTGAGAAATATTTGAAAAAGAATAAATATTGTACAGGAGGGCTAATAATTTTGCCTTAACTGTAAATAGACTTATACTGGCATTGTATATCTTTAATTTAAAGATAAAAATAGATATAAATATTCAAAATGTGCTACTCTAATACAGCAGACCAAAGAACCATTTGCAACAAACCCATAAATTATCTAAAATACTCAAAACATTTTACCAAATAATTTACCTATACTTCAATAACGAAACCAACAAACAGTTACTGTTTTGCTTGCAGAAACAGATACTGTACATCACAGATCGTTAACACTGAACAACACTGACTAAACCAGCATCTCAGACATCACATAAAGACACCGTGAATTAAATGAGTGGTATAAATGTAGTATAAATGATGCGTCTCACCCCTTCAGTGCATTCCGCAGACGACCCAATACTCACCAACAGCTGAGGCATGCTTTAATGCAGAGCTTTCACCCGCCCACCCCACCATAAGTCCCTCAGATACACCAATCACAGAGAAGCAAACCGGCCTCAAGGGGTGTTTTTACACCAGCTGTGTTCATTTGTTCGTGTCAATCATCAACCCATTTCAGCCTCCTACTCTGTAGACACTCAACACATGCCACACACACATCTGTTTGGCTAAAAGTTGATCATTTCATACAAACAACCCTGTTTCTGCTCAGTCAGGTCTAACCCTAGCAAACCTCACCTCAAAGAACATTCAATGGAATATAATCACTGTGATTTATTTAAACCAGACTAACAAGATATCCGTGGCTACTGAAGTATGCAGTGTGTGCCATATAGATCAGGTAAAACAGGTATGATCACTATTATTATTACAGATTAAACTAACAGTTTGTTTAAAGTTACCCAAACAGAGTGAGAATGAAGATATATATTCAGTCAAATATACAAACTAGAAGAAACTTTACAGAAGACTTATTTTGTGACACGTGTTTTGTGCACACAAACCTTAGGTCTCTTGTTTGAAACTGTAAAAATAAATTAAATTATTTAAAGCATTTTTACCACACAAAAGAGCCAAATAAAAGACTACTGTATATGCCAAATAATAGACATAAAGTTAACTTATAAGAAGCTCTTTACACACACACACACTTTTTTCTATTTACTCCTTATCATCCGGTTCACAGGGCCGATAAGGCAGGGTAAATTTAGACTTTGCTGATAAACCGACACTGAGAGACACAGCTCTGATTAAATATCACCACTACACTCAGATTTCTCCAGCAGAAACAAAAATATCATGTTACATTAGTGTCTGTTTGTCATCATAGCCATGATTCAGCATTGGGATATATATAAACCACTATATATACACCACACAATTACCTGTAATTCACAAGAACATGACATATCTTACTGTCATACTTTTTTTAAAACACCAAAGATGCGACTTGACACCCTGGTTAAAGATTTATGAGATGTAAACAGGTGTTGTCAGACCTGTGAAAGTGTAACACTACAACAAGCTGACTCAAACTCAAAAAAAAAGTGTTGCATTGCCGCAGAACAAGTCAAAGATCACAGTTATAAAATGCAGGACTAGTGCAACATTCTGAGTTCCCTTTAGACTTTGAAATATTTATTCAACAAGTACAAAAAGCACACATTTGTTTAGATATTTATGCAAGAGAATGAATTAAGTACAATACCAGACCATATTCTGGTAAGACAGAGGAAATAGAGAACAATCATAAGTGGGATTTAATTGCTCAAACACTTTCTACTAGTCACTACACTGTAAAAAAAAAAATGATATGACAAAACGTAATGTCAACAAATGTTTTCATGTTACTTTAAGTTACATAGTTTGACTGACATAAGTTGAGATAGAAAAGTTTGTTTGATTCAACTAAAAATGTATGCAGCTAGACTCTTTTTTTACAGTGAAGCTGAAATGCAAGGGTTATCTTGTGAGATCTGAACATAAACTGTTTTGTTTCCCATAACATTTTTTACTGTGAGAGTATTAAAATAACACCTCTGTCTGTCTAGCAGATAAAATGTCTTTTCAGGCACACTGACAGCTTTGAGCCCTTCAGCTGTCAGGTTTGGGGTGAAAGATCAGAGGCAGGATGCCAGGTGCCCGATCTGACAGCTGCAGGATCATTGAGAGACACACACACACACACACACACACACACACACACACACACACACACA
>CAIGQV010001633.1:14923477-14974957 GCA_903798115.1 Danio jaintianensis
CACACACACACACACACACACACACACACACACACACACACACACACTGCTGACAAGAACTGCTTATGTTGTCTATACTCATGTAATACAAGGCTCTTGGAATACTTGATTCTGATTAGCCAGTTGCAGCCTTCTGTTATCAGATGTCTTTACACAATGACTGCTAAACAAAGTAACTGACTGTTTTCCCTGGCAACCAGTTTCTTACATTACTTACAGCACTTTCTTATTGAAAGCAGTGAAATTTAGTATTATTAACATTCTGTTGTAACATTTATAGGGACAGGCCTGTACCAATACTTATTTTCTATAAATTATTTGCCAGTTCAAGTATTGATACTTGTATAAAGTACTATCTAGTTTATTGTTACGTCACTCTGTTTTGACAGCCCAACATTAGAGGCACAAAGTGTCTGTCTTCCAAATTAGATTTTGTACAGATTTAATTTTGTTTTGGGGGCTATTAAACTTATTTTACCCAGAGAAAAATTCTGTAATTATCAACAGACTTGCAGCTCATTGTTTTTGCTTGAATAATAAATTAATAATTGCTAGTAAACCGATCAAAAATCAGCATTTTCAAGTTTGTTTTCTATTTCATGTCTTACTTTTAATAATATTTTGGCTTTATTTAAATCAACAAACACAATTTTAGTTAACAGATACGAAACAATCATGTGACATGACATTATTTCACTATGCATTTCATCTGCATTATTTATTTATTAGCCATTTAATATTGGTTTAATATTTATTGTAAGTTCACACAATCCGGTTTATATCATGGTCTATTTTAGGAAATATTTGTAGTGTGCATTACAACATAAATGTTGTTTCATTAGATAACAAAATTACACACAAATGTCATCAGTAAACAAATGTACACACAAACACAGAAGCCAAAGTATACTCAAAAACCAATCAAAGTGCAACTTTAAGACAATAAACAATGGTTTTGACTGTCAGGGTAAAAAACGTTTTTCTAAAAATGCCAGTATGTTGCCAAATCAAAATAAAAAGCGCTCACTCATATGTTTAATATGACAGGTGGATATTATAGTCAACCAAGTAAGCAGAAGCAACTAAGAAAATTCCTCTGTGTTAAGTCCTACTCTTTAGATGACATAATCTGTCGCTGTGTATCACTTCAGATAAAGTCAAGAGGCAATCAGACACTCAACATCTATTTCTAAATGTGTGTGAGGAAATCTGCAGTGAGAGAAACCGACTAAAAATACAGAGAGTGTGACAGAGAGAAAGAGCAGGCACATCGTTTATCAGCAGGAATGGAATTTCTCTCTCTCTCTCACTCACACACACAAACATACAACACACACACAAGCATGCATTGAAACTGTTTTCAGTCGGCCACCTCGCAGGGACAAATATAACTAACCGCAGCGTCCTTCACTGACAAACACATTTCATGCCCCATTGGTGGATGTTGCTTTAGTTGATATACAAACCATTTGCTGGCCAGGGATTGGTTGATTTATTCAACATTTTACCAGACATGTGACAGAAAATGTGTATGATAAATGTTTTTAAATTGCTCTCAATATTTTTATTAAATAATTAATATACTAATAAAATAAATTAAAATGGTAAAAAATGTCATTAAAATAAAACTAATAATAAAGTAGAAAAATATAAAGGTAGGTTTGTACATTTACCTGAACAATGCTGGGGTAGCAGGAGGCCGTCTGAGGGTAAACTGGGAGTCCGTAGGGCTGAAGGATCACAGTAGGAGAAGACAACATGGTGCATAGCCAGAGAAAAGAACAGAAAAAAAGGAACAGCTAAAAGGGACGGGAGACCAAGGGGAAGAGAGAGGGGAAGGAGAGCTCTCTGAATCAAGAAAGAACCAGACTGAGAATGTTTAAGATCCAAGCAGAGAAGGAAAAAAGATCCAGAGGTGTGAAAAAGAAAAAGAAGTGTGAGTTGAACTGCACTAAACTGGTGTCAACTTCTAGGTGATAAATGAATAAGAATAAAAAACAGCAAATATATGACGCTCTATAAAGTTGAGAGTGCCGTGTTAGTCTGTCTTACAAATGGCAGAGGAGATCAGTGCCGAAAGATCTCCAGGGGACACAGCATGTGTGTGTGTCGCTGGAGATGTTTGATAGACAGAGACACATGCTCAGAGTTGTGTTACACTCCTTTATAAATAGCCCCCCTTCCTCCTTTAGTTGTTCTGGTATCAGCTATAGAAATTAACAGGCAAGTAATGTATTTGTCACCTTTTGTGTCTCATTGAAAAAGACAAATAAATGCTATATCAAAAGTGCAAAATATACTACAGACTGGAGTGTTTTGACTTCAAAGTTGAAATATACAACTTTTTAGCAATCTTTGATACTTTAACATTTATTTTACAAAAAAAAAATAAGCTAGAAAATGGACAATCTTTTACTTTTAATTAGGATCACATTGTAAAAAAGTGAGTTTTTATCAGTATTTTAGTGTGGGTTTCCAAAGCAAATGTGTACAGTTTTTTGTTTTGTTTTTTTTACTTAATTCTAAGTTACAACAAGGCCAGGTTTCACTAGGGCTAAGACTAGGCCTTATAGTTAAATTAGGGTATTTAAGCAGCTTTTATAAAAAATGACTTAGAAGAACAGAACAAATTACTGGTGTGCATCATTAATCAATAGGTACGTTTCCATCCACCTATTTTTATGCGCATTTTGGATATGCGCATAAAAAATCGGTTGATGGAAACGCTAAGATGCGCATAAATTTTGGAAATGCGCATAAAAAATGTATGCGCGTAACTGAGTAGGATAAACTTTTTATTCGATAAGAAAAGATGCGCGTAAACTGCGATGGAAACACTTTTACCGAACAAATTCCAGTATGCGCATTAAAAAAAGGTCATGTGATTTGGTTATAAGAGATCATGTGATGATAAAAATGTGTGTAAATGGACAAACCAGCAGGCTGACCACATTGTAAAACATCTGAAATGTTGTTTTGGTCATTCTAAAATGCCTTAACCATTTCAGTATTAGTGTTATTATATTATTAATGACCTCCAGAATTGGTAAGAGCGTCTGTGCTCCGCGTGTCACGCCTTCAAACGCCGCCACGCGTTCACTGCGTGTCAACATTGCCTTCTGAGGCGCAAGTCATTTATTAAATGAAGAAAAGATTGACGCAGCTTCTCCTACCTCAGCAAATTCCGTTTTTACTGTTGATATTTGGCGCCATTTAATCAGGAAGTGACGATTTTGTTCTCTTTGACTCGTTGGATGGAAACGCTGCTTTATTCGCACGTCTTTTATGCGATATTCCAGTTTAGCGCATAAAGTTATTTCGCATTTTTGGATGGAAACATAGCTAATGACACTGACGTATTTTAAGATGTCACTGTGAGTTATTTTCGAGTTAATTTAATCTGTGAAACTGGAGGTATGTCTTGTATTCGGTCAACCTGATCAAAATAAAACAAGTTTATCATTAAAACAAGAACAAATGTGCCAGTAGAACTTTAGAATTCAACTTCATTTAAACTGAAAAAGAAGTTTCATACACTTTATTGACAGATATTTATTCTTGTTTTAGCCTAACACTCATTTAAGTCTTAAACAATATTTAATTATTGAATGTAATACATTTTAAGGCCTTAAATTTAATTAAATTAAGGTAATTAGAAACGTAATGTTAGAAACCCTGAAATATCTACAGTAGTTTAAAAATTAATATAATTGAAAAAAAAAAAGCATTCTTCCTGGCACACATCTAACCAACCGCATTACAGAATGGAAAATAAAATAATTTTACATCAGTATCAGAACGGACTATTAACATAACTAAATCACTCAGCACCAACGTTAAAACTCGACAACACGGGAATTGAGTTTCCTACTTGTAAATATGACTTCGTTTGGCCATTATATCCGGGTAAATATGAGATTTCCGGATTCACTTGAATAGCAAATAGATATTCCATACAATACTTGTCTCACGTTCGCCCAGTTCTGAATAATATGCGTTTTTAAACCCTACGCATATATTCTACATCAAATTATTGTAAGTTACCAACAGAGGGAAGCAAATCATTCTTAAAGCTTTCCCTGAAAACACTACCGAATACACACGCAAAGCTTTGTGGGTTCTGTAGTTTAAATTGTGGATATATATTTCCGGGAAGGGCGGATGCACGCTCTCTTTAGTGTTCGAGCCTGACACGGACAGGTAATGGCGGCTTTAGCGTCCCTTTTTTCACCTATAAGTTTCTAATTGACGCACGTTTAACATTTACAAATGAAATTTATAGAACGTTGTTACATAAAGGAACCGAGTTGCATGTACAATTCTTAACCATCAGAGTTTATTATGCCGGGAGACGAGCTTTATTGCGCAGTGCAGTCAACGTGTTTCAACAAGGCGCGTTCAGGCCTAGCAGCAATATTGGCCCTGAAGTGAAACCTCGTGCTACGCTTTCATATGAATGACTCGCTGGAATAGCTAGTACATAAAGTATATTATAAATTATAATTCGAGGACTAATTTGCCACAATAAGACGTCTATATATGGAATGTAGACCTTTACAGTGCTCTGTGTCAAAAGCTGAACCGGTTTAACGGTGTCGCTTAAATGTTAAGATAACGTTACCTAAAAATTTGAGGCAACATTTTAGCAGCTTAAAATTTTGCCTTTTTTTGTTCAGGCGTCAGTAAGTCGCCATGCCGGTTGCCAAGACTTGGGTTTGCAGTAAGACATACGTCACCCCAAGACGTCCCTTTGAGAAGTCACGTCTTGACCAGGAGTTGAGACTCATTGGTGAGGGCAAAGTAAAAAACAAAAAGTGTTATTTTTTCCCTAAAATATTTCTTATAAGTTTTTTAACTCGCCACAGGTGAGTATGGTCTCAGGAATAAGAGAGAAGTCTGGAGGGTGAAGTTCACTCTGGCTAAAATCCGCAAGGCTGCCAGAGAGCTGCTCACACTGGATGAGAAGGATCCGAAGCGTCTCTTTGAAGGTAACTAAATTGTGACTCTGCCGTCTAAGAGTGGGTGGCCAATGATTAAAATTATGCTTGTCAGATTGTCAGTGTTGCCAAGAATTCCTCGTCAATGAGGCCATTTCTGCTAATAATTCCCTGCTGGTTCTTTATCACACTTGCTTAACTTTATATTTTTATTTGTCTATAAGGTAACGCTCTGCTCCGGCGTCTGGTGCGTATTGGAGTACTGGATGAGGGCAAGATGAAGCTTGATTACATTCTGGGCCTGAAAGTGGAGGATTTCTTGGAGAGGAGGTTGCAGACTCAGGTCTTCAAGCTTGGCCTGGCCAAGAGTATCCACCATGCACGTGTGCTCATTCGTCAGAGGCACATCCGGTAAGATTTATTAAGGCACTGGTTTGAAAACCTAAATAGAACAGGATTTTGAAACATTTAATCCTCTGGTGCTGCTTGCTTGGCTGTCAAAAATAACTACATTTAGTTTGTCTTTTCAGAAGATTTTATAGTACTAAATTATATTTTCAGTAGTTGGTCATTAGCAAACCATCTGCAAAGACCAAAATAAAATAAAATCTTGAAATGTCATTTTTTATTTATTTATTTTACTTGGCAGATTAAGTTAGAGCTCAAGTTAAACTAATGCAAGAAATTTTAAAATATTTTATGAAATGTATTTCCAAAACGTGGTTTTACTAATAATGAAAGTGTTTAAGTTGAGATTGGTATTTAAGAAATGTTAATTGTTCGGGTGCAGTACAAACGTCTACTAGATCACATTTTTCCACTTTCTTGTCTACTGTCTTTTTTTTTTTTTTTTTTTTTTGCAAAAGTATTTAAGTTTTGGAAGATTTGGATGAAGGAATCTAAATCTAAGAATAAATCTAGTAGTCAATGATCAAACTGCTCCAGAGGATTGACTTTAATTTCCTGGTATGTGTATATTGATTATCTGTATTGTCTGAATGTTCGTGTGTTGAGGCTTTCTTCCTCTTTCATTAGCTGACCATGTTTAAACTCCTCCCGGTGAGGTGGAATGAAATATTCTGCAAGGTCAATTCGGTGATTTAACCGTATACCTTTGCTTGTAAGCCAAAAATCTAGACCTTGCCATGAAGTCTGGGGTGCTTTATGCACGAAACAGTCTGAGGTAATGTACATGGGCACTTCGGCAGACCTTTTAACTAAAATAAAGCTGCACTTCTCTTGGCCAGTGATTAAGCTAAAAACGGTCAGATTTTCAGTGGTGTCAAGAATTCCTCGTCAATGAGGCCTGGAGATCAGCAGCTTTGCTTCTGACATGTTAAATCTCTTTGTGGACATGTTCTACAACCTTTTTTTAATTCTCTGTAGGGTGCGTAAGCAGGTTGTGAACATCCCCTCCTTTGTGGTGAGGCTGGACAGCCAGAAACACATTGACTTCTCCCTCCGCTCTCCATATGGGGGTGGCCGTCCTGGCCGTGTCAAGAGAAAGAATGCCAAGAAGGCCCAGGGTGGTGGTGGAGGCGGTGATGATGAAGAGGAAGATTAAACTGTTTCCTCTCAAAGAGGTGGAGGGACTCAGCAGTGCTTGCTCTCTCTTCTCCCTCAAGTTTTCAATAAAAATGGTTCATTCCGAATTATTTGTCCTGCTTTTAAATTAAACTATTACACATACTCTAAATTATGCAATTAAATAATTCCATGAATGCCCAAAGGTTTCAAACCAACTTGAGTGTGCAAATTGACACTAGTTTGTAGTATAACTAGTACAAGACAAGTTCTACCTAATGTGCACTATAAAGCAACATGATACATGTACAGCCATAAAAGTAACTGATACCTAGTATTCCTGTTAAAGATTTAACACTTTTTATTTAGGTCCTGACACATTTAATACAGAAATTTAGTTAATCATTTTTTACTTTTCCCCATTTCTGGTCAAAATAAAATGCACTTTTAAACACAGATGTGAATACAGAAAAATAGTCTGCAAAAATCCAGAAGTGAAACCCAAATTTGTTAGGGTACATTTGCTGTAAGCATCCATTAAATCTAAACTATGCCAGTTCAACGCATATTAAGATGATAAAATATTGTCTTATTTATATATAACTTTGATTGCACTTGCTGCTATTAAGAACTTACCTCAATTCATAAAGTTAATTAAGCTATTTTCTTCATTGTGCTAAGTAATAAGCACCTGTCTTGAAGTAGGCTTTTTTTGTGCTTAGCCTTCAGAAATACTGTCATCCATCATCTATAGGTCGTCCTGGGGACTGATTTGACCTCTTGTCTCAGTGTTGCTTGTCTGCTCACTGTAAGTGAGGTAAAATATAAAAATTATATGTAACTTGTGTGAAAAGCCGCAAGTTACTTTTAACATTACAGAACATTTAAAATTAATATATATCTATACCTTTCACCATCCTTTTCCAGTGTTTTACCAGAGAGAAGTAGAAACAAAACAATCACATTTTAGCACAACCATAAAATGATGGCATTCTTTGGATAATTCATAGAACATTAGGTATTTGCTGACCTTAGTTCGCTGGCCTGCTACACCAGCTGCCTTCTTTGGTACTCCTAAAGTGTCAAATGAGTGGCTTCTCACCCTAATAGCTCTCTGGTGACGTAGAGAGAGAGAGAGACATAAAGTTACTGATTTAATGTTCATTTTATGTCATGACAACTGGGTAACAATATCAAGGCCTATTGTCTGTTGCTCTAAATCAGGGGTCACCAAACTCAGTCCTGGAGGGCCGGTGTCCCTGCAGGGTTTAGCTCCAACTTGCCTCAACACACCTGCCTGGAAGTTTCTAGTATACCTAGTAAGAGCTTGATTAGCGGCTTCAGGTGTGTTTGATTAGGGTTGGAGCTAAAATCTGCAGGACACCGGCCCTCCAGGACCGAGTTTGATGACCCCTGCTCTAAATGATCTACCTTGAAGTTCTCAATGAATCCTCCACCGCCCTCTGGAGCACTTCTCCCCCCTTCAGTGAGAGGGATGCTGGGCTGCGATGGCTCTCCCAGCATGCACTGGGAGCGGGAAGACAGTTCACATCGCAGTGCTTCCAAGAGAGATGAACGTGTACGTAACTGAGATGGAAGCACGAGTTTATATAGTGAGACCATGGCTAAAGTCACTAATATAAAGAGGTAGTTCTCCCCAAATTAATTTTTGCTTTAAATTTACCCACTGGCGTACCAGACAAGGTGTCTTTTTTTAATTTAGATTTTATTTAGAAGTAGTCACGTGATACATTAAAAAAACTGCTTTCGTCAGCACATTTGATAAGAGTAAAAAAAAGACATTTAGCCAACACAAAAATAATACATTCACACCTGTCAGTGGCTCCTGACAATAATTTAAGATCTTGAAGTGATACAGGTTTGTAAGAAACTGAACATCATTTACAACATCATTAACTTTAATCAACATGTTCTGCAAAAGGTCAGGAGTGCAGTGTATCAGTTTAGTTTTTCCTGTATTTTTCTTTTAGTTTTTGCTCTTTTTTTTTTCTGTATACACTGACTTGCATTTTATTAATCACAAAAGACACATTGGATAGCCTGGGAGTGGGTAAATTAACACTAAACATTGTTAATTTATGGAACTGCCATTTAAAAATATATTTTTAGGATGTCTGGTGTCTGATTACCTCCAGTCGACTGAATTTTTCAGCCTTGTAACAAGAGATTTCAGCATTTATAAGTTTGGTCAAGAGGAACTCTCTCAAAACTGAGCCCTGAAAATTAAAACGCAGAGAGACGCTGATTAAAAATTTAAAGTGTGACTTGTTTTGTTGATTTTATGTTTTATTAATCGCATCAATGAAGGAAATTATGTAGGTATTATATCACTAAATTTCTGATCTGAAGCAACATGGTGAAAGATTGTACTGATGTCAGAAAGTTGAAAGCTGACCTGCTGAAATCTAAAGCACTGTGTCATTTGTTCTCACCTCTGTAAAAATGGGTGGCATGGGAAGGGGTGGGCCAAATGGGGGCACATCCTCCCTAGCAGTGACAGATACCTGTCAATCAAAAAAGATGCATGAAGCAGTGGGTGCTGATAAAGTATTATTTAGCAAATTTCTAATCATTACTTAACATTTTTACCTGAAATGATCCTCCATCTCCTCCCTCTCCTTCATTCTCTCTCTTTATCCTCCGAACTGCAATGAAACAATGCAAGAAATGGGATCTGATCACATCCGAAATGAATGGAGTGTGACCTTCCTGGTACACCAGGGCAACAATATCATTCCCAATGTGCCTTTTTCTCTGCAGCTGAGGGAAAACAGAAAAGCAAGGTTGTCACTCAAGGAAAATTAATATGATGTTTAACTTTGTTTTCTGTGCTCCATTGTGTGTATTAATACTTTTGCAAGTTATATTGATTCACCAGTAGGTAGCGCCAAACCTTTTTTTTGTCATTAACTGAACTGGAAATGGAATTGACTTGGCTGCAGTGTTGCCAACTTAGCAATTTTGTTGCTAGATTTAGCAACTTTTCATACTACCCTAGCAACTTTTTTTTTCAAAAAGCACCTAGCAACAAATTTAGCAATTTAAAAAAAAGTGACTGCAGGCTTTACTCAGTAGAGTGCGGGGGTGGGGCTACATAAGGTCTAAATAGCCAGGCATAGCAGCAGCAAAATTTGTTGGCACACATTTAACATTTTTGTATTACTTTTACAAATAGTCAACTATATTTTTCATACAAATCTAAATGGACATATTTCAAATAATGTTTTTGCTGAGATGGCCAGTCAATTTGAGAAAACATTAATTATTTTGTATACCACATAAAGATTTAGTTTTGAGTTGCGATTACGCAATGACGTCATCACGCAAAGTAATATGTTAATAAGAACCTATTTATTGTGCATCTGGATGTAATGTTTTAATATAATATAACACACGGCGCCTCAGAGAGAAGAGACATGACGGGCTTACGCTTTTCAGAAACTACGTGATGACCTCACTGATATGCAAATTAGTGCGTGACGTCATCTGGCAACGTTTAGCTACTTTTCGGGCAGGCTTTAGCTACTTCAGCTACTTTCATTGGAAATAGTTGGCAACACTGCTTGGCTGATTCCTTCAAAATGAATCACCATTGTTGGGAGATGGGGACAGGACGATAATGGACAGACAAAAATACAATAATTGTGTAAAATGTAAATGTAACCTGTTAGTTTTTGAACTGATGCTTAAAAGCAATATCATTCTTGCAGCAGTCAATCAATTATCAATTTATTATCAATTTATAGTATGTTATGATGCTAACTTATGCTCGCAACATGTAACATGTTAGAAATATGCTAGTAACATGTAAAACATTTTTGTCAAATGGTAAAACATGCTAATAATTTTATGTGGTAGCCACATGTTTAACATGTTTATTTGTGCTAACAAGATTAAATGTGTGAAACATGCCATGTCGGCCGTGTGTTAAATTCATAGTTAACATGTTAAACATGCTAACAAAAATCTAGTTGATGCCGGCACATGCTAACCTTTTAGAAATATATGTGTAAAATAATAGCAAAATGTTACAAACATGCTATGATGCTAGCAACATGTTATATTTTGCTAGCAATTTGTTAGGAGTCTTTCCTTCTTTTTTGATTCCACTTTACCATTCTAGCTTTCAAAGCTGTCTCAAACATTCAGGCAAGGCTTTCTCAAGCCCACAAAAGTCATCATCTTTAATTTTCACCTGTTGTGTATCGCCTTCTGTGAACGGCAGTTTAGTAGCAACATGGAACATAATCTCTCGTCCGTGGAAGGAGGTGAAAACGGCTTCATTCCCCGTCTGGCCACGAGACACATCCAGACCTCCTCTGAAACTGGGAGTGGGAAAATGTTGATGTTCATTTGACAGGTGCTAATGCATTTTACAGTAGTGTTTTGTTATTTGTGTTGATACTGATATTGAGTCCTAAGCCCCTTACCCAGTGAATCCTTGCAGATTGATCGTCTGCCCAAGTATTGATAAAAACTCTAAAAACTCCTCACTTTCCTCATTGTTACTGAGCAAGTCTTCTTCTGTTAACTACATCACATATGAAGAGAGGAAAATATGTTAGGATAAGAAGAAATTGCAAAAATTCTATTTAGGTGTTTCAGTAGTTCGACAAGACCTATAGTCAAAACTGATATCTGCATACCTGTCCTTCTTTCTGGTATAAGATACCAAATTTAAAGTTTTGAGACACCCTGTGTTCATCAAACGCCATTATTATCTCTGGGGCCTTTCAGTGCAGAAAGAGACATGACATTTTTATAGATTGTGCTATGAAATTATTTACTTTTTTGAATATGTCAAAACAGATTTGTGAGTTTTATATTACCACCTGATCAAAGATAGATTTAACAAGCGAAGGTGTACCTTTAAGTAACTCACAGCCTCGAAACACATCACACTGACACTTGAGCACAGCATCTTCAACAAAACAAATAAAAGCAAATTAAACTTCTATTCAAATTAATTTAAATGTGAAGCAAGTGCAGCCGGCTGTGTGTTTTACCTTTGCCAACTCCACTGCTGTGGGGAATTGTTGAAAGAGAGAAACTGAGAATGTGCCATGAATTGAGCACTCCTTCATCCTGATTAAATGGGGGAAAATGAAAATTTATCAGGATGTTCTGGTACAGCCAGTTATTCTAAATCATGTGAAGTGGTCACATAATACACACCTCAGAATAACCCTTAAACGATTTTCCTCTTCCTCAAGACAAACAGACAAAACTAGAGGCCCAAGAGCAGGGTCACAGGCTGTGAATGAATGATGATACTGCAGTAAAAGAGTAAGGAAATGCATGCAAGTAATTTATTTTGCACTATTTAGTACTTCAGAAGTAACGTGTGATTAATAAACTTTTCTGTAATAGAAAAATCACTGACTCTGTGGCGGAAAAACTCCTGATAGACTTTAGCTTCACTGTCTCTCTCCATGATGTCGTAGCTCTCCAGGCCGAACCCCCCCTGTGAGAGAGTTGGGCTGGTCTCCACTTGTCTATCCAGAGGAGGGTCGATCCAATAACCTCCAGATTTAGGAGGCAGGATGAGTGGTAAGCCATCTCCAATCTTTAACAGTCGTGTCTGGGTGATCAGTAGTGAAGTTAAAATGATAAACTTTCATTTTGGTTTGTCGTCACTAGGATTTTAAATATTTTTTTTAAGGATGTTTACTGAGACTGCATTTATTATTTTTTTGGAAAATAATTTTTTATTATTTTTGGTAAATATTATAACAATAAAAAATACTTAACTAATAGTTTTCTATTTTATTGTATTTATAAAATAATGATTCTATTTCTTTAAAGGCAATGCTGATTTTTTATTTATTTATCAGCAATTATTCCTATCTCAGAAATGCTTCTGAAATGCTAATGTCTTTTTTTTTTCAATTTAGATTTTTTTGTGTGCTTCTTAATATGTTTTCTGAAGCCATATATAGTTTTCTGGATTCTTTGATGAAAACGAAAACAAACTAAGCAATTATTTGACAAAGAATTGTTTTTCAAATTTGTTTACATATTTCTACACATAACCATTGAAGAATTTAATGCATCATTACCAAATTACATTATTAAGTAAATTAATAATAAGAATAATAATTATAAAATCTTATACTGACCACAGATATTTGACCAGTTTACAACTTTTGTAAGTAAAAGTATAGAACAAGTATTTGATGGTATTTGGTCATCTCTGCATACATTTGGCGCAGTTCATAAATAAAATTTACTAAGTCATGCTTTTTTACGCTCTCACAAATGTTTATACATGCAGAAACATGTAATTTATACATTTTTAAATATATTTTCCACCACAGTGTAATGTGAGCTACATCCCAAATATGAACATGAGCAGTGAATGTAATGACATTTTGTAAAAAAAATTAAAAGAATTGTTATAAATGTGTAAAATATATACATAAAATGAAAAATATATTTTAATGTGACTTTCAGTATCAACAAATATAATTATACTTAAAGTTGTATACCTTATGATTGCTAAAATATACTAAAACTATAACTACAAGTAATTTTGGGTAACCATTATTTGTTTTTATTTTTCTGACAAAATCTCTACCTTCAGAGGTGGTGGGAACTCACAACGCTGTTCATCCAATCTGCTACCCTACAGACAAACACAATCATAGACCAATTCATCATCATTCCAACAAAACCAACACAAGCCTGCTGTATTTACAAGCAAAGAACATGGAGAGCGAAAGATGACATTGTTACCTGCAGCTTTTCAATGATTGCAAACAACTCTGTGACCTGCAAAGAAATGACAGTCCAGCAGTGAACAGTTTCACCAGATATGATCAAAATGTTATCAATACAGAAATTAAATTTGTCTACTTTCTCCACGCCATTTCCTTGAATTACTTGCTTTCCCTATACACTCTTAAAAGGAAAAGTTCATTACTGGCTTTGATGGTTCCATGAAGAAGGTTTTACTGAAGGTTATTAAAGGGATATTTCACCCACAAATGAACATTTACTCACAATTTACTCTCTCTCATGTGGTTCCAGCCCTTTGTAAGTTTTTTTTTTCCACTGAAGATATTTTGAAAAATGTGAAAAACCATTGGCATCCATATGAAAAACCATTGGCATCCATAGTTGGAAAAAAATGATGTAAGTCAATGGTTACTAGTTTCCAGCTTCTTTCAAAATATTTTAAAGAAAAAAGCTCAAATAAGATTAGAAAGAGTGGAGTATCAGCAATGATGACAGAATTTTCATTTTTGGGTGAATTATCCCTTTAATAGTAGAAAATGTTTTTTAGATTTATATTTTTATACACAAAAAAAAATGTTTTTTTTTTTTAAAGAACTCATTACAAAGGTCTTTGCTGAACCAAAAATGGTCATTCTTTGGCAATGCTGCTAAAACCTCCTTTTGAAACCTTTCTCTTGTTTTAAAGTGTAGATTCATTTTTAACAACATAGAACATCCAAAAGTAGATGTCTTCTTACTTTCTGACTGGACGGTGCAGAAGTAAGTGGCTTAGCCTCACTAGAGGGAGAATCTAAAATATCCAGAATGTTGTGACCCACAGCCTCGGCACAGCTGTAACATAGAGAGAGACGGGTGTTCTGGAAAAGTCTGCATGCGATAACTGAGTTTAAACACCTGAGCACAACAAACAACCCAAACTCTTGCTGACCTGCTCTCGGTTCCAGTTATGAATTTGTCAAGCCTGCACACAGAACAAAGACGGTAATCTTTAATTCAAGTAGTATTGCATTCATATTACGTTAGCAGTTTTTTTTACTCACTCACCCTCCGTAAGCCCCGAAAGTGAAACTTCTTTTTCTGGAAAACAACTTCTCATTTCTCCCATCCATGGTAAGTATTTATTACAGACAGCCACAGAAATATGCTAACCACGCATGCAGGCCATCACTCCCGATGGTGAATTAACTGCTTCTCTCAGTCTTTCTCACAGTGTGTGTATCTCTCTCTCTCTTTTCTCTCTGCCCCCTGCCACTCTCTCATTTAATCTCTCCCTACATCCTTCCTTGTCTCCTGCTGCCTGTTGACTGACAGGAGTAACTCTTGCATGCCCATCTCCAGCCATTGACATCAGAGGTCGGTGAACTACGGCACATAAACAAACCTACTAAAAGCCATTGGATGGGTGCTATAGTGAATATTCACCTGTTGAAGTCATTTCAAAAGCGTTTATACGGCATCTGTGAAAATGCTGTCCTGGGAGGAGGGAAAGATACGTGAATGGGCAATGGACTATTGCTATAGACCTGTTACCCTTTCAGTTAGCAAGATTCATCAATTATTGAGCAAGCTCTCTTAGAGAGAGGAGGCAAGGCAGCAGGGGAGAGAGGGAGGGAGCAGGAAAAAGAGGAAGAGAGAGAGAGGGGGGGGGTCAAGAGACTTCAGCAAACAGAGAATAGAGAAATGAAAAAGTGATGTTGACTGGGGGCAAATGCTCAAAAAGTTGTATTTCCTTGTGTGACGGGAATCTTTTTTTTATGATGTCAAATTGTGAAGGCTTTTTTGTATTCAATCATTTTTACTGATTGATGGGAAGCCTCTGCTTTTTCAAACCTGTATGAGCTTATTTCTTCTTTTGAACCAAAAAGAAATTCTACAAAAAAAAAGATCAGTCCAAGGCACTCAAAAAATAAATGGACAGTTAAAAAGTCTTTATTGACACGCCATGATTATTTTTTTGTATACCAGGCTTTATGAATCCCTTATCTAAAGAGCACCGACACTGATGAGCCCTGAAGCACCTTTTGTTAGTTTTTGGATATAAAAAAATATATATATAATTTTGAACAATGTTGTAAACTGGTATCTTGTTATTTTATAATAAGTATATTATAACTTATGTTATTATTATGGATGTCAGTGTCTACCAGTACTGGAACATTCTTCACTTTTGTGTTACAAAGGAAAAAATCATAATACTTGATAGGGAATAAATGTACTTTTGTCATAAAAATACATTTTAGAATCTTGTCCACAGATCTACCAAACCACCAGAAAGTAAACCCGTTTTTCTTCTTTATTTTACAAAAGTACATTTTTTGTTGTTATAAGTGTACAGAAATAGATGTAGACACTCTACAGTTCCTTATTACTAAAAATTGCATATTTCTATTCCGTAAATTGGAGTATTTTATGTTCTGTGCACTGTGATCAGGAAATACAAGTAAACACACCAACATGTTTATTGACAATAAATGTGTTATAGATGATCAGCACTGTCATCTGGGGAATCACCTGTTGTTATTCTCAGTCTCATTTGCAAGGTGCAGTAGTTTTACCCTGTGACCTGTAGGCTATAAGTTTAATTCGTTGGACTCATTTCAAGTCACTATTCATTATTCTGAATACATCATTTGAATACAAATTCCAGGCATTTTTGTATAAAGTCCACATTATTTTTCCAGACATTATTAATAATTTTCCCAGCGAGTGCACAAATTGACAGAGGAAGAGTTTTGTAAGCGGTCTGTTATATATATATAATGCCTAATTGTTTATATTCAGAACAGTATATTTGTTCTGTCATTCTGACTGGTATGTGAGTAACTGACCAAGGCAGAAATAAAAGAACTATATGTATTTTCATTCATTCATTCATTCATTCATTTTCTTTTTGGCTTAGTTCCTTTATTAATATGGGGTCGCCACAGCGGAATGAACCGCCAACTTATCCAGCATATGTTTTACGCAGCGGATGCCCTTCCAGCTGCAACCCATCACTGGGAAACACCCATACCCTCCCATTCACACACATACACTACGGCCAATTTAGCTTACCCAATTCACCTATAGCGCATGTCTTTGGACTTGTGGGGGAAATCGGAGCACCTGGAGGAAACCCACGCGAACACGGGGAGAACATGCAAACTCCACACAGAAATGCCAACTGACCCAGCCGGGGCTCGAACCAGCGACCTTCTTGCTGTGAGGCGATTGTGCTACCCACTGCGCCACCGTGCTGCCCCACTATGTATTTTAAAGTTCCTTATTATAATAATATTCAATTTAAAATATGGTGTTTAAATATACATTCAATTCTCTAAATGTCAGCCCCACTGACAGATCTGAAATTTTTAAAATAAAATAAAATAGCTGTTTCTACTAATTGCAAGCACATTTTTAGTAAGTTTACATGAGTGATTTCATGCATTGGTAAACTTCTAGAACTACACATTATGAACCATGTTTCCTGAATAGGGATGTATTTTTTATAATTTGAACGGCATCTGCGCTTATGTTAGTCTTTTTTTTTTTATTCCCGAGGTTTCCATAATCCTGGACCAGGCCATATTCTGAGCAGCTGCTGTGGTGGTCATGGAGGAGTGGAGAGCATGAGTCTGATTCCTGTAAGACCCCAGTGACAGATGAGTCGTCGCATTATCCTGAAGGGCCAGCCTGTACACCAGCCGGGGACCTCTCCCATCTGCAGCTTCTCCAAGATGGACGTCCAGCGTTCTCCAGCCTCCGGCGCCTAGACTGCAGCTCTGCACAAGACGTATGGTCGTGCCCAACTGAGCCTGGTTTCTCTCGAGGTTTTTTTTCCTTTCCTTTCGCAAATTGGTGAAGTTCGTTCCTCACCGCTGTTGCCACTGGCTTGCATGGTTCGGGACCTGTAGAGCTGCACAACGATGGATTTGTTCTTCAGTGTTTGGACTTTAAGCAGTGAAAATTAAACCACACTGAACTGAACTAAATTGAACTTAAACTCTGAAAACTGGACTGACACTGTTTCAATTCACTGCACTCTTCTATGTGAAGCTGCTTTGACACAATCTACATTGTAAAAGCGCTATAGAAATAAAGATGAATTGAATTGAATTGAATGTAAATAGGCATGAGACCTCCATCCCATAATAGTGCAGAGTTGAAAGTGACAATATGCAAACTAAAGAACAAAAGATTTCCATAATGAAAAACACTGTTCACCAAGAGTCATGCAAGTTAAATCTAAAAACTGAAAATCAATGTGTTGGTAGGGAAAATGCTAAGAGTTTTGGATAGATCTGACCCTATGTATCTTTCTGGAAGATCAGATGAAGAACAGCCAGGAAACAGGCCAGAACCTCTTCCTCACAGAAAACACATAGTTCATTGATTTTCTGCTGTATTGCTTCATTCTTTCTCAGATAATTCCAGTAGAAATCTCTGGGTTCTTGTCCATTCTTGTGGTAGTGTCGGATCACCATGACAGCCCTGTCAGAGGTGAAGCTTTGTGTTTGTTTTGCTGACTGATTTAATATGTACATGTATGCCTGAAGCTGATAGTAATACTCATGTGTTTCATTCAGTTGTGCACAACGGCCACCATTTTTGGGTTTGGTGAAGACTTTGCCCACCATATCTCCAGTGGTTCCTTTACACTCAATCACAATTTTTTCAGTTTTTTCCCCTTTTAATTCTGCCAAGAAGTCCAGTCGTCCTGAGAGGAATCCAGACTCTACTTTATTACCTTTGGTGTACTTTACTGTCCTGTTGGCAACAATCTCACACAGTTCATGGTAGAACTTGAGGCATTCACGTTCATCTCCTGGGTTCTGGAAATATTTGCCGAACCTTTGCGGAGAGGAGGTTGTCCATAGTGTTGACTCGTCACGATAGTCTCTTTTCTCAATCTCGCCAACATTCACTGTCACTCCTGCAGAAATGTTTGCATGTTTTTCTCCATCTTCTAAGCGTCTCCAGCTCCTTGTCTGTGCTGTGGCATACATAGCAGGTGTGGAGATGGCCGTTGTCTTGTATTTGTCTCTGAATCTGAATCCACAGTTCACGTTTGAAACATTCTTCTTCCACTGTGTTCTCAGATCTTCATCAGAACCTTCGCTTTTTTCAAAGAAAATCATCTGTGTGATTTCAAGAACTTTTTGGTTGTCTTTTAGTGATAGTGAGTTCTTAACCTCCCGGGAGCCAAGACGTGGAGTGCTGTTGAACTGAAGCTTGAAGTTTTCCAGATCTTTCATGATATCCTGGGCTTTCTGAATGACATCGGCAGTCTGTGAAAGCCTGATGACTTTAGGGTTCAGAACACCATTGGGCAAATTAATTCCGAGGGACTTTAGAAGTATTAAATAGTCACTTGTTGATATTGACTCTGATTGAACACCAGCCCTTCTGGAAATCCGATTAGTAGCATCCAGCTGTGGTCCTTTAGTGGACCTCTTCACAGTCACTGGTTCATTTTGTGAGTTTTCATTTCTCCATTGTTCATTTGATTCTTTCTTTTTCTGGTCTTCTGGAGTTTTCTTTGCTTTTGAGTGCTTCGTTAGACTTTGTCCCTTTGTACCATGTCTTGAAGCCTGATTATGGGGTCCTCTGTCATTCTTTCCACCCATATTTCCAGTCAAGCCACGCTCTGTTATTTTCAGATCCAGCTTATAAAATTCTGCTTCATTCCATGCTTTTTGTTCATCCAAACTATTTCCTTTTACCGAGCTCCTATCTTTCCATGTACCAGCCTCTGCTTTTGGACCCTGCACCCTGGATCTAGTGGGATCCATGATTTTTATCTTTTAAATGGTTTACAACTAGAAAATAAACATAAGGGATTAGAGTTAAAAAAGTTAAGTTAAAAGTTGAATTCATATCTAACAAAGCATTAGGTTGGAAGACAACAGAAGTTTTTAAGACAGATTCTCTGTCCAATTTGCAACCCATTTAATGAAAAAATAAGGGGGATCAATTGTGTGGTGTTGTCAGGATTATTTTGATGTTTCAATTGAGCTTCAGCAATCCCAAATTGAAAATATCAAACACGCTTGATTTTGAATTACAATTTAATCTTGTGATTTAAATGATTAATTATACACAATTGTAGTTCAGAGTCCATCAAGACCATAACCATTTTGTGATGAATATTACATTAATTATTAATTTATTTAATTATATTGATACTGTATATACAGTAAATGGCTTTTAAAAGCATTAATAATTATAATGTTGTGATAAATCAACACTTTAAAACTACACTGTAAAAAGCGACTTTACTTGCATAACTATAAAAATCAAATAAAGTCAACTTAACATTTACAAAGGATTTACTCACTTCTTTAAACTAAAGTTAACTTGTCACTTTTGAGGCAACTGGTTTAAAATAAAGTAACTAATTGCCTTTAACAGTGTAGGAAAGATTTAATCATTATCATATGATTCAAATTATTCCTTAGAATTGTTTTTGTGTCATGTCATGTGATTTAAACTCTTATAATATAAAATAAACTCTTAAAATATAAATATTAACACTTTACATTTGCATTTCTCCTTTACATTAATGTATCACTTTATCTTTAATTGTTAAAACTATATCCATTTGTGTATTTTTGTAACATTACATCTGAAACATTTCTACATGTATACCTTCACAGCATATAGTTTTGTCCTGACAGCTTACATTAAATATACATGACATATAAGCTTTTTCTATATAATGTAGTGGAGGAAATATATACTTACTGAGGTTTTCATCTGATCTGAGCAGTCAAATGTTGAGATGAAGGCATGACTATACCTGTGCTTATGTTGTCAGATGAAGCGTCACCCTGAAGAGCAGGTCAGTCCAGAATGTAAATGAGCCCTTGCTATGTAAAAGTTTTTATGAGTCACACAGTCAGTGTCAGTGTGAGTCATACAACAGTGACTTGCATTAATGTCTTTTAAAGAGGCACATTACTTGGCTTTTGGATGTTGAGGTTGTAAAAACAAATCAATTAGCATTGTTTAAAATGTTTTAAAATATGAATAATTGTTGAAATACATTTCTTGGCCAAATCAAGTCAGTAAATCGAAACTGTCAGAAATATGAACATGATGGAAAAGCAAATGTAAAAAGAAAAATATATTCTTAAAATCCATAAAGTCATGATTTTTTCTGAAAAAGAAGAAAAACTGTAGTAGTAATATGTTTGGAAATGGAAAAGTGAAACAGAAAGTGTTTTATTTGATTAACATTAGTGCATTGGGAACTAACAAGAACAAGCAATGAAAATGCTTTTATTAAATGACATTAATAATTGCTGTAAAATTTTTATGTGGTCATATCCTAAAAATCTAATCGTTTATCCAATGTTAACAAATAACGCCTTTTCAAGTTTTACCATAGATACCTGAATGTTTGATTATAAATTCAAGAACTTAACAATGTGTACTTAACTCTCCTGTTGGCACCAATCTTGCATAGTTTATGGTAGATCTTGAGGCATTCGTGTTCATCTGCTGGGTTGACCTAATGTTATCTAATTTTAACATATAAGAAGACCCTATGTTGTCAAGTGGTAACAGAGTTAGATACTTGTTATTTAACAAATCAAAAGGTTCGATTTTATTCCTCCGGGTGCTCCGGTTTCCCCCACAAATCCAAAGACATGCAGTACAGGTGAATTGGGTAAGCTAAATTGCCCATAGTGAATGAGTGTGTATGGATGTTTCCCAGTGATGGGTTGCAGCTGGAAGGGCATCCGCTACGTAAAACATATGCTGGATAAGTTGGCGGTTCATTCCGCTGTGGCGACCCCAGATTAATAAAGGGACTAAGCCGAAAAGAAAATGAATGAATGAAAGGTTCGATTTTAAATTCAATATTTCGTATTTACAGTGTTTATAATTTTTTTATTAGATATATCTATTTTTAATTTCTAATGCATTATACTATTTATAGTTTGACGTGTTTAGATAGATAGATAGATAGATAGATAGATAGATAGATAGATAGATAGATAGATAGATAGACAGATAGATGCTTTTATTGTGTAATTTTAAGGCACCGGTAAAGACTTTTATCTGGCACGTCATTTTTGGCGCCGGAAAAAGTATAGTAAACAGTGCGGGGGGCGGGGTGGGGTTTCATCGTTTTTTTTGAGCCTCATCACAATCACCGTTGTTTGAAGAATTCCAACAATACTTGCAAAAACAAATTGCAAACAGCGGAATTACATTACATCGAAAACGCCAGCACCGAGGTATCATTTTCAGGCCGTTGCTTCCGTTACGAGAGTGGGAAGCAAAACATTACCGATCGCAGAGAGGTAAAATTATGTCTGTTTGGCACTTTGGGAGTCGCCAGTTCGCCAACATTTTTTGCAGCAGCGGATAAGATACTGTGGGCGGATATTTCCACCAAATGCACCTCTTCTGCTAATGTACATGCGAAAATAAGTGATCGTGCATGCTGTTGTTTTGTCTCAGATGCTTCGTAACTTAATGATACGTGAATTTTACAGAGAACTAATGCAGCAACACCTCGATCATTCATCACCCGCAGATGACAGACAACCAGAACCGCTGTTTATTCATTGCTGATGTTATCTACATTAAAACTACTTGATTTCTGTGCGTTATTTTGAAAGATACATTATATAAAGATTTGAACCAACTAGAGTGCTCCAAGAAGTTAACAAGTGTGTCTGTGGGAAAGTGTTCAAACTGTTTTATTGTATTGTATTTGTTATAATTGGCCGTTTTAATTCACATTTAATGAATCAGAACAGCGTACAATCCCTTCTAAATCGTTTGTTTATGCATATTTTTCTCTGGTGTTCAGTTACAAAGTTTGATCGACTGGTCGTCCATCCAGTGAGCATGGAGGCAGGAGAAGACCAGACCAACTCCAGCTCAACCAATAGTAACGCAGCATCAGGGGGAAACTCCCGCCCCCCCCAGATAGCTCAAATGTCTCTCTATGAAAGGCAAGCTGTTCAGGTGGGTCAGAAAGACTGCAATCTCAACTAGTTGCCACATTGAAGTGTAATTTAAATAACTTGTTCACATTCTTGTGTTGAATTGTGGGAAACGTAGTTGTCTGTGCTCTTCAATGTTGTAGGCGCTCCAGGCCTTACAGAGGCAGCCCAATGCTGCACAGTATTTCCAGCAGCTGATGCTGCAGCAGCAGATCAACAGTGCAACCTGTCAACTCCACAACCTGGCTGCTGTGCAACAGGTCAGACTTTTTAGACAGACAGAAAAAAAGATTAGATTTGATTAACCTAGGGCTGCACGATATTGGAAAAATCTGACATTGCAATATTTTGTTTTGTTGCGATATGAATATAATTTCACCAGATGATTTGAATAGCTCTATTTGGAAAGATTTTATTAATTTAGATCAACTGGGATGATCAAGTCTTTTTCTATGCAGTGCATCTGCATGAAATATAATAAATTACAAGCATATACAAATAACATATCAAAACAGCGCTTTATAGTTTTCTGGGGAGTGTAATATTATTCAACTACAGAAATTGAACAATCAAACATAAAAAAAACATAGTCATTATTGTATAAATACTTTAAAAATAATTATATTTAATAATATCTTTATCTTTTAATTTTTAATAAATAATCTAAGCCTGTGTTGTGACTATTGCGGATACACACATTCCGATGTCGATGCTCAAACGATATATTGTTCAGCCCAAGATGAAACAATCAAATTCTCTAAATTATCTTTTAACAGTAAAGGAAATCAGTCAGTGGGACAGTAAAAGTATTTGTACTTTTTTCTGCTGACCATAAGGACATTTCCCCCCTCATTTATTCTTCTCATTTATTATTTTGATGATGATGATTTGTTTTTCTGTAAAACAAATAAATAATTTTTACTGCACTCTTTTGATCAACTATTTTTATGTTTGATCAAATAAATTCAGCCTTGGTGAGCATGATACAATAAAAACAACAATGCCAAAGTTTTAAGTAGAAATGTACATTATCAAATTTTAGCTTCAATATGAATAATTATGAATCTTGTATTCCATATATGAGCATTGTTTTGCACTAAATACAATAGTATTTATATGTCATAATAATAATTTGATACAAGGTGAAAATACGTTTTCAACTGTGTGTATGAGCTTTTAGATTTCATGTACAATCATTAAATTATTGTTTTATTTTATGATTTGTAAATGTTATTTATTATAATTAATATTATTACTATTATTATTCAAACTCTGAATGATTATTAATCTATTATGTTTGATATGTTGTTATTATAAATAATCCTAACTGTGCACCAAAGCCTAAAGATACTGCTTGTAGTGTTATTTCATAAATGTTTTGTTAAGTGTCTCATCTTGAATGATTACCTTTATTATATTTTCAGGCAACTCTTGCAGCCAGTCGTCAGTCCAGCTCTCCCAGTAACAGCGTCTCTCAGCCTACAAGCTCAGCGCAATGCACAGTGAGGCTCTCAGTTTACATTTGAAATCTAATGAACATGTGACATGGAAATAATAAAAGCAGCCCTCTGTTTCTTTTTCTTTGTTTAAAGCAAAACCTGCTTTAATGCTTGTTGCAAATCATTTGGAAAGGTTTAAATCAATTAAAGCTGATTTGCGGTGTGGTTTTGTGTTAAGGTCAACTTAAGCACCACCTCTGCTGGGGCAACCATGACAAACCCCCGTCCAATAGGACCTGCCACCTCCGCAGCATCAACAGCCCTTAGCCAGTCAGTTTTGTTAGGTGGAAATTCAGGTGGACAGGGTCAGATGTACCTGAGAGTAAGTGTCTTGCTATAGTGCACTTAAATTTAGCCCTAGACCTAATATGTTTTATATTTTGTGGCAATGTATATATGGTGAGTGAATGTTAATGCATTGTTTATCCAAGCTCAACTCTTTTCCTAAGGGTGTAATTTTACTGGGCTTTCCACCTTCAGGTAAACCGCTCTCTCAGGCCACCTCTTACCCCTCAGCTCATCTTCATGCCTGGTGGTACAGCGACAGCAACTGTAGCAACGGTTGCCCAAACGCAGCCACAGCAGCAGTCACAACAACAACAACAGCAGCAGCAACAGGAAGCAACTACCACATCTTTAAGTAGCCAGTCAGACAATGATCAGGTGTGACATTTGATTTTCTGACTCTCTCTTTTTTTCTTTTTGTTCTTTTTTTTTTTTAACTCTTACCCATTCTGCAGCTAAATTGGGTGGTCAGTTCATATTTTTGAGCTTGATTCTTTTCTGTAGATGCATAATTTTTGAGAGTGACTTCGCATTTTACATTAACTGAATGAGTTCTCAAAAGATTCAAGGTTGTGATGACCACGTTTATAAAAATTCTATGCAGTAGATTGGCACGATTAATTAAAAGATGTCAAGTTCAAATCAAACAAGTAACATTTAAAATTGTGTTTGCATTTAATAATTTTGTATTTATAAATGCTGATTTGAACAGTAATGAAACAACTTTTGATGAGTGAGTCACTAAGTCATTTATTCATTTAATTAAAATAAATTTAAATATGTGACCCTGGAAGGTGGCATGGTGGCTCGGTGGTTAGCACTGTCGCCTCACAGCAAGAGGGTCACGGGTTCGAGTCCCGGCTGGGTCAGTTGGCATTTCTGTGTGGCGTTTGCATGTTCTCCCCGTGTTTGCGTGGGTTTCCTTTGGGTGCTCTGGTTTCCCCCACAGTGCAAAGACATGCGCTATAGGTGAATTGGGTAAACTAAATTGGCCGTAGTGTATGAGTGTGTGTGTGAATATGAGAATGTTTGGGTGTTTCCCAGGACTGGGTTGTGGCTGGAAGGGCATCCGCTGTGTAAAACATATGCTGGAATTAAGTATTAATTATTTAAGTGGTTCGTTCCGCTGTGGCGACTCCTGATAAATAAGGGACTAAGCCGATGGAAAATGAATGAATGAATATGACCCTGGACAAGAAATCCTTTTATGTCTTATGATGCGCAGGTTTATTTTTGACAATAGCCAAAAATTTGATTATATGGATCAGAATGATTGATTTTATTTTCTTTTTATGGCAAAATCATTAGAATATTAAGTAAAGGTCATGTTTCTTGAAGATATTTTGTAAGTTACCTACCGTAAATGTATCAAAACTTCATTTTTTTTGTTGTTATATGTAATATGCATTGCTAAACACTTTATTTAGAAAATTTTAAAGGTCATTTTCATAATATTTAGATTTTTTTGAACCATCAAATTTCAATTTGTTGTATCTCAGACAAATATTGTCCTTTACATCATAATACCATACATCAGACCATACATGCTGTAACTATAAATTAGCGGAAAGCTTACTTTTTTTAGCTTTCAGGTGATGTAAAATAGTTTAAAAAAGTGACATGGAAACAAAAGGGAAACCTTGTTGTTTATGTGTTTAAATGCGTATAATAGGTGTGTCTCTCTTGTGTATGTGCAGCGCATGATATCACAAGAGAAGGTACAAAACCTGACTCATCTGTGTTGCCAGATATTTCCAGTAAAATGCAAAAGAGCAGTCTAGAAATACATTTAAATCCAAAAGCTTTCTATTCGAAACAAGACCAAAATATTATGACCCACGCCTCTTATAAAACCTGTTCATCAAAAATCTGTTTTAAGAACCACGCCTGAACAACAAATAGGTAAAACAAATTTTATAATACTTGGACAACACTGTATATACTTGGCAACACTGCAAGACCTTAAAAACACACCTTTTTGTTGCCGTAAAGTGTTGCTATGTTACTAGTGTTCGTCATAACAGTGTCACCTCCCATACACAGAGAGTGATCATTTAGGTCAGGGGTCACCAAACTCAGTCCTGGAGGGCCGGTGTCCCTGCAGGGTTTAGCTCCAACTTGCCTCAACACACCTGCCTGGAAGTTTCTAGTATACCTAGTAAGAGCTTGATTAGCGGCTTCAGGTGTGTTTGATTAGGGTTGGAGCTAAAATCTGCAGGACACCGGCCCTCCAGGACCGAGTTTGGTGACCCCTGATTTAGGTGATATTCCGGCACATGTAATAAATTCTCTTTTCAAAGCGAATTCATCATGCACCACAATATTTTCTTAGTTCCTTGATTTTTTGGGGGGGTCTGCCATTTTCCATAATAAAATATCAGTCATCTGAAATACAGCTGAATATCATCCTTAATTGCATTTCCATATAATCAGGTAGCAGAAGCTTTTATTCAAAGTGACTTGTATGTGTTATATATTTAAAAAATATATTTCTTTATTGGTAAAAATGTGTCCAATCCAGTTAGCCTATAGTGTTTATTAAGATAATTTTTCATGTCACAGTTCGCTTTCCTCAGTCACACTTTTCATTGTATTGCTTGTTGCATAATTTCTTTGTTTTTTCCTTTTCAGGTGCAGAACTTGGCAATGCGTTGCGTGTCCACTCCTAGGGTGGCTACTGTGAAGACAGAGTTTGCAGACAGGAAGGAAACGACTGGTGAGTATTAAAATGCAGATATTATAGGCCTCTTGTTTGAAGTGAAGTGAAGTGTGAAGTGAAGTGAAGTGAAGTGAAGTGAAGTTTGTTTTGGATTTCTACTTGGTTGTCCTAAAGAAAAAAAAGATTTAAAAAAATTCCAATTTCAAATGCATAATATTTAAATATATTACTCAACATACATTTAATTATAAAATTAAATGAATGTAATTTTCACATATACCTGTTCAGAAGTCTGGGATCAATAAGAAAGTTTTGGAAGAAATGAAAGGGTTAGTTAACCCCAAACTGAGCATGACACAGAGAAAATGATAATGGCTTTGAATCAAGCTAATCGTCTAATGATAGTAACGAGACAAAACTAGTCCTTGCCATTTCAGCAAAAATGTGTCAGCCAAATATTATCTGACAAATACGTAATACTATCATGATATTTAAATGTGTACAATTCTAAAGAGTTTGCTGCAATATTTCACAAAAATTTTTTACATTTTAAAAGCTTTATAAATTACTGTACACATTCAATGTTTGTTTTTTTTCTTTGGTTTTCATTTCAAATTTCTACATATTTGTTATTTCCCAATGCACTGACTATGAAATAATTTATTTTTCTATGTCTCTCTGACCTAAAGGTGCATTCCCACTTAACCAGCAGACTCAGACTCCACAGCAGTTTAGTCAATCAACCCAGCAGGTCCAACCACAAACTCAACCCCTTGCCAAACTCCAGAGCTTCTCCAACACCACCAATCCCAGCATGCCTGCCCTCAACGTGAAGCCCACTAACCAATCTACTGTCGCTCCACAGCAAGTGGGAGCTTCCTCTAACCCTCCGTCCTCCTCGCCCACTCCCTCGCTCCCTCTCTCCCAGCTTCTCCTTTCTCAATCTGGCTTGTGCCAAACTCGAGGTGTACCAGCTGCTACAGCCACTGTTACCCACATCCTGGTACCCACTTCTAACGTCCCCACATCTACTCAAGGTTATCCAATGGGAACGGTGGCAACCAAAGCCAACATGACTGCCCAGACATTAGTGGTGCAGCCACTCCAGCAAACAGGGGCAAATCTGAGCGCGGAGAAACTGGCTCATGGAACCGGGCATGTGCCAATTCAACCTAAAACGGCTCAGGGGCATCGCTTGCCAGTGCAGATGTCCCCTCGCCACCCACCTCCCATTCTCCCAGCACCACCCAACAACGGCCAGGCCACAGCAGGCCATCACCCTCCCCATGTCCCTGTTCAGCTGGTCGGAGCAAGGCAGAGCACCCTGAGAAACTCACAAGCTTTAGCGTTGGCCCAGGCTCGAACCTGTTGCTCCCAGCAGGACGGAACAGCAGCCGTGGCAGTCAATAACCCGGGCAATGTTGTTACCATGGTTACTGCTGTGGATACAAATGGAGCTGGCATGTGCCTTAAAACAGCCCAAAGTGCCCTGCCAATCTCTCAGATGCAGACCAATCAGAGTGCAGTATTGAGTCAGGGTAATCCCGCTTCAGTTCCACACTCCATGGATGGACAGAATAACTCTGGAGACTCAGTGTTTGTTCAGTCTGGACCAGCTCAGGTTAGTGGTTAATGGATAAGCTGCGATTCCTCATTTGTCTTGTCTATTCTGTGATGCACTTTTTTTTCTTCTTGTAGATAAAGCCTGCTATTGGTCCATTAAAAAGGAAGTCAGAATCAGATTTGACCCATGAGATTTTGAATGAGCCAATCAGTGGAAGTCCGTCAATGCAAGACTCCGCCCCTCCTCTCTCACCTGCTCCTTCACTTGATACAGGTCAGCCTTTTGTGGTAAAAGTATGACTGATTTGGTTGTGCTGGAGCTCTCAGACTGCCCAAAATGAAACACTGCTCACTGCTTCATGAAACATTTTTAATTTCATGAAATGAATGCTATTATTCAGCAAGGACACTTTAAATGTATCAAAAGTAGCAGTAAAGACATTTACAATATTATAAACATTCCTGTTTCGAATTAAACAATGTTCTCTCAGTGATGTTCTACTCATCAAAGAATCCTGAAAATGTGTAGCATGCTTTCCACATGTTGATAATAATAATTATAGTGCTTTTGAGCAGCAAATTAGCATATTAGAATAATTTCTGAAGGTTCATGTGACACTGAAGGCAAATGAATAATGAAAAATGGGTAACACTTTAAAATAATGGTTCATTAGTTAATGTTAGTTAATGTATTTACTAACATAACCAAACAATTAGTAATACATTTATTACATTCAACTTTCTTAAATTAAGTTCACGTTAACTCACTGTCCATTAACTAATGTTAACAAGCACAACTTTGGATTTTATGAATGCATTTGTTAATGTTGAACTATGATTAATAAATGCTTTACAAGATTATTCATACATAGCTAATGTTAGTAAATACATTAACTTACATTTATGTACCATTATTCTAAAGTGTTACCGAACTACCGAATATTGACTGCTGAAAATTTGGCTTTGCCATTACAATAAATATATTGTAATTTAAAATGCAGTTACATTCCAAACAGTTATCTTCAATTACGATAATGTCTTTTGTGTAAAATGTTGTAATGTATTTAATCATACAGTTCTTACTGTATTTGTATTGAAAAAATGCAGCATCAAAGAGCATACAGTACATCTTCATAAACCATTTACAAGTAGAACATAATGTATATTTTAAAAGTCTATTTTTGTTTACTTAATGTAATTTTTATTAAATTTAATATTTATTATTTTTCAGTTGTTTATTTGTATTAATTTGTAATAAATCGAATGTTTTTGCTTGTCTTCACCTTTTTCTCTATTTCTTGTTTTAGTCCCAGAGATAGCGTTCTCCTCTCCTCCTACCTTGTCTCTCTCTCTCCCTCTTCCTCTCCCTCGTGGAGCAGGACAGGGCGATCGAGCACCTGTCCCACAGGCTGTGGTCAAACCTCAGGTTCTCACTCACCTCATCGAGGGCTTTGTTATCCAAGAGGGAGCTGAACCTTTCCCTGTGAGTCCGTCTATTCTAGTCTATCTAGTGTTTCATAGAAAGGCAGAATGTGTTTTCAGAAATAAAGTTAATCCAGCATTAAACATTCATTAAGTAGTGAACTGTTTCTTGTGATTGACAGGTGACCGGACCACTGAAAGAACTTTCTGGTGCTGTTCCGCCAATCCTACATCCAGAGGACATCCACTCTGATAGTGAGTGTTTGTATGACGAAGATTTATGGAAAATCATTTCCTCTAGTCTAAGTGGTTTTTTGCTCTCTCCGTATTCGCATATTGTCTCTGTCATTTACAGAGTTAAAGTGTGAATACTGTCTTAATTTTGCACCAGCCAGCCAGTTCAGAAGGTCCAAGCGCTTCTGCACCAATACCTGTGCAAAGAGGTGAGCAATAAATCATTCATTCATTCATTCATTTTCTTTTCGGCTTAATCGCTTTATTAATCTGGGGTCGCCACAGCGGATTGAACCGCCAACTTATCCAGCATATGTTTTACGCAGGGGATGCCCTTCCAGCTGCAACCCATCACTGGGAAACATTCATACACACTCATTCACTACGGACAATTTTAGCTTACCCAATTCACCTATACCGCATGTCTTTGGACTTGTGGGGGAAACCGGAGCACCCGGAGGAAACCCACGCGAACACGGGGAGAACATGCAAACTCCACACAGAAATGCCAACTGACCCAGCCGAGGCTCGAACCAGCAACCTTCTTGCTGTGAGGCGAACGTGCTACCCACTGCGCCACCGCGTCGCCTAGCAATAAATCAGCATTGATAAATTCGTCAAATGTTTATGAAATATGTACCGTATTTTCTGGAAAATAATATTACATGTAATATTACATTATAATATTACATAACTTGTACAGAATTACATTACTGAAAGCGGGTAAAACACATATAATTTACATTGGTGTATACCAGGGGTCACCAACTCTATTCCTGGAGAGCTAGCTTTCTGCAGATTTCAGTTGCCCCTGGAGTTTGCAGTAGAAGTGGATAAAAACAATATGACTAATTAAAAAAACAAACCTGAAGGATTATGTGGTGTCTTGTTTTTTATTTGCATCTGAATCGTGTTTTTAGGTACAATGTGAGCTGCAGAAACCACTTCCGGGTTAGTAGGGGTCTTGAGGGTGCAGAACGGCCAGCAGGGGCCCCTGTGGTCCAGGATGTTATTGCCAGACGCCGGGCTCCTCGCAGAAGCAGCTCTGAGATTGCCTGTGCTAAAATAGCGGGAAGGCATCTTCCTGTGAAGGTGAGATGATGGGCGTTGCAGCCATTTTTTGTGTACCTTACCATTCTAAAGTCTGCGGTCAGACAGATTTTTGAAAGAAATAAAATGAAAAACTAAAGGACGTTCTTATTCATCAAAAAATCCTTAAATACATGCTTCATGGTTTCTGTGACAATATTAGGCACCAACTTTTTAGTTTTCAACTTTTTATTAATAATGTTTCGTAGACACCTGATTGTATATTAGGTAAAATAGTTCAATTAAATCAATTAAAATTCAGCTTTGTCGTTATATCAATAAATGATATATTTTTAATTTTACTCTGTATTTGATACCATATCTTTCTGACTTATAAGCATCAATTAAACTAAGCATCAGTAAGACATATATTGTTCTATCAGCAGAAAACAAAATTATTTTCCTTCCTCTCTCAATCAAACATGGAACAATTATAAATTCTAGCATCAAAAACAATATTTAAGACAGAGACACAAATAATAAAAAAATAAGATAAATAAAATAACATCATAAAGAAAACTTACAGACATTGGGCTGTTGCAGACAAATTTTACAGATAAATATCTAAATGCAAATATGCAAAAGGTACAGCAGTAAAAATAAACAAAAAACAAATTTATATATTTTTTAATAAAAATAATAATAATGAACATTCTCTTATTTGCTGAATGCAAGTTGTGAGACACCAATTTCCTGCTTCTTAGCTGCAAAAAAGTAAATTCTCAATCACAAATAGTCTTTGCAATTTTGAACTGCAGAGCAGATGTGGAAGTCATCCAAATAAAACATGTATTTTTAAATATATATTTTATTAATATTTCAGAAAACACTTGAGTAAATGTACTTGTATATATCTTTTTCTCTTTCACAGTGTCGTTCGGAATCCAGTCGTTCTGATGACATCTCCAGCTATGAGGGCGAAGAAGAGGAAGACTTCTTATCGCTTTCCCCCAGCTCCACCTTCTCATGCCCGAGACCGACCCATTGTGGCTCTCAGCTGGATGACGCAGCCCCAGGCGGACTCCCAGTGGACGAAAACCACTTCCTATCTGGCAACCCTGCTGAATGGAGTGTGCAGGAAGTGTGTCAGTTCATTTCATCTCTTCAAGGTCAGTATTATAATAGCAAAGGCTTAATATGTTTCCTTATATTTCCAATATTATTACATATTATTCTCCATGTGTGGAATCACTTATCAGGTTGTGAGGACCTGGCATCCCAGTTCCTGTCACAGGAGATCGATGGGCAGGCGCTGATGCTGCTCAAGGAAGAGCATCTCATGTCCACCATGAACATCAAACTCGGACCTGCCCTCAAAATCTGCGCTTCTATCAACGGCCTTAAGGATTGAACGAATGGCAGAGCTTCATATTTCCGTCACCAGCCTGAGAAACTGAAACCTTTGGAGATGAATCCAAAGACTGACCTAGAGATGAATCAAAATCTCATGCAAGGATCCAATGCCTTATTAAAAGCAGATTATTTAGTGTTTTTGTTTCGACGTGAAAGCCTGGAGTAACCATTTAAATCTTTGACCTTTTTGCAAGATTGAAGCTGACTGGTTCTCACATAAATCTGTCCTGTTTTCAAACGGTTCAAGAGAAAATAACAACAACAAAAACAGCACAAAGGTGATGTAATCTTTAAATGACAGAATCAACAAAATACGTCTCGATCTTGAATTTTGAATGTGTTACATGTATAATATCCGGGACGTGCTTGAATGAGCATGTGAGTCTTGCGTCAGTTGACTAAATTTGTAGTCTTTATCTCTGTATGTTTGTGTCCTGTTGTCTCATACAATAGTAATCAAAGTATGACTTGATAATGACATTATAGACAGTAATCAATGTTATTCCTGTAGTGCTTTTGACTATCAAAGTCAAAAAAACAAAACAAACGTGACTAAGTTGCCTTTTTAATAATAACTATGTTGCCTAAGACGGTTCATTCTCCAGGGCTTCCCCAAGCTTCGTTTCACCACTTTTGTTAAACAGAAAACGGTTATTTCTGGTTCGTCAGCACTTGACTAACGGGTTAATGGTTGTCTTCAGTGTGCCATTTAGGACTTTAACGCAATTAGATTCCCACACACTAAAATAATCAGTCAGAATAATGCTTCTGCGCTCACTGTAGAAGCATAAATCGTAATTTCAGCCGTTAGTGATTAACTACAGCTTTCTTTGTTTCACAGCTTTTATTGGTTCAGAGACTGTGAGAGATGGCAAATTTGTAGTTTCTTTCGCACTATACAGTATTACTGAATGGAAGTAGTTTGTTTTGTTTTGTTTTTTAATCACAGACCGAAGGAGTGATTGGATAACTGATCCAAGAACATCAAATTGCTTTTTTTTTTTCTACAGTAGATGATTGTAGGACACTTTTCATTTGTGTTAAAGAAGTAATGTCGTTATTTTTGGTTACAGTTTACCAGCTTCATAGAGAGCATTAGTAGCTTTACCTGAGAGCCTTACAGCACCGGAGAGCAGGTATGATGAGGTGTGTGAATGAGAGAAAGAGCCAATGAGAAAGCTGTGCTTGTGCTCTGAACATATGGTTACTTTGTGTGCATAAGTATGAATAAAAGTGCTGTGATATCCATATCCTCTGTCACGTCTTTACTGCATAGCCTGTTAAGAGTTTGTCAGCGAATAATCCTATTTTTTTTTACTTTATTTGTAATTTTAGAAAAGTCTAAATGCTATATTCAGCATCTGTATCGGTGAATGCAGTAGTACAGATGAGAAACAGATTCCTCCCTGTGACATTTTGTAAAATGCACACTGAAAAATTATATGACCAAAAAGGTCATATGTTAAATGTCAAATGTTTTTTTTTATGAAACTTTAACTATTTGAATAAGTTTAACTTAATATTTTAAGTCAGTTTTAAAGACTATTGCAAGTTGAAAGATGACTAGACACATTTCATTTGATTCAACTAAACAATTTAAAAATGTAAGATGTTTTTTACAGCGTATGTACTGAAAAGAACTATGCAGATGTAATAACAATCTATGGATAAACACACCTTTCTGCTCTGCTGAGTCGAAAAGAAATTTGAAGGGGACTGAGTTTGCTGAACTAATAGCAAAATATTTCAATCCTAAACAACCAATATAATCATCCAAGTTTGCATGCAGGCTGTGCCTATGAGACGGTATTGATGTGCATCAGTCTATTCCTGAAATTGGGATCAGATTAGTGCACGCCGCTATACATTCACATCACAACAATATTTCAGGATCTTCGAGAGCAGCCAGCCCAGGGCCCCTCACATACCAGTGCCCTATGCATTCAGTCACTCTTTTCCAACCATTTATGATGTACATGCCCATAGGTAGACTTGGATTGAATTAAATTGATTCAACCAGAAAGGAAGCATCATGTTGCTTGGACACTAACTTTTGAAGTGTTTTCATTAAATCACTTAATCACCTACTAAAAAAGTAAAGGGATTAGTTTTGATTTTGAAATACTTGTAATACAGTGTAAATAAATTCAGAGAAGCAGATTGATACATAATAAGTTGCAGAATAATTCTGTTTTTCAAGTAAAAAACATTTAGCAAGCAATTGCATATACAGCGCCTATAGAAAATCATCATACCCCTTTGAAATAACGACTTTATTTGTCATACAGCCTGAATTCAAATCACATTCCAAAAAACTTTTTTTCCAGGCTTTTTTGCAGCCTTCTGAGTAAAGGTATAGATTTTCACAGGGTATGATGATTTTCTATTTTCTCTGTATATAATAAAGAAAATTAAATCAAATGAGAAATTCATGACAATGTAACGTAATTCAGAGAAGCTTTTTTGTTGTTCAGAGATTTTCCATGTTACCTCAAATAAAGATGGTTTTATTTGTCCAACAACTGCACATGCTTAAGACTTAATGAAATGTTTTAGAAATATATGTATAGATATATATTTATTTGAAAAATGGTTTTTAGACATATTTGTTTGGAATTTGTGTTATTTTTTGACAAAACTAAACATCCAGTTTGATTCCAATATAAAGAATTCAAACTTTCATTTCTTTTGTCTATGCGTTGAGATTTATGTGGATTTGTTGAATTTAGTCAAGTAATTAAATTACTTATTGAGTAACTGTTCAGACAAAGTAATTTAAAAACAATTTTACCCAACAGCAATTGTCTTAAAATTATGTTAACCAGTATTTAATTATTTAACTATGATTGGACAATTTGTTTTGCGATTTTGCATAAAATATCCAAGGGTTGAAATACCTGCCATGTCTTATCAAAAAAGGCTGAAACATTGCTACTGCTACTGTATATTACCTGACAAAAATGGATCTCAATTTTACTTCAAAAATCTTTTATTTTCCACAGTGTTAAGTTAAAATTTACAGTACAATAAACATTTGATCACATAAATAAAATCACTGGATTTGGCAACATTGCAATTTCAATGCATTTTAAAGAAAGGATATCTGTAAACACTTTAAAATTTGCATTTCATATGTTAAATTTTTTTCATAATGTAAGTGTGGCTGGTCATGAGGCACTGGAAATGCACAGCTTAAAAGGACAAGCACAAAAGAGGTTTCATAAACAGCATCCATCCAGTTTTTCAGCAGCGCCGGTTCCAGAAATATTTTTCCCATTCATTTTTCCATAAAGATTTTAAACAAAGTCATATAAGCCATGAACCAAACAAACCATGAGCCTAACGTTTGCTTTAAACAAATTCAGACAAAGACTGTGTACTTATCAGGAGGTGCTAAATATGTGTTTTGGTGCAACCTTCTGATTCTGTGAACAGCATCATGTTATGTAATTTTTCAACACAATGTCAGCTACTAAACACATTGTGTATTAATGTGAACAGATAATTTCAACAAAAGCATACATTCATATATCATGTAGCAGCCTCACGACAACTTTTACTTTTACTACACGACTGCTATACTTTTTAAAAAACAGTGTAGCTGTTGGATTCTCCATATCCGGCCTCCTTCAGATACTGTTGAATATTGATTGGCTCGGGCACACGGAGAACACTGCTGTCACTGGCACTCTTCTCTCCTGATTGGAGTTTACGCCTGACTTCAGCCAATGAGGGGCGATCTTGCTCCTTCCACTGACAGCAGGATTTAATAATTGAGTAACTAGAAAAAAGCAGTTTGAGTAAATAAAAATAAAATAAATACTTTTTAATAATGTCAGAATTGTTTTTTTTAAATGGTGCATTTACAGTGAGTTGGAGCAGTTGTTAGGTTTCCTTATTGATTTCACTCTCTGATGATGCTGTAGCAGTTCTTTAACAGGGATTTCGGCAAAAGGAACTTCACCTGAAATAGGTAAAAATAAATAAATAGCATATACAAAAATGTGAAACTAAGTTAAATTTGTTAATCTTTGTGAGAAACTTCTCAAAAGTACCATACTTACCAAGTGTCACCATTTCATACAGCAGCAGCCCAAAGGACCAACTACAAAGAAGAGCAAGAAATACTGATATTTGGGGTGACAATGTAAAAAAGTTTTGTGTTTTGTAAAAAAGTTGTGTGCTTTACTTACATATCACTTTTTGGATTAGCAGGTCTCTTGGTCAGTAGCTCAGGTGCTAGCCACTTTTTTCTTCCAGGATCTTCACTGTAATTAACACTTCCTGACGTCCTTGCGTACAAGTCATCCAAACCCCAGAGTTTTGCAGTACAAATCCTGCTGACCAACACATTACGAGCCTTTATGTTGCAGTGGTGAAGATCTTTGCCATGGAGAAAGTCCTACAGAGAAAGAAGCATGAAAGGTGAGAAGATACATATCATAGCAAAAGACACCATGAAGGATTACAATATTTTGACCCTTGTGTACTGTTGGGGATGTTTTCAACCACTCTGGGGAGATTTTGAATCTCAATTTGGCTACAACTTTCTCTGTGTTTCAGCAAATGCAATGCTTTTTAATGACAAATCTTATTTTGACACATATTTTGGGAAAATGCTTTGAATTTTTAAAAAAATGTAACAATAGACTTTGGGGAAATTTACTACCCTTTAATTATGTTCATGGCTATTTTTGCCCCATTGACTTTCATTATAATCACATTTTATTGCAAGGTCTTGACACCATATAGTTATGCATTCTTGATTGTTGCTGGTTGTCCCTGATAGGAAGAGGTAAAAGTTTTCATTTTTACTATTGACCATCAGTTGCAGTGTAAAAAAGCTTAATTTATGCCTTCTATTTGGAGTATAGTGTGCGTGTGTGTGTGTGTGTGTGTGTGTGTGTGTGTGCGTGTGTGTGTGCGTGTGTGTGTGAGAGAGAGAGAGAGAGAAAGAGAGAGAGAGACCTTTGCTTGATATATCTGAGAAAATCTAAATAAACAGCTCAGAACATAATAAGTGTATTTATGCACGCACACTATAATCTGCTGAAAAGCCAGAAGCTTTTTTGCACAGGCCCATCTAAAGGGTTAATGTTGCCAACTGATGATCAACAGCAAAAAATGACACATTTTACCTCTACCCAAAAGGGGAAATCACCAACAATCAAGAATGCATGCTTATATGCTGACATGGCTTTGCAATCAAAAAAGGTCATTATAATGGAAGTCAATGGGGCAAAAACAGCCACAAACATAACAAAAGTACACAAAGGTTAAAGGGCTGCTACTAATGTTTATATAACCAGTTAAAAAGCATAGATTTGGCTATAAGAAAGTGGTGGTAAACCAGTGGTGCGCTTACCAGTGCTGAGGCCACATGGGAGGCCATGTTGAAGATCTTTTTCTCTGTCATCTGACACATGCTGTCTGGTCCAACATTATCCTGTTTGAAAAGATTTATTAATAAAAAATTACTTGTACATTTTACAGGAAAATACCTATACTTTTTCTCTTCAAGACATCATGGTTAATTCAATGATTTACGAATTAATTATTTGCTAAATGTACTAAGAATTGAACATTTTTAGACACTATTCGACACTATACACAATTATATAGTGTATAATAATTACTACGAATGTTTGAATATGAATACACTATACTTGAAAACACATATTTTACACTGCCATCAAGCATAAACAACAGCTAAAGCCAAAGTTAACATTTGAAATAAACAAAACTTGTGTTAGTACAGTACCCGCCGTACCAAATGACAAATAAATTTGCAAGAAAGTACCAAGTTTTTTAGATGCGCAATGTTTGAGCTCAACAATTTAAGATATAGAAAGCATTTTAAAAGATAAGCTAGTTTACAACATGTGACATGCAGAAGACTGTGAGCACAAATTAAGAATTTGTTGCCATAAATCAATAATTTGTTTAGTTAATTTTTTTTATCTGTTTATTGCTATTTTGCATATTCTAATTCTGATTAAGCATGTTGTTCTCATTGACCAAATCAACTGTTAAAGGGCATGTTCACATGTCAAAAAAAAGACTAATTTTTATAAATTCTGACATTAGTTACATATCATTAGTGTTTTGGAAACCAGAAAATGCAAACTTTTGAAAATTTTTAGGGACCAATACTGTTATTGTTGTCATGTAAACTAAGACAATCTGAGTAAAAATGAAAATAAACCAAATAAAAAATGTGAAATCAGTCAGAGGTTGGTGAAGTCATGCTCAAACATATTACATTCTATAGCTATGTTCGAGTACATGACAACCAAAACAGCAATAGCTACTGGCTCGGCTAGCATAATGCAGCATTTTGTTTGTGATTTTTATGTATTCTTGTGAATGAGGGAGGTATTGACAACACAGTCTACCCATCTGTATGTAAAACTAGAAAAAAAAGCAGTAGAAACAAGTAAATAAAAATACAATACAAACTGTCCAAAAACGAATGGTTTTAGGGGAATAGGGGTGCATTTGCTGTATCCAAACCTTTTTCAAAAACACTAAGGTGTGTGCACTGTTGTCATACAAACAGTACTTTTCCACCAGTTAAGAAACTGCTGCAATGAAACCTATAGCATTTTTTTACCTGTCTACATCTCCACAGAAATCCAAGCAGATCTCTGTTCTCCATCTCCTCAATAACAGTAATGAGAGGAGCCCGCAAGGATATCACTCCCAGAAGCTCCGGTAAGAAGGGATGAGGCCCTAACTGGGACAGAAATTCCGCAAAGCCCAAGAATGACTGACTTTCCTGATTACCGGCTGAATCTGAGTATGAGATTTAAAAAAGGGTCAGTGTAACTGGAATTCAAGATCCCAGTCAGACATTATGTGTAAATCGAAAACCTCATGGGCACCTTTAAGCACACGCAGCACCACATTTCTGTTTTCCATACGAGCCCTATAGAGCGAGATGGGGCTGTCTGACTTCAGAGAGTATGAAGCTGGCAGAGGAGCCACTCCGTTAAAGTTCTCCGGCAGTCGCTGACGTGGAAGTTCTCGTGGCTTTGCAAAGGCTGAAGCTGTGGCACCAAATATGCCATCGGTGAAGGCCACGTTATTGGCATGATCGAGCCTGACTGGCATTGCAGGGTTGAATGTCATGTAGGATGTAGTGTCCAGTGCTATGGGCTCCCCTTCCAGAGCATTCAGACCCAGAGGAGCTGCACAGACAGAGCCAGAAAGAGGGTGAGAGACTGATTAGGTGGGACATGATGAATCAAAAATATGAAAAGAGCAAAACAGGATGCTTAATATTGAATATATTATCCATCCAATGTCATCTATGTTTACATTTAATAATGCATGAGGTGTGCATGCAGCATCAAATATTACACCCTTGACACATAAAATACATTTGTTTGCATTAACACTGAGGCAAATATTTAATATCTATATTATTTTAAGAAATGTTTGTTTTTTATAATCAACTTTTTATTTAATTTTAAAATGTACAAAATATGTGTAACAGTAACATGCATTTTTATTTATTTAATCTTAATGATCACAGCCAATGATGAGTTTTAATTATGTTTATTTATATTTTGAATAGAACCATCATAAATAATTACAAAAAAATAAAATAAAAATACAAAATACAATTAAAAAAATATAAAATACAAAAAAAATACAAAAGTATACTGTCTGATCATTTATGTAGCCTATGTAAGTATTACGGGCGTCACAGTGGCGCAGTGGGTAGCACAATCGCCTCACAGCAAGAAGGTCGCTGGTTCGAGCCTCGGCTGGGTCAGTTGGCATTTCTGTGTGGAGTTTGCATGTTCTCCCCGTGTTCGCGTGGGTTTCCTCCGGGTGCTCCGGTTTCCCCCACAAGTCCAAAGACATGCGGTATAGGTGAATTGGGTAAGCTAAATTGACCGTAGTGTATGTGTGTGAGAGTATGTATGGATGTTTCCCAGTGATGGGTTGTAGCTGGAAGTTGGCGGTTCATTCCGCTGTGGCGACCCCAGATTAATAAAGGGACTAAGCCGAAAAGAAAATGAATGAATGAATGAATGTAAGTATTACAAGTAGGCCTACCAGTTTCTAATTAAGATTAAAATATGAGTGGCAACCCCTGATAAATAAGAGACTAAGCCGAAGGAAAATGAATGAATGAAGGAATAAATGAATGATAGTCGTGCCTATGATTTTAAATGTATAATTGAACAAAATTCAGTTCAATAAAAACATATTTTTCACGCCTTCAGTAGCGAGCGCTCAAAAGAACAGATTTGCTGGATACTCGCTCAGATCAGATAATTTGAATCAGTTCACAAATGAATCATTTAGTATTTCGTTTCCCATATAGTGGTCGCAACTTCCATAATTTTTACCATAGTCAGATAACGATGCTTTTGGGAAATGCAATACACTCAATGTCACAAGAGTAATATTTCAGAATCTTCGAGAGCAGCCAGCCAAGGGCCCTGACATGCCAGGGCCCTTGGCACTCAGTCATCATTTTCTGCTCACTTATGACGCCCCTGTCTGTGAGTGATTGGGTTACACTTATTTATAGGCCTATGACTTCTGAAGGTCACCAATAAATAAATGAGCAAAATAACATTTGACTATTATACTTCTTTTATATGCTCACCATCAATGCCTTGCAAGTTTCTCCTAGTCCTGGATGCTCGACTGGAAGCGGGTTGCAGGCGATCTACCTTCTCTGGACAGAACCTCAGCAGCAGAATGAACAGCAGCGTGACCAAGAACATCATGAAGAAGATTATCGGTACGATTATCACCTCTTGTTCATACACACGGATCTCTGGGGTCAAGGAGTAAAAGTGACATTTCAAATGGCAACTTTGATAATGCAGTTGTGTGATGGTGATGATTCCTTTATTTGATCTCACAGGCATGATCTACTCACCACACAGCGCATCTCCAGTTTCACATTCAGAAGATGCAGGACTGGAAGTGGCCGCCATCCTGCACAGATACCAAATGTGAATTTAAAAGGATGGAGATGTTTTTTAATGATCTACTTATTATTTGTTGACTAAAGTATAAGTTTATTTCCAGATGCAGAGATCACTGAAACAAAAATAAACCTCGGTCTCATAATGTCAGTATGAAATATTATGAGTTGAATTCTGGGTCAGTGAAACATGATCTTCGTAATCAACATAGAAAGACAGCTGAGGCATCTTTCACGATTAGTGTCCTTTCCAGGAACTTTCCAGAGAGGTTTTTTCTCTAAGGACCACAGTCCGAATAAGGAAAAAGAAATACTGAAGTTTTTTTTTCCTGTAATGACCACAGACAGAATAAGGGACAAAATACTAGGAAATACATGCATGTACATATTTACTGTACATGTAAGTAAAAATTGTAGATCTGCAATTGACGATGGTGTCTCATATTCTCAAATACACACTGTGCGTGCAATATGAGAAGACCTAATTTGTGAGCAAACAGCTGAACACACCCAATCTTTCTAAATGTCAGTACAACAGTACATTTGCCAGGTTGTGTTTGCGTGTTATCATGGCTCTGTGACATGCTACTTGATTAGTGTTTTTTAGATTTATAAGTGAGGCTAAATGTGTCTTTAGGGTGTAAATTAAGGGCAGAGTTTAAGCTCTCTCTGACACAAACACGGAACTGCTTTTTTATTTGGATTTTGATGCTTAACCTGTTTGTCTGCATTTTTTTTCCATTCTCAAAGGCTACACTATGACACGTCACATGCAAAAAGGTGCTCAAGGAAACTCAAACAAACTAATCTTTACTTAGTAAGTGTATTTAATAACTGGGTATTTGTATAAATGGATAAATGCTGCTTTGATAATTTAAAAAAAGATCTTTGCAAAAATAGTAATGATGCAAAATGATTAAGAACCAAATAAACATATTAGATTAATTTCTGAAGGATCATGTGATTTGAAGACATGAATGAATTTTTTAAAAATATAAAATTGTAAAAAAAATTTTTTTAACACATTATTACTGTATACTTATCCAAATAAATGCAGTCTTGTTATACTGAGATGAAAAACATGAAGAAAATCATAGCCAATTTAAACTTTAAAACAGTACTGTAATACTCTCTTTGTAGTGACTTTTGCCCTCCTTTGACTTAATTTTGTGTTTTGACAGCATTAACTCATCTGTGTGCTGTATAATAGAAATCCACAAAAACAAAAATCAAATCATCTGTCAGCTAATTCCACATATGCTGAATGGTAAGTCACATGTTCATACCCCATCAGCACTGTGGGGATTTAATCTGCAGCTCTCTATTGGCTTACCTGCTGATCACTGCAGTTGTAGACGTTCTTACTCCTCGCTGTTCTGTTTTTCCTGGTGCTTCAGATTGTCTTTATTCAGATAGTTTTCCATGATGGAAATAATATCCCATTGATGAACACATCACAAACATATCCCAGTATTAGTCTTCTTCCTCGTTTCTAGAGAATTTACTTATGGTGAACGGTACACCAAGTCTGCTTGTGTTTGTCGAGGTCACACCTTTATTGGTTACTTGGCTCCACCCTCCTCACCTGTGCTTCATCTCATCTGAACTCTCTGTTGTTGTTAATACACTTTTTTACAGTAGGCTTGTAGGATGATATCGATATATGTGTATTATTTCACAGTCTATCCTTTTTGCACTGTATCTAGAGATTTAATGCTCAATCTCTGTGTTTATCTCTGGTTTGTTGTATTAAACTGATCAGAACTCTTGTGTTTAGCATCTTCTTCCTGAATCTAGTCGAACTGAAACCTGAAGATCCAGCTCCTCAAGTTTCTCTAGAAGGTTCAGACTTCCTGGCACGACTGCTGACTCAATTAGTGTTCATTAAACACTGTCAAAGAGGCCATGCGAGTTTTACCTTTCATTCAATGTTTAAGATTTGTGACAAAAATGATGAATCTTGGATTTGGGGACTGACTGAGAATTTGTATCTTTCTGTTGCCATCTCTGCAAGTTACTTGCAGTCAGAGTTCATTTTTATGTGGGTTGTGTGTCAGTAAGAAATATACAGTAGTCAAGAAATATACTGTGGTCAACATTTGAAGAATGAGTGTTGTTCAATAGTTTTAGGACAACTTTGATGATAGCTTCTGATCCACTTCAAATATTGACTGCTGTATACTAGAATTATCTACAGTAAGAATGTCACCTGAAAAAGTAATGTATTGGCCGCTTTTGTTCTCACCAATCAAAGCATATGTCTTAAAAAAACATTGCTTGTATTTTGTGATCTTAATGTTTTAATCAGGTAACTTGACTTATCCTGGAAAAGCATTATACAATAATATTACCCTTTAAATTTATTTGTCATACAGCCTGAAATCACATTCCAAACAACTTTTCCAGGCTTTGAAACATCCTGACCTGTGCCTTCTACAACTTCATCCTGAAGGTCTTTTGAAAGCAGGGTGTAATCAAATATATACAGTATGGAGCAGAAGCGTCACATTGTGGTCTTGATTGGACAAGGCCCCGCCCACTTCTGAAAGTGAACCAACGAAAGTATTAGAAGGTGTGTGGAAGGAGTCTGAATAATTTTTTGTTTGACTGTAAATTGCTTTTCATGCCTGAGGCCATTGGCATCATTATAAATCAGAATCAGAAATCAGAATCAGAAAGAGCTTTATTGCCAGGTATGTTCACACATACGAGGAATTTGTTTTCGTGACAGAGCTTCTACAGTGCAACAGAATTACAGAGACAGGACAAAAAACAGATAATAAATATATTTAAAAAATGAAAGTTGTAGTGAATGCAAATATACAAGTGTATGTACAGGAATATTACTATATACAACAGCAGCTGTTATGTGCAAATTAGCATGTAAAATATGTTGTTAAATAAGTGTTTGTGTATAAAAAGTGTATAGCAGTAGTGATGTTTGTTCCATAATTACTATCATCAAGTGTTCATGAGATGGATTGCCTGAGGGAAGAAACTGTTCAAAGAGGCAGTGTGCTGGGTGTGAGGGGTCCAGAGTGATTTTGGCAGCCCTTCTGCTTGCTCTGGATAAGTACAGTTCTTGGAGAGTAGGGAGGGTTGTACCAGTGATTCGCTCAGCAGTCCGAACTATTCGACGTAGTCTTTGGAGGTCGGATTTGGTAGCTGAGCTAAACCAGACAGTTATTGAAGTGCAGAGGACTGATTCAATGATGGAAGTGTAGAACTGTTTCAGCAGCTCCTTTGGAAGGTTGAACTTCCTCAGCTGACGAAGGAAGTACAACCTCTGTTGAGCTTTTTTGACAATGGAGTCAATGTGAGTGTCCCACTTCAGATCCTGAGAGATGGTGGTGCCCAGGAACCTGAATGACTCCACTGCTGCCACAATGCTGTCCATGATGCTCAGTGGGGGGAGAGCAGGGGGGTTTCTCCTGAAGTCCACTATCATCTCCACTGTTTTGAGCGTGTTCAGCTCCAGGTTGTTGTGACTGCACCAGACAGCCAGCTCCTTAACCTCCTGTCTGTAAGCAGTTAAACAGTTAAACAGTGGTTTGAATAACTTTCTTCCAAGGTGAAGGCGGATTCACAGGGACATTAGTTTCAGATCTGTAATCATATAATAAAGCTTATTATCGACTATTCCAGGTTCAATGTTATTTAGAAGTAGAAAAACTTGATGGAAAGTTTTCTTCTCTTCATTAATAAACACAAAATACAGGCGATGTGTAGCTGAATTATGGTGTAGCTGGTACAATGTTAATTGCTGCCAGAAGAGCCTGATTTATAACATAAAACAAATCAACTCTTATCCTGTTTTAAGGACCATTTTTAAATGAATGCACCATAACTTAATTTTCAAATTAGATAGTTTTTTGTATACAATCATGGATATTTAAGTAAAAGCAAAAAAAAAAAAGCTCCATTACCTGAACCGTGAAAAACTCCTCCTAAAAATTATGGTTATAATTTGAGGTTAACGTTCCAAACATTTTTGTAGCAACACAGCACCTAAACACAGAAAATCAATCATATTGGTACTGATAGCATGGCAACTGACTACACTTAAAGCCCCCCCCAAAAAAGATCAAATGACAGACCTCAAATGCCAGCCAAGAATAAGGAGAGACAACATCAAAACAATTCAACCACTTTTCTGGAACTGGACATTTGTAATATAACCACAATGAACACATAATTATGGGTTACAATTTATGAATAACTAATCATTTACAGGCATAATGGCACAATACTTTGCAGTTGGTCCAAATATACTTCAAGTTCAACCACGGTGCTACATAAATAAAAACATTAAAAAATTACGAAAAAAATAAAAAGAAATGACTAAAATTACTGCACTGTACTACTTTAGTAATTAGCATTCTGTAAAATTAAATACAGTACTTTACTGTTTTTACCAAGTTAAAGCACAGTATTGCGCTGTTATTTTTAGATAATACTGTACATTTTTAGATAAAACTTTAATTTGCTTCCTAATTAATGAAAAAAATATAATTTATAGTGCTAATCTAAAACCTGTGAAATATACAAGTTCGTCTATTAGAATAAACTACTTATTTCAGCTGTTGATGTGAAAAAAAATCATTGAATCATTTACTGCATTTACTGCACAGATTTTTAAAAATACATTAGTAATAGTAATAAAAATAAAACAATACATCTACCTATTTAAAAACAAGACTAATGGGTTAACATAATAGCAATTTAAAAAAATAACGATTTAATAACAATTAAAGTCAGTGAACAAAACATGTATCAATTGTAATCCTGACCTAAACAGGTAAAATACAAGCTTACAATACATACTACAAATATAGCTGCAAGCAGCAATTATCGGAGCCAAGCAGCCCACCGGCCACATCATAAATAAGCAAGGCAACAAGCTACAGAGCAACTGGAAAATTCTATAACTTTTTGGCAGAATGTTCTGGCGCCAAATTTGCTGGAAATTGGCCTAACAATCTATGAAGAGTTTAAAACAACAGATTTTCAAACTAATTCAATTTGGCAAAACAGAAGTTGTGTCAATTAGGTAATAAATTATATCAATGTTCTCTGTATGATCCAAGGAATCTGCAAGACCAGTCTCATGACAATAGACAAAACTATTCAAAAGTCATTTGATAAATGTTGTATGATTTCTATTGATAGAATATAATTGTTTGTCAATTTTACCCAGAAGGTGGTGCAAACTGATGTAGTTTGATCAATGTCAGGTCTAGATCACACACATTAAGTTTGGTTTCATTACTTCAAACCATTGAAGTGATTCAGCCTGTAATGTCATCTGGCAGCATTACATCAAGTTTGTGCATGTGCTAAATGAAAACAGTTTTGTCTATGGACATGAATTCCTTAATCTTTGGTCTACATGGTCTGAAGATGATCCGAGTCAAATTTGGTGAAGATTGGACCAACGGTCTAGGAGGAGTTAAAAAAGAATGGTTTGAACAAAATCAAAATGGCAGACAGGACGTTTGGCAGACTATGGCATAATAGGTATCTGTGTTGTCGGCCAAAGAATAATTTGAGACCAATTTAATCAAAATAAGCATATGCAGCCAAAAGTAATTACCAAATTTGTAAGTTTCATTAATAATGGCTAATGAAAGTGTGAGGTGACAATGATAGACTTAAAATGTAATGGTGTCATTATCTTTAACTATCGCAGAGTTACAGCCTCAGATGTAGTTTGGCATCATGCCAGCACATTTGTTGGTGCAGTAAACAAAAACCGTTACACCTATCGGCTCAAATTCCATAACTTTTTGACAGTATGGTCTGAAGATGATCTGAATCAAATTTGGTGCAAATCAGTCAAACGATGTAGGAGGAGTTTGAAAAAGTAGGTTTTTGACTTAAGGCTAGATGGCGGACAGGAAGTTCAGTTAATTAAGGCATAATTGGTATCAATATTCTTAGGACAACCCAATGTATGTATCAAGGCAAGTATCATAACAATAGGCAAAATTTGTCAAAAGTTATTAGCATTTTTAGAAATATTGTTATAACGTTTGACTAAAAGGTGGCGCTGCAACGGAACTTTTTAAACATCTTCAGGGCACAGTCCTGAAGACACATACCGACTTTCGTAACAATTTGCCAATGCGTCAGTAAAATATAGCAATTTTTGACATAATTCAAAATAACCGAAGCCCAAAAAGGCTGACTTGGGAAAATCAGACATCATTCAACTCAGCATGCTCTGCCAGATGTAAAAATTATGAATTTTGGACAAAGGGTTGAGAAGTTATAAGCAAAAAAAGCCATTTTTTTGTATCTCCGGACCTATAGGAGGCAGTGTGCCGAAACGCTTAAGCTCACTTTAGACCATGGTTGTGATAACACACACCAAGTTTGGTGTGAATACGTCAATGCGTTACGGAGATAATGCCTTAAGTCAATTTTCGCAAGCTCTATGTTAAATTTGTTCGCAAGTTAATTGAAAATGGTTTGTCTAATCAACTTGAATTTCATAAATTTTGGTCAGCATGGTCTGTAGATCATGTGATTCAATTTTGGTGAAAAATCACACAAACAGCCTAGGTTTTGCAAATAGGTTTTGCAAAAAACTCGAAATAGCGAAAAAATTTTCATGACGGAAAATGACGTCATAGGGTGCCTTTGAATCGGCTTGAGCCAAGGAATCAGAGGGAAAAAAAAGACTATTTTAATTGTAGCCCATTGGGTTTAAAAGTTATAAAGATAAACATAAGTGAAACTTTGGACAAGTGGTGGCCCTAGAGACTTTGAGTAAGAGAGTCCAAATTTGTTGTGTTTAAAGATCAGACTGTCCTCTATCAGTGTGCCAAGGTTTGCGCAAATGCTGCAAACGGTTTATAGGGCTGCCATAAACTCTCAGAGTGGAAGAAGAAGAAGAAGAAGAACAAGCAGAAGAAGAAGCCGGAAGAATAATAAGAAACGAAACGGATACAATAGGTGCCTACGCACCTTCGGTGAGACTAAACATGTGAAGATGGGTGGGGCTTGGTGAGGAAGACAGAGGATGGCATTAGGGCAGGTACACACCAAGCCGACATCAAACAACTAGCACTGACGAGGTTCCAGCTGGACCAAAAAGCTGGCCGTGAACACACCAAACGGATGGCAGCTGACTGAAACAAGAGTGCACGTTCTGTGCGGGAGACATGTTTTTTCGCTTCGCGGGGGGCAGTAGTCTGTTTTCTCATTCAGAACGGGAATCTGGAACTTCCTACATGCGCGTGCAAATGGTTTCCAGTGTGTGTGCTGGTTTTGGGCCCAGGACCCAGGCGTATAGTGGGCCGGAACATATGCTAGGTTATGGTCTAGAGGTGGGCCAGATAGATTTTGGGCCAGAACATAATGCCAAAATCCAGCCGTGCATATAAAATTGCAGCATATAGCCACAGTTCTTGAAGTAAATTAGCATGTTTGGTTATTAGATTAAAGTCATTTGAAACATTAAAACAAAGCAGAGGCACACAGGACTAAAGAATTATTAATAACATGGTGGTTTGGCAGCTAAGCATACTGTATTTAAATGGACAGTAACATTTCCCAAAATACATATGAAATCATATGAAATGTTGAGAATAAACAAAAACATGAATATCAATGTCACAGGCACTTGTAGACTTCTTCCACCAGAGAACATGCAAACTCCACATAGAAAGGCCTCCTGGTTGAGCCTGGACTTAAACCAGCAACCTTGTTGCTGTGAGTTGACCATGCTAACCACTGAGCAACAGTGCCGCCCCAAAAATACAATATCTTACATTAAAATAATATTAAAAAATCATTATCCTTCTCCTGAATTTTTTTTTTGGGTTTGGGTCCTTCTCTCTGGGTGTGACACCACAGGCCTTACAGCCACAGCTCCTTATGGCCACATCAACAATGGAGTTGGAGAACACAGACTACTCGACCTCAATGTATCCAGCCATATGTAAAAATATATATAAAAATGTGTGGTTGTGCTTTGTAATGGTTGTTGATGAGCCTCTTGTTTGTTCTTAACCGTTTAACAGGCATCATAACCACCTGGTTCATTTTCAAGGAGTGCACCTTAAAGAGTTAACAGTTAAACTGACTGCTGTTCTTCAGAAAAATTCTTCATGTCGAACAGATTCTTCAGTTTTTCAGCATCTTCTGCAGACTTCTGCATCTTCTTCCATCAATGACTGTATGATTGTGAGATCCATCTTTTCACACTGAGGATGATTGAGGGACTCAAACACAATGAATGAACCGCCAACTCATCCAGCATATGTTTTACGCAGCGGATGCCCTTCCAGCCGCAACCCAACACTGGGTAACACCCATACACACTCTTTCACACACATACTCTACAGCCAATTTAGCTTATTCAATTAACCTATAGCGCATGTCTTTGGACTGTGGGGGAAACCGGAGCACCCAGAGGAAACCCACGCGAACACGGGGAGAACATGCAAACTCCACACAGAAATGTCAACTGACCCAGCCAGGGCTCGAACCAGCGACCTTCTTGCTGTGAGGCGATTGTGCTACCCACTGCGCCACCGTGACACCCCTAACATTTTATACTGCCCTTCAGAAATTACGTGCATGTTTCCTGGAACACATTGAATAATTATTGGTCTATTCTCTGTCTATCAATTTTGATGCAAAGTCTGATCTTTTAAGCCTTAAATAATCTACAATAGTGAGGAAGAAAAACTTGTTCATATATGGTTGAGGGTTTCTAAAATTGGCCTGTGTAGTTAAATTGTTTTTATCTTGAACTTGGTACTTGAAAGCTACATTGTTAGCTAGTTAGCATCTAGTCACAACGTCTTACAATGTTACACAAAATAATTTTACTCATTCACTTACTATCCTTCAGGTTAGTCCCTGATTTATCACAACAAAATGAACCGCTGCATGAATTTTACTTCAAAATATTTATTAATTGGAGAGCTCAGCATGTTTATATTTCATTTTTAGTTTATTGGTTTTGCCATAATGTACAGATGCAAACAGTGAAGTGTACCTTTTTGGCAACTAAGCCGGTTTAATACACAGATAAAAAGCAAATTTTCAGTTTGTCTGTGAAATGCAACAGTGCACTTTACATTTAACAATCTCTTCACTTAAAGAGTGAAGTGTATTTTTAAGGCTTGGTTGTGTTTATAAGACGCAAAGCAATGTGTGCTCAGGCTTTATTTGTAGAAAATCACATTATTTTTTTCATATATCTTATTTTGATTATTTACAGCTACTCAGCTAACATGAAAACGACTGTCATATTTCCTAGTTCCCCTGAAAGGCCCGTTCTCAAGAGGCTCTGATTGGTCAGCTAACATAATGCGCAGTGATTTGCGGATCGGCTCCACATCACCAGTAAAGTGTCACACCTCCACAAGCACGCGCTTTTGTGCTGTGTAAATAGTGTCAATCAGAGTAGCTGTTAGCAGTATCGGTTTGAGCCTTAATCAGACAGAAAATGAAAAGGATTTTGCATGCCTGTTCTCTAAAATAAAATCTGACAAGTGTCTGTAACGAGTGAAAAATGGGGGGTGGCTCCTTTAAGAGAGAATCACCATTTTATGTATGTGTGTGTTAACAGTCTGTAGACGCATGTGAAGATTGTGGGTGTTTACAGCGGTTTGACGGATAAATATGAATTTGTAGCTAAATTGTTAACGGTGCCAAACAGCACTTCTCGTTGTTTACATCCTTGTTTATGTCCTTGCTACAACATACCGCTAACACTAGAAACTCTGCATGTCATTGATCAGTTTTAACAAATAAAAATACTTACAGGTTGTGGCTCACAATCCACAGCTTCTGCTTGTTGGAGCTGCTCCTTTGAGGAGTTTTTAGCGGAGTCCAGCACTGAACTGGGAGAGATTCTGGAAGCTCTCCTTTGTCAAATGCTTGCTATATATTTTTTTATAATTCTCTGGAACATAATTAAAATGAAACTGTAAGCACTTCTGTCTTTGTGTCGTGTCCTTTGGAAGCCCAAATACAGAAACAGAACAAGCTCTGTGGAAATAGCAGTGTTTAGACGGCATTTTAGCTTTCTCAGCTATAACATTACAGCGCCTCTGGCTTCAGTGTTGCTAGACTGGGCGGTTTTGAATTTGATTGTGCGGGTAAAAAATGGCATTGGTGGGTTGACAAAATTTGGGCGGTTTTGAAACGTAACTTTTATATGCAACTTAGGCTATTCAACAAAACATAACTGTGTGCTCCTACTCCATTCAGTTAGTAGTGACCAGTGCATAGTACAAACCGC
>CAIGQV010001633.1:14975357-15027191 GCA_903798115.1 Danio jaintianensis
AGTGTGTGTATATATATATATATATATATATATATATATATATGTCCTCCTTGTGTATGTATATATATGTTCATATATATAGGGGCTTGACAGTGAAACTGAAACACTGGCCAATTTAGTGTTGGAGGTTTCATGGCTAAATTTGACCAGCCTGGTGGCCAATCTTCATTGATTGCACATTCTACCAGTAAGAGCAGTTTCTCCCCATAGACTTCCATTCATATGCACGTGAATGCGTCAGACCGGAAATGCAAGCTTGTGGGACAAGTTTCGCAGTTCGCTGCTTTGGAAAGTTCAAGCTTGGTGAACTCTGACCTGCGAAATCACATCACGTGATTGCGTAAGACCAATCAAAGATCAAAACATGACCTCTCTGGACAGAAATTTAAAACATGGACCAATCGCTCGCTTTTTTTTTTTAATGTCTAATCATCTTGTTTAATCCCGCCCCTTTTCGCAGCGCCATACAACAGAATTTCGCACGCACAAACTCTAATGTGACCGTGGCATAATAGCACAGTTTTGCTTAAAAATATTGCAATGCACACAACATTATGGGTGACGTATCAGAGTTCAAAAGAAGACAAATTGTTGGTGTGTTTCGCCACCACATCTGTGACAAGACAGCAAGTCTTTGTAATGTACCAAGAGCCACAGTATCTTGGTAATGTCAGCATACCACCAAGAAGGACAAACCACATCCAACAGGATTAACTGTGGATGCAAGAGAAAGCTGTCTGAAAAGGTTGTCTGGGTGCTAACCCGGATTATATCCAAAAAATCATAAAACCCCATCTACCGAACTCACTGCAGAATTAAATGTGCACCTCAACTCTGGCTCAAAATCCCTCAGGGCACTGTGCAGGACTTGTATCTGTAATTTCTAAGACGAATTGATGCTGTATTGGCCGAAAAAGGAGGCCTTACACCATACTAATTAATTATTATGGTCTAAAACCAGGAGTTTTATTGTCCAACCCTTACATATCTGTCTTTCGGATGAGACGTTAAACCGAGGTCCTGAATTTCTGTGGTCATTAAAAATCCCATGGCACTTCTCGTAAAGAGTAGGGGTGTAACCCCGGTGTCCTGGCCAAAATCCCTCCATCGGCCCTTACCCATCATGGCCTCCCAATCATCCCCGAATTGGCTCTATCACTGTCTATCCACTCCTCCTATAGCTGGTGTGTGGTGAGTGCACTGGCGCCGTTGTCCTGTGGCTGCCGTCGCATCATCATCATGCTGCACACTGGTGGTGGTGTGAAGAGACCCCCCCCCACCTCTCATGATTGTAAAGCGCTTTGGGTGTATGGCCATAGACGATAAATGCGCTATATAAATACACATTACATTACATATGTATGTATGTACAGTTGCAATCAGAATTAATAAACCCCCCTTGAATTTTTTTTTTTCAAAATTCTCAAATGATGTTTAACAGAGCAAGGAAATTTTCACAGTATGTCTGATAATATTTTTTCTTCTAGGGAAAGTCTTTTTTTTTTTATTTCGGCTTGAATAAAAGCAGTTTTTAATTTTTTTAAAACCATTTTAAGGTCAAAATTATTAGCCCCTTTAAGCTATATTTTTTTTCGATAGTCTACAGAACAAACCATCGTTATACAATAACTTGCCTAATTACCCTATCCTGCCTAGTTAACCTAATTAACCTAGTTAAGCCTTTAAATGTGTTGAAAAAATCTTCTCTCCGTTAAATAGAAACTGGGGAAAAAAATAAACGGGGCTAATAATTCAGGGGGTTTAATAATTCTGATTGCAACTGTAAATGTATGCATGTATGTACATATTAAACTGTTGAGAATTTTAAGTGATGAGAACATGACAATGTAAAATCACCATAAACTTTATTGGCAAAACTGATACATTTTGACAAAGCTATTACATAGACTCAAGGAAATGTGAGTATTAATAAGATTAATGACAGCTGTAGGCTCATTAAGGGGAGCCTATCAACATCTCATTCAAACCATACAAAATATATAAATTCCATGCATATACAATACTATTCTATGCTTAATTTTCATTCATTGTTTAATGAAACATATTTACGTTTTTGAAAAGCTGATCCAAGGATCACAACGAAACAATTTCTAACATTTTGTGCATATATGAAAAACTATTTTACAAAACGTAACATTGTACGATGCTTAAAAAACAATTACCTTGTTGAAAAACAACTTTTGTGATCTGCGACTAGTTTTGTGAACGTACTAATAACTTCAGGGACACTTTAAGACAAAACAGAAAACTCATGAATATTCATGCATACCCTGCCCAGCGTCACCAAATATTTCAGTCACAGAAAATTTCAAAACACCTGGTACCGTATCAGCACACAGCGGTCTTTGGTGATTTTAGAGAAATTAATTATTCTTTATTTTGTATTTACCACATAAAATCTTCTTATACATAAACACTGTAAAAAAAATTATATGCAAAATATTTTTTTAAAGGGCAGCACGGTGGCGCAGTGGGTAGCATAATCACCTCACAGCAAGAAGGTCACTGGTTCAAGCCCCGGCTGGGTCAGTTGGCATTTCTGTGTGGAGTTTGCATGTTCTCCCCGTGTTCGCGTGGGTTTCCTCCGGGTGCTCTGGTTTCCCCCACAGTCCAAAGACATGTGGTATAGGTGAATTGGGTAAGCTAAATTGTCCATAATGAATGAGTGTGTATGGATGTTTCCTAGTGATGGGTTGCAGCTGGAAGGGCATCCGCTACGTAAAACATATGCTGGATAAGTTGGCGGTTCATTCCGCTGTGGCGACCCCTGATTAATAAAGGGAAATTAATATTTTTTTAAAGCCAACATTCATTATCACATAGATATGAAATGAGTAAAACATTAAAATATATATTTTTAAATGTCTCTGGCATGGTTAAGAGGATCGGTCCTAATGTGGGGGTGGGCCATATATGGCCAATGGGCTGTGGTTTGGGGACCCTTACTCTACACCCTCTTAACATCCTCATGTTAATATAGAGGAGCTAAACACACTATTTAGCCATCAGAGAGTATTACAATTGACAATGTGTCATTTCAAAAACCTGATTTTCTTTATTTTTCTTCATGAAACAAATTTTCTCTAGCAGGTTCAGTCATACAGGCATGACTCTTGACTCACTTAATGTGCATGAAATACACTCTGTGTTAATGATTTGGGACAAAACAAACTCATCAACTTAAAAAAGTATTAATGGCATATGAATTTAAATATGTTTATTTAGAGGTTGTTTCAAGTATAGAATTTGGAGGAGCAGCATCACACTGTGGGCTTGGTAGGGTGAGGCCCCAACCACTTCTCCCCTGAAAGACAAAAAAAAAAAAAGAATGAGTGGACAATTATAGGCTTTGACCAAAGATTTCTATATCCGACAGTTAATGGTTTTATTTTTACATATTGTTAATGGTTTAAAACATCATCAGAGAAACTGGGTTTGGAAAATGTAAAAAAGTAATAAAATAATAAATATATAAAATGCTTTTGGCCCAATCCCAAATGACATTAAAGCAAATTGTTAGATTTTTGTGTATTTTGGCTAAGAAATCATTTGGTGGCCAGCCATTGTATTTGATTATTCTGATACATACATTAAGTAAGCTTGACCAGAATTCTTATGTGAAGAAAGCATCATTCTTCAGTAGTGATGTTGTCATCTATTGAAGTATTTTAACCCATAGTCTTTGGGACAGCACCAGACACCAGTAATTAGTTACAAACAAAGGATATGGCACTGCTTAAACCTTCCACTAAAGAATCTGGAATACACAAGATGTAGTTGATGCCATACAAAAGCGTTGTCACACCCGCTGCTCCTTCTCCTAGTCCCAATCACCGCTCTCACTCACCATCCACCACGCACCACACCCGTGAACCCTCACCTGATTACTAATCACCCACACCTGCACCTGCAATCACCACACACCATAAATACTCACCTCACTCACTCAGTCAGCAGCTGGAATCAAAGATGCATGATCCCCCTCGTCTTCTCTTCTGTCTTCTTCTACGCTCTTCCATGGATGTGCTCCTCCTGTGAATGCCAATGCACCGATTCAAGGGAAGTGACTGTTCTTATGTTGGCAATAGCCTTTGAACTGAACTGTCCTGCTGAACTGTGTGTGTGTGAGATCAATCACCTTCTTCGACACCATTCGCCTACTTCACCTAACTACTATTGTGCATATCACTTGAATAAACACCCTTGAAGTTTACACTTCCTTGTCTTCCTTGTGTGACCGTGACAGAATTCCAGCCCAGCAAATTACTACGGCGAATTGAGACTAACGCTGCTCTGACCGGAGTCGCTCCGGACCCATTCACCAGCATGGTAAACTCTCTCCGGCAAACCCTACCAGCCGCCCCACAGAACGCTGGCACTAACCCCTCTTTCCATACGAGCACACCCCTCGCTCGACCGATGAACTACTCCGGCAAGCCGAGTACCTGTAATGGGTTTCTGCTGCAATACTCGCTCTATATTGAGGCTAACAATCACCAATTTCCCAACAAACTCTCAAAAGTTGCTTTCATGATTTCCCTTCTTACAGGACGAGCCCTCCAATGGGCGGATGCTCTCTGGAATGCACGCTGCCCGGTGGTGGCCACCTATCAAACCTTCATTGACCACTTCAAAGAGGTGTTTGCAGTCTCACTTACCCCTTTGTCCATGCACGATGAACTACTCACTCTCCGCCAAAGTAACGCCTCCATCCATGACTACAAGCTGCAATTCCGAGCACTCGCCGACAGTAGCGGCTGGAACCAAGTGGCCCTCCTAGCAGCCTATCGTAGAGGTTTAAAACCTAGCACTCGTAAGCACATGGTCATCTATGAGGACAACGCCAACCTATAAACCTTTATCAAGAAAGACATTAGTATTTCACAACACCTCTCACCCTGCACCACCGGAGGAAGATGAATCCATGATTACCGATTCCTATTGTCTCGAAACTTCTGAACGACAACGCTGAATCAAAAACAAACTCTGTTTGTAATGTGGGGAAGCGTCTCACCTCATCTCCGCCTGTCCAGTTCGTCCGCCTCGCCTAATGGTGAGGAAAGTCACTCTAACCCCTACCGTTTCTCACATTGCTCACCTGAAAGCACAACTAATTATTGATTCTAACTCTTACCCATACATGTACTGGTGGATTCTGGAGCGGCTGGAAACTTAATCTCATCTCATTTCCTTACCAAACACAATATCCCCTCCGTGAGTAGCGAAACCCTCTACAAAATCACCACCATCCAAAACTGACAATTAGGCGATGGCAAAATATCCAGGAGGACCCAGGAAGTCACCATTCTCTCGCCGCTGAATCACAGTGAAAAATGTATTCTATTAGTCTTACCCCGTGCGAATGTGGACGTCATTCTTGGCAGACCCTGGCTTGCACAGCACCAACCCAAGATTGAGTGGAACACCGGAGAGATCTTGGAATGGAGCACTGCGTGCAAACACAACGGTCATCCCACTCCCACTGCTGGTCATGATCCAAACCTGAATTCCCTTGACGTTCACACCACCAGCATAGAAAGCGCTGTCAGCCCCACATCTGTCAATATCCCGGCCATCTACACTCCCTTCCTAGACGTCTTCAGCAAGGAACGGGCCACCCAGTTACCCCCACATCGGTCCTGGGATTGTAGTATCGACCTGCTGCCAGATGCTAAGCTGCCCCATGGAAGAATCTACCCTCTCTCTCGTCAACGATGCAACCGTCAAGTTTGCCTACCCACTACCACTCGTTCCAGCCGCCCTCGAAGAACTCCGGGAGGCGAAGATATTTAGCAAATTAGACTCCGAAGCGCTTACAACCTGATACGTATCCGAGAGGGAGATGAATGGAAAACTGCCTTCATCACCCCCACAGGCCATTATGAATATCAAGTGATGCCCAATGGTCTAGCCAACAGTCCATCCATTTTCCAAAACTTTATGAACAAGATTTTCGGGGATTTCCTTCACCAGTTCGCTATTGTCTACATAGACGACATCCTCATATACTCCCGTAATTCTTCAGAACATCATATCCATGTCCAGCAAGTCCTCCTACGTCTCCGTAAACACCAACTCTTCTTGAAAGCCGAAAAATGTGAGTTCCATAAAACTTCTATATCCTTCCTCAGATACGTAATCACTGCCGAGGGGGTCAGCATGGAGACCTGTAAGGTTAACGCTGTGTCCAAATGGGAAGAACCCAAGACTGTAAAGGAGCTGCAAAGATTCCTTGGATTCGCCAACTTCTATCGACGTTTTATACGTAATTACAGTCTCCTCTCGGCCCCTCTAACCTCCCTCCTGAAAGGCGGACGACGAGTTCTATCCTGGAATACCGATGCCCGTCAAGCCTTTGACTTACTCAAACGCAAGTTCACTACAGCACCTATCCTTAGGCATCCAGATCCCACACAGGCCAGGTGAACCCTGAGCTCTTCATCGGTGTGCGTACTACTCCCGAAAACTATCCCTGGCTGAACAAAATTACAGGATCGGTGATCGTGAGCTACTTGCCATCAAACTCGCCCTCGAAGAGTGGCGTCACTGGCTCGAGGGAGCTCAGTTCCCCTTCACCGTGGTCACCGACCATAAGAACCGTCAATATCTCCGCAGTGCAAAATGCCTTAATGCACGCGAAGCCTGATGGTCACTATTCTTTGCCCGCTTCAATTTCCAAATCACTTTCCGACCCGGCCACAAAAACCTTAGAGCAGACGCCCTTTCCCGTATGTACTCTCCAGATCCCCATGATCACTTCCAGAACCAGTCCTACCCTCATCAGTCTTCTTGGCACCCATACTATGGCAAGTGGACGAGAATATTCATTCCGCCACCTTAGAAGAACCAGCACCCCCTGAACTTCCTCCGGGCCTGACCTATGTACCCACCAGATACCGTCTTCAACTCCTGACAAACTCCTGACAAGCGTATTGAATAATGCTGTTCTTTTGTTTGGTTCATACATATCAGTTCCAACGGGCCATACAACTGAATGTTACAGATATGGATTGCATCTGAGGTAAGACTACAAATACAGTTGATTTCATCTAAGGTGCAATCACAATATAAATTCATACGACTAAATATACATGCAGTTGTTCAATGTGCACTTGCAGTCATGAACAATTACAATGGCTGCCATGTGCACAAGTCTGTGGACTGTGGAAATGTTCTGCTTGTGTGCATCAGTTTGTTTTTGATTAAACTGCATCACTTTCATTACAAGCATTGATTTGGGTTTTGCCTAGAGATTCGGGGATTATCAATCTTAAATAATACACTGACAAATAAAGTAAATTATAACTCAAACTAAGATTTTTAATGGGGCGTGTGATGCCAGCACTCTGAGCAGACTTCTACCAGATATTCAAAGTGACATTACATCACAGAAGTGCTCAATGAGTTAGGCCCCGATATACGAAGAGTAAGAACTTCATTTGAGGGCAAAAAGAAGTTTGAAAAGGCTTAGTGACAGTTTACTGTTTTCAAACACTTCACACTGCTTGCGTGTACCCTCTAAGCACAGCAATGATGGCAGCTGTGAGAGAAGAACATAAACAAATGCATTTAGGATTGGGGTTTGGTGCTTTTAGAACCTTGGAGAGTGATATTAGATCATTTTCTACATTCCTAGTTAAATGTTTACATTTTTAATCTTACCAAGGAAATATGCCATAAGCTCAAATCTGTCTGAACCGAAGAAGAACGCAGCCGTTCCGTTCACCTGACACACAATGAATGGTAAACCAAAGCACTACAAAAAAGGGAAAATTGTGTTAGTATGTTTTATTTTTGTAACACAAATATTTTAGCTTAGGGTGTAGAGATGCAAGCAAACACCACTGACTTTATGCTCCAGGGCTTCATTTGTGATACTTGTCAGCTTGTCTTTGATTTGCTGAGATTTAGCAAGGGTCAGAATGTCCTCCACCTCAAGGGCTGAGAAACCAGCCTTTATTCCTACCTGTAAAAATCAAAAGGATTTTAAAGAACAGTATTATAATTAGTATTATGAACAGTAAATAGTATTATATTATTGTTATAGGTTTAGTATATGTCAGTGACTAAAATATATTTCAGAATATCCATGCGTCTAATCTTGATTTAATTCTGTAATCTTTGGTATAGCATACATCAGTAAGTGAGGCAGGCTGGACTATGTCCTGATGAGTCCTCCACATTCGTTTCCAGAGCTCTCTAGAAACCTTTTCCACCAGATCACCACCATCTTTTTCCTTCTCTGCTACAGCAGTCACAAAACGCATTGGAATCACAGAGTCTAATTTGGCAAAGAGAAAGACCGAAAAAAGAGAATAAAAGAAATGTGATTCCAGAAACCCAGTGCTCCATCATTCACCTCCCAGGAGAACCAGGAAATATTGAGGTGAATGATGATAGTAACTGCAGATTTGGTTTAAGCAAAAAACAAACAGATGGGTTACATTTTGTACTTGCATGTCTAAATGGGGTAAAACCCCTTCTCAACAATTAAAAAATGTGTTAGAAATATTTGCTGAGAGACCTTTCTTGCTAAGTTTTGAAGGTCGATACATTGGAACCCCAACGTACTGAGACAGCAGCTTCAGATCTGAAGTCATGTACATGAGCTTATTAGGGTTTGATCCAGGCGGCTGGTTCCCTATGAAAACAACAAACTTAATAAGCTTTTACCAAATAGTGAAAAATTTTATAATTAATATATTATTACTCCCAGTAAAGCCTAAATTTAGTACATTTGTGAAATAAGGAGAATAATCATAAAGTAGTTACACTTACTGTCTGGGATTTAATATATTTATATTATATTTTTATATTTTGTAGTGTTGTAGTGTAAAATTTTGACTGGAATGAGGTCATTTCCATTACCTGAGCCATCTATGACTCCTGCTAAATATGCCGGTTTCAATTTGAGTTTGACATTCCAAACATTTTTATAACGACACAGCACCTTAACAAAAAACAAAACAAAAAAACACAAACATAAAAAATGGCAATTAACTAATTTAATGAATTTCTGTAGCTCAAATGGTAGAGTATGACGATGTTAAGGCTGTGGGTTTGATTTCCAAGAAAAGCAAAAACTGATCAAATGTGCACCTTCAGTGCAATGTAAGGTTAAAGGCAGAAAACACTATGCACCTCAAATGCCAGCCAGGAGTAAGGAGAGGAAATATCATAGAACAACTTGATCACCTTTCCAGAACTGATCATCTGTAATAAATAAGCACATTTTAACATTTGATGAGAAGCTGAAATTTACAATGACATCATCAAAACTGTTGAACCATAGTATTTTTTCCTGGAAATATGCGTTTATAATTTATGCATACAAAAATACACAAAATATCCCCAAACATTTTGATTTCATGAGGCATAAAATATTACAATATACTAAATAGCTTTTTTATAATATATAGTACTATACAACCAATTTTGCACTCCAAAAATAAATTTATTAATTATTATGTATCATGGATACTCACTTAGACAAGTTAGTTTGGTTCGTAGCTTATATGATGTTTTAATGAAGACTATGTGAAGCCTATGTGAATCTGGCAATTACTGAGGCTAATGATGAACATATAGCATATAACATATAGATGACATATAGCAAAATTTATCTATAGTCTTTGCCTATAGCATGCTGGCATTGCATTTAAAAACTGGTTATATTGGTTTACAAATTTGACTAAACAATTAATTTGCGAACTGGACAGACCTGAACGCATCTGTAAATATATGTGGTATATTTAGTTATTTTCATTTATTTGCACACTTGAATTATCATTATTGTTAGTAGTTACAAGTGTATGACAAGTTTTGATGATAAAATGATGCAAAAAAGTGGACTTCATATTTATACTGGAGAATTAATAGGCAACACTATGATTATGATAAGAAAATCCTGATAAAATTATAAGAAAAATTATGAATATTTTGCCAAGGTATGACTTAATGTTTTGAAGGTGGCATGACCCCACCACCTTGTCTGACATTGGAATCGCTTGTTTCTTCTTCTATTTCTTTTTTGTCATATTCATCAAGAGACAATAATAATGGGAGTATTATACTGTTAAATGTTTTTTCAAGAGTTCACACTTTGATAATGCTCGACTATGATAGCAGATTTGGCATGCTGTCCCGGGAGAGAACCCTGAGCTCGGAGATAGATGAGCCCAAGGTTCCCGCCTGGTCAATGAGCATTAGGAGGGATACGAGATCAGGTATTTCTTGAGAGCCCCCCTTAGGTTTCTAATTGATTCGGTATGTGTGTGTTAAGTGCTTGTGACTGTTATTACAATTCGTTTATGTACATGTTTTTAGATTGTGGGAGGAAACCGGAGTACCCGTTTACATGCAAACTCCGCTCAGAGAGTACCAACTGGCTCAAATAGAACTTGAACCTTTGACCCTCTCGTTGTGGGGCAGCAGCGCCAGCCACTGAGCCACCGTGTCGCCCGATCATAAAAATTGAGGAGGAGGGAGAGGGGAAGGAAAGGTGGGGGGGGTTTCCAAAAATGAAGATAGGGAATGACATTTAGGCAGGATATTTATAGTGGTTCATAATGATCTGATAGGTTAGCTAATGATCAGCTGTAGTCGATTATATCACGTGCTCCTCTCGAAATAAGTTTGTGAAACTTCACTTAAAAACAGTGAAACTAAAGTGAAATTTAGATTGTTGTTGCAAGAACCAAAATTGGAATACGTGTTTATTTAAAAAAAAACAAAAAAACTATAAAAATCATGAGGAACACATGAAATAATGTTTGTTTTATTGTCTGAAATGAAATACAAGTCAAAAGTAAATTTAGAAATCATTACTTATTTTTTTATTTGCGTTTTCCATACTGTCCCAACTTTTTCTGATTTGAGGTATATATATATTAATTGTGTTAAATACAGCTTTATCAATAATGCACTTTTTCTTTTCTTTTTTGCAAACAGCAGCAAAGATTTTTTCTTCACATTTGACCTCAGAAACTTGACCACTTGTATGTATTAAGAACAAAATATTGGGCTTAAAAAACTTTGTGATGGATATATATGATACATATGATGGATGGTATATTAAACTTTGATTACATACTGTATACTAGGATGTGACTGACAGGCAACGTTCTTAAACCTTCTGTTCACGAGAGAAAAGAAAAACCTGGCTGATATGCAGCAACTCTTGCAAGATGCATTTAATTACAATTGTGGTTGGATTGTGTTATTTAAATGTCTTGTTAAGGCATGCCTTTAACTTACCGTACTGTTCTGCTGTACTTTTCTGATTTGGATGTGATGTCTGTTTTATGGCGCACCGTTACCGTCAACTACAATGTAAAGCCACAATGTATGCTTGGTTTATATAGTCCAACTATATTTATCTTCAATAAAAAGCAACTTCCAAACACGAATAAATAGTTTTTGTAGGCCTACTGGCCTAGCTCGCTGCCTAGCTATCCAGTCTGCTAACATAAAAGGCATAAAGAACCACAGTTTGCAGTTTGAAGATCCATCCCTTCTGTCTATTATTGTTTTTTCTTTTTTTGTAAAACTGTGAAACACAAATAAATCTCTTTTAATCTCACATAAGTCTTGTGCAGTGGTTTATCGTCACAAAGTAACATTAGTTTACTTAACTTAGCCAACATCAATGAGCCGTAATAAAAAAAGCAATAAGAAACTTTAAAAGAAAAGTCTCACTACATTTGCATTTATCAAATCAGTCAACACAATTATACCTGCAGGGTATTGCCCTCGATGACAAGAAGTGTAAACCGTTATCACAAAGTTTCCTTGAGATAGGAGATTGTCAATCTACCGTAATGCTTCGTCTCTGCCAAAATGCCTAAAATGAAACTGAAACTTATGGCATATTATTCCGCTGCCAACATTAATCAGTAGGTGGTGCTTGTAGAAGACTATAGAAGATCACTGACAGTATTACCATTTCCTTTGCTTCAGCTGTATATACTCAAATGTATTTATGGTCTACTAAAACCATGACACCGTTAACACCACATAACACCGTTATAATCCATACAAATTAGATAGCAGTTACTTTATATAATAATTTTATTTTTTAATATGAATATTTATTATGTATTTTTTGATCAAATAAATGATCAAATCATGATTGCTCTTAGTGAGCAAAAGAGACTTACTGATAAATCCTGTTGCTAAACATTGATCGCTACAGAATTTTTTTCTGTGTATAGGATTTGGGTTTTTTCGATTGATTATTTGTGTTAACAGAACTTAGTAAATTTACATAATTTTCACTTTTTATTTAGAAATGCTTGAAATATACAGAGAGTAAATGAAAAGTTATCACATTTTGGCTGTGGGTTTGACAGGATTAGGCCCAATCCACTTCTCTCCTGCAACACAAATTAAAAAGAGAATGATTTGACAGCAAGTTTTTCTTTTATACTCTAAATTTACTTAGGAATTTATGGATTCAAATATGATATAGTACAATAATCTAATAAGTAAAAACTTCATAGTTACCAATGATGTGAGCCATGACCTCAAATCTGTCAGAACCAAAGAAGATCTCTGGCTTCCCGTCCACATGACACACAATGGTGGGAAAACCAAAGCACTGCAAAAACAGGTGGGGGGGGGGAAAACACTGTAAGGAGTATTTATTATATACAAAGGCATTTTGGATAGAAAGGAGAAAATTAAAGTGCACTGACTTTATACTTAATGGCTTCATTTGTGACACTCTTCAGCTTGTCTTTGATTGGCTGAGATGTGGCGAGGGTCAACAATTCATCCACCTCATTGGCTGTGAGACCTGCCTTTAATCCTGCCTGTGAAAAACAGAAAGAAAAGACATCATGTAATGTAAAGTGCATATATATAAATAAATAAATCACATTTATTGTGTATGGCCATACACCCAAAACACTGGGATTGTTGGTGAGGAGTGAATAAATACCACGACTGAGGTGATTCTCTTGAGCAAGGCATAAAGTAATAAAATATATTCTCATAGAAAATCGTTTTAAAATAGTAAAAATGCCTGCCTTTAATCCTGCCTGTAAAAAACTGAAAGAAAAACATTAGGAAAAAAACTTCTGAAAAATGATTAATTATTAATTATTTTCCTCTGAAGAAAGATAAACTTTTAAATGTTATGAATGTATATTTACTGAGTAATCCTCTATTTTGTAGAGATTTTGAGACATATTAGAGAGGGGTAAAACGAATTGAGAAAGAAGGAAGCATCATGTAAATTTTTAGGCAGAAACTGCAAGGTCTATTAGCAAAATGTATTGAGTTTTGGGATTCTTGTTGAATTTTCATCACCAAAATAAATGTAACAATTGTTTGACTTATTCCAGTTTTAAACTGAAGATTAACATAACTGAAGATTAACATTCTGCATCTGAGGCATCTTCATTTAAAAAAACTGTTTACCTCAGCAAATGAGGCAGGCAGAGTAATATCTTGATCGTTGCTCCAGATTCGATTCCAGAGCTCTCTAGAAACCCTCTCCAACTTCACATCTCCCTCTTTCTCCTTCTGTGCTACCGCTGTCACAAAGCGCATTGCTTTCAGTGAACCTACATGGGAAGATAGAGGAAAAGAAAGGATAGAAGCAATTTAATAAAGAAACACAAGACTATCCTTTAGATTTTTTCATTAAAAAGAGAGTTCACACAAAAATGAAAAATCTGTCTTTCTTCTATTGAACACAAAAAAATGAGGAAAGCTGGAAACCTGTAACCATTGACTTCCATAGTATTTGTTTTTCCTTCTATGGAAGTCAACAGGTTTCAGCTTTCTTCAAAATATATTTTTTGTGTTCAACAGAAAAAAAAGCCACTTGAAGGTGAGTAAATGTTCATTTTTGGGTGAACTGTGCCTTCAAAATGTACTCCAAAAACAAAAAGTACTCCAAAAACAGTCAAACCTTATTTTACTATACTTAAAGTATGGCTTGTACTGTGCATGTAGTCGTATGTATCATCAGGAAAAGTTTTGAATACCTTTCTCAAACATTGTCTCAAAAACGTTGGAAGGCTGATGGATAGGAACACCAAAGTACTCGGACACATGCTTCAGATCACTGGTCATGTAGAAAAACTTGTTAGGAATCATTCCAGGAGGCCGGTTACCTACAAACAAAAGACACTTGAAATTATACTTAATTATCATCTATAAAAACTGATGTACAGTTTTTATGCCTTAATCTTTTAGCTTTTGCTTGATTTTTCTTCCCAGGGTAGTTTTTAGTTAGCAAATAAATAATAAGTACAGAGGAGATGAATAAACTCTTTTAAATTATTATTATTTCTTATCTTCTGTAAAAAAAAATGGACCCTTTTAAATCATCTAGGTATTTTTAAGCTTCCAGAAATTGTCTCATATAGGCCTTTATTGACTAGTAACAACTGAGATTTATTTGTAAAATATACATATAAAATGCAGCTCTAAGACACACATTGTCTAGTAATTCAGGGGTTTTCAAACCAGGGGGCTGCAAAGAAATTCTAGGGGGGTCTGTGGAACTGTTTGGAAAAACAGCCTAACAAAAATATACTAAAAAAAAAAAAAAAAAAAAAAAAAAACAGTAAAATAATTAATGAAGCAGGGGTAAAATAAAAAAAAATTTAATTACAATAAACATACACACATTAGTATAAAAGATACAACTAAAGAATACCAACAAAAAATGTTTAATGATCTAAAAATTATTCAATTACATAAAAGAAAATTATGATAAAATAATTGGAGAAAAATATATATTTTATTAAAATTAATAATAAGAGTATTGAAATGTTATACTCAGTATATTAGGTAAATTGTAATAATATAATTCAATAGAAATTAAATATTTTTAATTTATAGTCTTCCTTTTTCTAAGTATAAATTGAGTCTTTTTACACTTTTTAGGTTTTTACACTTTATAGTGGGGTCCCTCACAAAAGGAATAATATTTTTGGTCTGTGGAATATTACGAAATGTCGTTCGGTTGAAATTAACCATGGAGAGGGAAGCTTTTTACAGAAATTGTGTGATAAAGTGCTTGAATATATTACTTAGATAGTGTTACTCAATCATCAATCGGTTTGTAAATGATCTGATCACACTCAGAAAATAGATTAAAGCATTCTCTTAACTGAATCTTGAAATGCTGTTTTTTTTAATGGCTCGGTGCGTGACAGGCTTGTTTCTTTCTCATGACAGTATGAATAATCTGACTTTTCCAGTTATATTCCGTGAATCAATGTGGAAATGTCATTTCTCCTCTACCTGACTCCTGCATGACTCCCCCTAAAAATGCTGGTTTCAGTTTGAGGTCGATGTTCCAAACATTTCTATAGCGACACAGCACCTTAATAAACGCAATTAAACATACGTTAAAACAACTTAAACGATATAAATCGCAATTTGCTATTTCACTAAATGCGACACACGTAATACCTCAAATGCCAGCCATGAATACGGAGAAACAACATCATAGAAGAGCTCGACCACCTTTCTGGAGCCGGACATCTGTAATGAGTAAGCACATTCGCAAAACTGAACATAAAATTAAACGTTAAAACAAATAAAACGTCATTTAGATGCATGCGCGCACCTTACCCTTGGATGAAAAGTGTGTCAAAGTTCAGAACTCAACGCGGGGTCCACCCCTTATGTAAAATGCTCTACTACGTCAGTTTCGCAACAAAGTCGTTTAAAATCTAGTTTGGACCAAAAAACGAATAGCTAATTAATTTACTTTTTTGCAATTACACTTCAGCTTATTCTGTACGCCAAACCTAGAGACGACCTAATACGTTTGATTATTTTCATAGCAACTTGGGTAATAGGATGAGAAAGTTGAGCTTGCGAGTGCAGTGCAATTTACGCAAACTTTCTGATAAAAAGGAGTTTATGAACAACGATTTCAAAATATCTCTCATGAACGCAAACAAACAGCAGAACTGTGCATGTGTCAGAGCTCCGCCCACAGCAGCCACAGTGAAAGTTCCCGTCTGTTACGGGGGTTGCCAGATACGCTCACAAAAATCAAACTAGGATGTCTATTTCTTCTTCATCATATGAAGGTGCAGTCTTTTTATTCAGTTGATTAAATAAGATTTTAGCTTTGTGATGCATATATGGTCAGTGGCTACAGACACTTTGCTTTGTGGCACTGGGTGAGGGTAAGTACATTAACTTCAATACTTAAAAAGTAAAACAAGATCGTGGAGACGCTAGATTATGCTAATTTAAAATTAATTATTTACCCATTTATATTCATTCATTTTCTTTTCGGCTTAGTCCCTTTATTAATATGGGGTCGCCACAGCGGGATGAACCGCCAACTTATCCAGCATATGTTTTACGCAGCGGATGCCCTTCCAGCTGCAACCCATCACTGGGAAACATTCATACACACTCATTCACTACGGACAATTTTAGCTTACCCAATTCACCTATACCACATGTCTTTGGACTTGTGGGGGAAACCGGAGCACCCGGAGGAAACCCACGCGAACACGGGGAGAACATGCAAACTCCACACAGAAATGCCAACTGACCCAGCCGAGGCTCGAACCAGCGACCTTCTTGCTGTGAGGCGAACGTGCTACCCACTGCGCCACCGCGTCGCCCTTTATCCATTTATATGATGTCTAATTTTTAATTCTCTGTTTTTGTGCATTTTGTGCATGTTATTATAATCTTCCAAAATAATTACTCTACATCAATAAAGAATAGACACTACCAAATAGCATAAATGAGGATTTGGTTTTAAAGATAAGCCTCTGGGGGTTTTACAGCAGGCTTTTTCAAAAGATACCTAACTGTACTTTTTGACAGCGTAATTAAATTAGATAAATTAAATCCAATTGTAAAATAAATGAACTAAGAAATGGCACAAAATTTAAGCGGTTGTGTAGCTTATTCCTGTAGTGATTTTTCTGAAAACCTGGCAACTCATTAAGCGATTCATGAACATATGCGGTAGTAGGAAGTGGTGAATGAGGAAAGAACACGCCAGTGCGCGGGCGGTTAAAGGAGACTGCAGAAAATTATTATATCCGCCAGAATAAATCGTCTTTCAAAGCACAACTCCATACTTCACCGCTGTAAGTATTGCTGTTGTCATTTGGAAAATATGGATGGTATTTTGTGCATTATCACTGTAATTTCAATCTGCAAGACCAGTATTGGATGCATGCGATACCTTTCAGATGGATCCCAATGTCAGCTTTGTATAAGCTGGTAATATTTTTTGTTGTGGTGTTAATATAGTGTTATAATATAATAATATAGTAATGATCTGTGCCTGCCTGGAAGTGACTGCATGAGTTACTGAGACTGCTGTCATGATAAGTTGTAAATGTTTGGCTCAGTAAATCACGTATTGAATACAAGCAAAGATTAAATGCCCACTAAGTACATAAGCATTATCCTCAGCCTATCTTTCATTAATGGTAATGATAAGATAACTGGTTAAAAGTTGACAGTTTTCCAAACTGTTTAACCAAAATATGATTTACTGTTTATGAAGCATGATTTCATAAATAGTGAATCAAATCTCATGTTTTGTTGCTGTGAACAGAAGGATGTCACCAGATGAATTAGTCTACCTAGGAATCCTTGCTGCAACAATACTTGTGGGATTTCTCTTCCGCTACCTAAGTAAGTCTGTCTGGCCATGTCCATCTTCACATTAATGTGTCAATAATGACGTGAATACTCGTAAAGTAGGATATTTCTGTTGACATAGTTGTACAGTATCTTTAGAATGTGTGCAGACTGGGAAAATGTAGTTTTATGTGTCAAAAACTATGAAATATTAAATAATACAACTTGAAATCACATCACACAATAAGCTCAACTGTAAGAACAGACTTTCTGACCAGACTGAACTCAGGAATTCACAAAACAAATACCATGCAATAAAACAATAAACTTTTTAAAATGAGAGTTTGGCGGCACGGTGGCTCAGTGGTTAGCACTGTCGCCTCACAGCAAGAAGGTCACTACTTTGAGTCCCGGCTGGGCCAGTTGGCATTTCTGTGTGGAGTTTGCATGTTTTCCCCATGTTCACGTGGGTTTCCTCCAGGTGCTCCAGTTTCCCCCACAGTTCAAAGACATGCGCTATGGGTGAATTGGGTAAACAAAATTGTCCTTAGTGTATGAGTGCATGTGTGAATGAGAGAGTGTGTATGGGTGATTCCCAGTACTGGGTTGTGGCTGGAAGGGCATCTGCTGCATAAAACATATGCTGGAATAGTTGGCGGTTCATTCCGCTGTGGCGACCTCTAATAAATAAGGTACTAAGCCGAAGGAAAATGAATGAATGAATGAAATGAGAGTTTTTCTACACAATAAACATCTTACCAAATATAAAGACCCTACAGATCTCATTTGTTATTATAGTGCAGTATATAGTATACTCTGAGGTGGTTATAAATATACAAATGTTGCTGAAAAAAATGTATCTGCTGCAACTAATGCTATTGCTGTGTCGTTAATCTAACTAACATAATTACCTCAGGGGTCGCAATCCAATGGAAAAAAAAATTAAAGGCTAATGACTTTTTATTTGCATGTTGTTGTTGTTTTTTACTATTTTTTAATCTTTTGTGGGTAGGGGTAAATTATGGTACTACTAATAGTTTAATAAATTTATTTGATTTTTGGAAATCAACAGCCCACTCACTGTTGTGCAACTCCCACTTTGGGTCAAAAATATGATGGTCAATTGCAAATAAATTAATTCACTCTTATTAAAATGACTTTAATGTCAGTTTAATGTCAATCCCAGCAATAAATGTTAATAAATAAAATGTTCCCATAAAAGATGTCAACTGATTTTTAGTAATAGAAGAATAATGACAAGGATTCTTAAGCTTAAGTGTCTCACTTTAGGGTTAAAGTAAAAAAGTAAATGACCTTCACGAATGTTGTTCAGCACCTAGTTTCCACCCTACCTTTTTTATTTTACAAACAATCTATTGTATTTAGAAATACCTCACAGTATGTAAAAAAAAAAAAAGATATGCCATATTTTGCAATTCATCTTTTTGTGTGCATTATTTACCAGGTCCTCCTGTAAAGCAGGGGGCAGCGTTGCTTTTAGGTTTGATCATTTCTATCGCAACCTGTGGGATCCACACCCTTCACTCACTATGTACAGTGTTAGGAACATGGCTAATTATCAAAATCAACTGGAGGTTAGTGTGATATGTCGCTTTCTGGACATTTACTGTGGATTTAAAGCTATTCCACTGTAACCTTGTCCTCTTGTTTTATTTAGAAGTGCTCCTGCTCTGTCTTTGGCCTGGACGTTTCTGTACCTCCTCTTTTTCCGTCTGGTCACCTGGTTTGGCCTTCCTCAGCCCACACCCTTTGCCAATGCCATTCAGCTTCTTTTGACATTAAAGGTAAAACAAAACAAATTCTACACATTTTCCATGTTTTCATTTCTTGATGTTATTATTGGATAAGGTTTTTTTTTAATACTCAGATGGTCAGTTTAGCCAATGAGGTTCAAAGTTATCACTTGGAGAGGAAAAAGGAAGTGAGCACCTTCACCAAGTCTCCAGTGGTGGCAGGGCTTTCCCATGAGCCTTCACTCTATGACATTATATCATATAGCTACTGCTATGTGGGCATAATGACAGGTATTTTGCATGTTGATTTAAATGTCTTTATGTTTGTTCAAATGTTATCTACTGTTTGTTTTGCATGTGTGTTAACTTGTCTCTCTTGTTTTACTCTGCTACTAGTTCAGTAATGTGTGAGTCCAATTTCTTTTTATAACCGATTGTATTTATTATTGCTCCTCTTTTGCCATGGTTTTTCCTCCCATCCATCTGCTTCAATTCAATCATTCTGTGTGTCAAATTGATGTGCCTCTTTTTACACTCCATTGCATTGATTCCACACCCTTCCTGTTTTATCCTAATATCATGTGCCATCTTTGTCCATCTGCTTCATGTCTTCATTGATAACTCTTACCATGCTCTCGTCATGTTCCTTCATTTTCCATTCTCTCTCCCATCCACTCATCGGTTTTCCCCCAGGTCCCTTTTTCCGGTATCAAACATTTGCAGACTGGTTGCAGCAGTCAAGTCCGCTGTCTCTGCCGGGTAAAGAGCCGTGTCTGCAGAGGCTGAAGATGGTTCCTGTTTATGGACTTCTCTTTATTGCCGTCAACTCTGTCTTTCCTTTGTCGTATGTGCGTACTGAAGATTTCCTGGAGCACAACTACTTTTACAGGTTTGTTTTTCTTGAATAAAAGACCAATCCAGAATAAGTCTAAAGGCCCTGTCACACTGAGCGTGTCACAATAATGTGAGACAAATACATATATACAAAAGAAATGACCTTGCAGCGTCTTGCACGCTGACCAAAACAATGCATTTTGACAGTCTGTCCACTACGATGCTCATTTTGCATATGCATCTTGTTTTTTTTTCATTTGTCTTTGTCAACTGCACAATGTACAACAGTAAATTAAGAAAACGTTTGGTCCTACACCACAAATACAAACTATCATGATTATAACACTTTAAAAAAATGATTAAACTTACCATCAAGGACCATTTTCAATGGTTATTTTTATTTATTTATTTATTGTGTGTGCGTGCATATGTGTGTGTGTTTTGTAGTCACTGTAACTTTCATCAGAACATTCTCTGTTCTCAGTCATGATAACAAACACCTAAAATCCACTACACTGGTTTTCAAAACAGTTGTCTATCGTATAACGCCATCAGTTTAATCTTTATGTGCAGTTGTAGCAGCTCTGGGGGCATCAAATCTAAAGGAACGGCACATTTCATTTTCATTTCAACACCCTGGTCAACAAGGATTTTCAGTTTGTCAAACCCCTGTTCATCACATCTGGCATGAATACCTCTATTGGTATCTGTTGTTTTGCTTGATTTAATAACACTCAGTGTGAAAGGGCCTTAAAGACACAATATGTAAGTTTTTTTTTTTTTTTTTTCATAAAAATATCCAAAAACCACTTAGAGTGTTATATATTTTTTCTGACTTATGTGCTTACATTATCCCAAATGTTTAGAAGAATCCAGAGAAATAAGCAATTTTAACTAATGACATGGCCCGTCGCCTATGTTGCCAATCTAATGACATCACACACCCTCAATTTTCATTTTTGTGTAATAGAAAACAGAAAAAGAGCAAAGATGCTTTTAATATGTTGTTGTGCATTTTATTGGACTGCATGTTAGACTGCATTATAACTGAACCCTAAAATGAATTTAGTATGATAAAACAGCACTGCTTCTTCCCCTCTAGAGGTGAAAATTGCATACTTTGCCTTTAAGGGGTGCTCAGAACATTTTAAAGCTTTAAAAGAAAATGACAGCTTTACCCCAGTGTTAACAATGTCATTTTTAACACCAAATATATGTGCAATTCATAAGGTAAATACATGATCCCTTCAGAATGAAAGTCAGCTCAGATATTTTTTGTCCATGTTGTATTCATATTTAACTTCAGAATTTTTTGTATAGTGGAATAAGACTTCTTAAAAAAGAGGTCTGGCCCACTTATTTGGTGTGCACCAAGGTTCAGATGGCACTTATTCAAATGAACATTTACAGAACAATTGCACCAGAGTTTTAATCTAACCAAACCTGACATATGTGAACACATTTTGAAAGTAGGGTCCAAAGGAGATGTTAAAATTAAATCTCAGTTCATCAAATTTTCTTTACCAAATCATAGGATCGTATTGGTGTAATATTTCAGGTTTTTCTACATGGTGGCAATCTTCTTTGTATTCCGGATGCGTTTCTACTCTGCGTGGTGTGGAGCAGAAGCAGGCTGCATCAGTGCAGGACTAGGCTGTTACCCACAGGGGGCGCTGTCCAAACCTGGAGGAGGACCAACCGTGAAATACAGGTAGGATGATTTATTTTACGATCTGAAGGCTTTTTATAGTTTGACTGTAACTATGTAAATATGATGACTTTAATGTCCTGGCCAAATATCCAGTCATGAGGCATACCAGGAAATAACAATGTTCTTTGAAATGATATGATAGAACTTTAATTGCACAAAAAGAGTAAATTACATGTTACAGTAACTGACATGAAACAGGATCCCATAAAACACAGCAATAGAGGATCACAGTTATGCAATATTAACCGCATATGTGAAGACAAACACTATTTGTACAGGAGAATAGGTAAAAAGGATGTAAAAACACTTAAAGGGATAGCTCAACCAAAAATACTGTCCCTTTAATGCATATTTGAACTGTTTAAATGTTTAATACTAGATTTTTCTTTTAAACATTAAAAAAAATATCTGCACATCATAACTGCAGTTATTTTCATACATTTTAAAATGATTTGTATATGTTATGGGAAAAGCTCATTCTTCAGAAACCAATACTTCAGTTTTTAGTGTCACACGATCCTTCAGAAATCAATCTAATATTTTTGGTGCTCAAGAAACATTTATTATCATCACAGTTGAAAATGGTTGTGCTGATTGTATATGAAGTTTGTTCATTTATTTTGGATATCATATTCAAAGTTAATAATAACATTTCTGAAATTTTATGAAAAACATGTAAATAAATATATATTTACAAACATAGAAATACACAGAAACTACATTCAACAGTGTTATTAAATATGAACTTTACAGGGAGCATTAGATGATGTCAACAATAACCCAACAACCTGTAATTTGTAAACAAAAGGTCAAATGAGGATGCGCAAAAATATAAATATTACTTATTTTAAAAACTGTTATGGTACCAATATATTGGAATCAGTACTCACTTACTCTAAAAAAACTGTATTTAGTCCCCCTGTCCCTACAAAACTGTCTAGAAGAAATTATAGCTCACTTGTGGTTTGATCATATATGATTGCTAATGTTAACGATATGTTTTTTATCTTTCAGCCCTGATCCTGAAACAGTAGTAGAGTATGACTTTAAAACGATCCAGAACATTGACTGCTATAACACTGATTTCTGCGTGAAGGTCCGGCATGGTATGCGCTACTGGAACATGACAGTACAATGGTGGCTTCACCACTACATCTACCCAAATACCCCATTCAGAGCTTATGCCCTCAGGTGCGAACATGTACATCTGACCATTGCATTGTGATTTAAAGGGTCAGTTCACCCAAAAATGAAAATTCTGTTATTAATTATTCCCTCTCATGTCTGTCCAATCCCTGGAGACCTTTATCAATTTTCAAAACAAAAATTAAGACAAGAGCTCTCACATCCTCCATTGACGGCAATGGTCCAGAGACATTCAAAGTCCAGAAAAGGAGCCAAAACACTGTCAAAACATTCCATGTGACTTCAGTGGTTCAACTGCAATATACAAACACACACACAAAAAAGTAAACACTACTCTTCTTGGGCAGGGTGTGCGTTTACTACGGGCAGTATGACATACAGCAAATAGGGCCAGGACACACCATGTCAACAGTCAGCCATTGGGCTTCGTTGGTCAGCGTTGGTCCGTGTAGTTGGTTTGGTGTGTTTCACACGTCGCCTCTTGTCAGGTTAACATCGGATCACATTGGCCCAATTCAGCATGTCGAATCTGCGTTGGCTGTTTGGTGAGGAGAGCGCTCTGGTTATTTAGCCACGAATAGAGCGCGAGTGTGATGTAGTGAAGTGACATAGCAAGTAAACAATTCAAGTCACAAAACAACACAAAGAGGTTGGTTGTATTTTTGCTACATTTCTCAAATATTTGCAAACGATATGGATTATTAGACAATTACTGTAGTAATAGTACTGAACGCTGCTTTGTTTACGCTTTGCATGTGTGCGTCGGAAGTTCCGGTCGCCCCCACTGTGAATGAGAAAACAGACACTGCCATCCAGGAGTGCGGAAAGGCATGTCCTCCTAAGCAGGCGCAAAATGCCCACTTTCATATCAGTCTGCTGCCATCCGTTTGGTGTGTTCACAGGCAGCTTTTTGGACCAGACGTGACTCAGCTGGGTTTCGTCTGCGCTAGTTGTTTTGGCATCAGCTTGGTGTGTACAGGCCTTTAAAGTCAGCATCGCAACACGCAAGCATCGTATTGCCTGTAGTAAACGTGCGCCCTGATCTTATATGAAAGACATAGGTCAGGGATGGGCAACTTCGGTCCTGGAGGGCCATTGTCCTGCAGAGTTTTGCTCCAACACTAATCAAGCACATAAGAACAAGCTTATAGGCATGCTTGTTTGATTAGGGTTGGAGCTCAACTCTGCAGGACAGTGACCCTCCAGGACCGAAGTTTCCCATCCATCCCTGACATAGGTGAATGCAGTTATTTTTTGCCATTTTGTTTTGGCACATAAAAGTGATCTTGACGCTTCATATGATTACAGTTAAACCACTGAAGTCACATGGAATGTTTTGACAGTGTTTTTGGTTTCTTTTCTGGACTTTGAGCAACTTGCTGTGTATGGAAAATTAGAGAGCTCTTATATTTCATCATGTAATCCAAAATATCTAAGATGAACAAAGTGCTCAGGGTTTTGAAACAAATGTAGGACGAGTAATTAATAACAGAATTAACATTTTTGGGTGAACTAACCCTTTAAAAGTACCATTACTGATCAACTTTCTTTTTCCTTATGTTATGTCAGGGCTGGATGGACGATGTTAATCAGTGCTTACTGGCATGGCCTTCACGCTGGTTACTACCTCTCTTTTCTCACCATCCCACTGTGCATCGCAGCCGAAACGGCAATGGAGGCATCAGTCAGAGCCCGTCTGGGACCAGCAGGCCAGAATATTTTTGACTGGATCCACTGGTTCCTCAAGATGAGGGCTTATGATTACATGTGCATGGGCTTTGTGCTCCTGAAGGCCAGCGACACTATCAGCTACTGGAGCTCCATTTACTTTGTAATTCACATCATCGCCGTTGTTTGTATTGCAGTAGGACAATTTATGAGAGGCAGGAGAAAGAGAGAGAAGAGGGAACGAGGTGAAGGAGAGAAAGAGGATGTGGTCAGAGAGAAGGCTGAGTGAAGCAAACGTTTGATGTGATAATGCTGATTACTGGGGAGGTGGTATGTTTACACAAAAACAACAACAAAACATTTTCAACATGCACTGTAATAGCCATGAACTGCCATTAAATGTATTTTGTTTAAAAAAAAAAAAGCAACAGTTATCCGTATTGAACCCAGGGACGCCAGTCTTTGTTTTATTAACAGTTACCAGTCATTTTCAAAATTCTTATAGTACCACTTATTTTAATATTACTCACTGTGTTTTGAAAAGCTCTTTTTTTTGTTGTCTGCAGTGCAACCTTATAGATTCATCTCGAACTAGTCAGTATTGTTTAAGTTATATTATTGTTCTAAGATGCTTTAAACAATTGGGAAAAGGTTTGTATTATATTTCAGTAGTAATTCTGTCTGTGTTGATCAGTGACCCTGGGACTCCATTTCATCTCCCACACACAGCACTTATAACTGAATCCATCCGTTTACAAAAAAACCTGATGAATGTTAGATTCATATCACTACTTAGAGCACAAATTAGTAGAAATTTCCTCTTTGTGTTATTGTGTCATTGAGGCAAAACAGCCTTTATGAGATAAAGGGTTATGTAAGTTGGTCTGCCTTGTTTTTCATCCATTCTGATTGGTGGATTGAGTATCCATTGATGGTTGTGTGTCATACAGTGCATCCGGAAAGTATTCATAGCTCTTCACTTTTTCCACACTTTTTTATGTTACAGCCTTATTCCAAAATGGATTAAATTCATTTATTTCCTCAAAATTCTACACACAATACCCCATAATGACAATGTAAAAAATTGTTGCAAATTTATTAAAAATAAAATACCTGAAAAATCACATGTACATAAGTATTCACAGACTTTGCTGTACAACATAAAAAATGTGGAAAAAGTGAAGCTATATGAATAATTTCTGGATGAACTGTATAACAATATTATTACTATTATTATATAAAGAATGTGAAAAGAGCTTATTTTTATATAAAGTAAGTGAATGTTTTTGCTATTTTCTTCATTTATTCTTTATTTTCATACCACATGATGTAGTGGAACTAACATTTTGAAGCCAAAACATTGTGCTAATTAGCAAAATAGAGTCTAAATAAGGATAAAAGCTTTTTCAAAAAGATCATATGTGAACAGAATCTAATTATTATATAAAAAATCTTTTTCTAAAACATTCAGGATTTTTTGATTCCTGTACACTGGATGGCAGCGCTGCTGTTTTATTAATTGAGCAGTGCAGATTGTATCCTGGTTCCTGCTGCTGTATGCTGTACCTCTGATGTTTATTTTCAGGAGCATTATATGTTTTTGTTTGAAAAATTATTTTCATTAATATAACAGTGAGATCCATTCCTGCGATTCAATTTTTTCCCCACAATAAAACAATAATAATATCATAATATTGCACTAATAGCTGTCATTTTGCCCAGATTTACTAAAAAATGTACCATAAAATTAATTATATTTTGGCTGAAAATACATATAAAAAATGATGTTAAATAATATCATGTTTAAAAATGTTAATTATTTGTATCATTTTATTATCAAAAATATTTTTTCTTATTATAAGTTGTACTGCTTAATATTTTTTGTGGAAACTAATGTTTAGTCTCACTGCAATCAAGCTATATGACATGCTAAAAACACTTTAACAGCATGAAAAAGTGTGAGCATGATGTTAGCAACATGTTAGCATTGTTCTAATTGTGTTAACTCATTAACCCATTTGTGCCAAAGTTTTTCTAAATGGTTTCATGTAGCCTTGTTAATAGTGTTCTACATGAACATATTTTGCATTTATTATCCACAGGTTTTTTTTTTTCTATAAAATTGTTTTTGAATATGTGGCAGCTATAGTTTGAGGTGGGCAAATGTGCTGAAGTGAAGTGAAGTGAAGTGTAGTGTGGCCAAGTATGGTGTCCCATACTTGGAATTTGTGCTCTGCATTTAACCCATCCAAGTGCACACACACAGTTAGTGAACCGAGTATCGAACCAGCAACCTTCGGATCACGAGTCCAACACTCTAACCACCAGGCCACGACTGCCCCTGATGAATTATGAACAACGACTGTTGTATGCACCCTTCAATCTAAAATTTGAATAGGAGGAGACCATTTGGCATTCTAACTCAAAACAAAATAAGTTATTAAAATTAATTATATAAAAAATAATTGAACAATTTCAATGTCTTATTCCCTACAAAGCAAAATCTTCAGAGTAGAGAATATTTGGTCCCGCACTACAGTTACAGCAGTCAAAGAAATAAATAACATAAAAATAAAAAAATCAAGAGTCAAAGTGCCCAAGTAAAGTAAATACTGCTCTCCACAATGGTGATGTCTAACAAAATGAGTATTTCAGTAAATCTCACTAAGGGCTTTTGTAGACATCTGACAGAAATAGTCAAACAGGTTAGTAATAAGTCAAACTACTGATGCTGTTTGGTGCTGTGGAGTTGTTTAATGATCCTGATGAGCTGCGATTTAATGTGTTTTATGTCAGTTGAGTTCATCTAAGGCCATGTCCAAACATACACAGGTAATTTTGTAAACAAAAAAGTTTTTCCTCCAGTTTCTAAAAAACACAGTCCCTGGCACTTTTGAAAATCCTTCACCCTGACAAGAATTTTCAAAAATTTCAGTGACTTGATACTGTGTTTTTGTGTGGACAAACAGCCAAACCGTGTAGAAAAAGCTGCGATTTTGAAAATACCAGTGTTTGTGTGGACAGCAGGGCCTAAGGTTGTGGCTGAAGTCAGTTTTGTGCTTTTCTTTAGTGATTCTGCTTGTTAAAAGTAGGAGTTCATCATTAATGTTCAATTAGCACTTTAACTCATCTTCAGTGTTATTTTAAGTCTCTTTGTGGGAGTGGGATCAAATACTTGTGAAATAAATTTAAAATTAAATTTTTTTTAAATTTAAATTAAAGGGTTAAGTTATTTTTAGATGGGCTATTATGAAAGCAGAAAACATTAAACAAGTTCAATAACTTTGCAATTTATTAACTTAACACATTATTCCCTAACTCCCCATTATTTATGTATTTAATTATTAGTCAATATTCAAACAATTACAACTGATTTATTAAATCTGCTATCAATCTTAAATCGGATTTGCGTTAGAAATATTCTAACTACATGAGTTTTGTGTGTGTGCGTGTGTGCCTGCGTGTGTGTGTGTGTGTTTTCCACACACGGTAACAGAATCGGTCAATAAGTTGCCTTTGTGTTTGAGGTCTGACAAGACACAGTTAATGTTTCTAGCTTGTGAAGCTGGTGTTCAGCTGGCAATGAGAACAAGGAAGTGTTTCCAAAGTTTATTTCCATGAGACTCAAAGTCCACATGACAGAGTCCTGACACACCTGTGCTCTTCTCCGTCAATGGGAATTTGCCTCTATTACTAAGCACTACTGAGTACTGCAATTTTGCCATTGTGCTGTTTGTCGTCCTGTTTGTTTTATATGGTATCCATGTTGACTACCTGATTTCTGATGGAGCTTAAAGAATTCAACGATCTAGTCCATCCACCTCCAGGTAAGAGTGGATGTCTAATTAAGAGCTAATGTCGTTCATGTATGAGCATAGGGACAGAGATTACATTACAGGTTATCATATCAGTTATTACTTTATTCATACATTTACAGCCGAATAACTGGAAAATCTTAATTTGTTTTTTAGACATTATTTTGGGGACTGTATTTAACATATGTTATGCTATTATGTTATTGTAATGTTCAATCCTGTCTGAGCTAATGAAATGTTTCTTACTATAATATGACATCTCTACAACATAATCAAACATCTTAATATACAATGTAAAATGATTAGAATAATTTAAAAAGAGCTTTATAGTGAAATACGTATTTTATCAAATATGTTGTTACACTCAAAAAATATTTTTGCTGCTTGTTCAAACTACTTATTTAAAATGAGCTTAACATAATTCTTGAGGGGTTTTGGGACAACTGAATTATTTTATGTTCAATCAACTTAAAATTGTAAAAACCATTAAGTTAACTTAATTGATTTGTGTTGGGACAACATGAAGGAATTGTGTGGAATCCTGCATTTTTTACAGTTTATAATATGTATCAGGAAAAAATGCATAAATTGTGATAAAATTGTAAAACAGATATTATTTACACATCAAATATATGAATTAATTTACACAAAATGACAGTTAACTCAGGAACTGGTACATTTAACAAAATCTTCACTAATAATTTTGGAGATTATTAAAGCAACTAACTTTATTTTCAAAAATTAATAGAAGCTTGTGACAAAAAAATGTCCTACAATAATGCCCCTCGCTCTTTTTTCGCACCACGGAAATTTACAATAAAGCACATATGATTCAGTTCTGCTTATAAACGCAATGGCCAATCAGTGGCGTTTGGATTATTCATCACAGCTGAAAATATTTGTTCATTGAGTTCACTGTCTGCACTTTACGAAACTTTTCTGCGTTTCTGAACAATTCTACACTTTATATTTTTTTCTTTTAAACAAAATGCGTGATGGACGTAATATTAAGAGATTAACTTTGCTTTGTTTACAGTTGTGTGATTCGAACAAAATTTACATAAATTCATAAATGACTCCAGAGACTATCTTTGTGAAACTACATTACTCTTATCTATCTTATCCATGTGTGTGAGTGCGTATTTACTCAATCAATCAAATAACAGCTTTTAACTTTGGCATTGTCGTGTTCTTTATTGATTTAAAACGCAGTGAAGATTTTCACACATAACTGTCTGATAACACTGAATAAAGCAAAGCTAACTGTCCTTAGATTCCCCCGTGTTCATTGTGAACTTTATGCTAGTTTATGCTATATCGACAGAGATATATAGGTCAGGGCTATGTATAGAAATGTAGTGCATAGAATATTTCCAGAGCTCTCCATTTTGTACTGTACTTGACTGTGTCTCTCTCTGTACAGTTAAACATCATTTTAATACAGGGAAGAGTGGGGACGGTGGCAACAGCTTTTGCATTTCCTTTAGTTTCTCAGAGACAGTTTGTTGTATAAAAATATTGTTTAGATATTCAAAATTCAAACCCACATGTATCTATCTACACTACGGTATGATTATGGGTATAATTCACCTATACCCAACCCCGCATGACTGTGGGGGAAACCGGAGCACCCCGAAGAAACCCAGGCGAACACAGGGAGAATATGCAAACTCCACACAGAAATGTCAACTGGCCCAGCCGGGACTCAAACCAGCGACCTTCTTGCTGTGAGGCGACAGTGCTAACCACTGAGCCACCATGCCGCCCTAAATTTTTTGCCATTTTGTTTTGGCACATAAAAGTGATCTTGACGCTTCATATGATTACATATGATTGAAATTTATTCAATTGGCCACGTAAGACAGGCTAGTAAAAGAACAATAACAACCACATTTTGGTCAATTATTAAATAATATTTTCTCCTGAAAATAAATAACTGTGTGTGTGTGTGAGAGAGAGAGAAACAGACAGAGTGTGTATATAGCTTCTCTCTTTTTTTATAAACCAAAAATGGCAAAATCCTTTGCCACAGACGTCACTGCCTTCATCCTTCACTGTATTTGCTGCTGACTTCAGAACAGATAAAGGGACACCCATATCTGCTGTGGGTTTCCACTCTCGTAGAATACTGTAAAAACAACTGACAACAGTTTGGCCTATAGTTTGAGAGAATGTAGAGAAAAGGAAATGAAAAAAAAACTGTAATGAAATTACATATATACTATGTTAATATGACAAGCTTTCACATCAATGTTGTGATTTGTGACAGTTGCAACAGCATGCTGGGATGTCCCTACTCTGTCAGCCATGATTAAACTTGCTATGCTTTGCTAGTTACAGTAGCTTTAACACTTGACCACTATTAGAAGCTAAAAACACACTGATTTAAATCATATGAATGAATAATGCTTGGAAAAAAAAAACAGTTTAGACATTAGAAAATACATCCTTTTTTACCACAATTTCTTTTTTATCCTGAAGGAATGTCACATATGGCTGATTTCTCTCTGATCGGGGAGATGCTAACTGAGAATGTGTGGTATGAATATCATCCCTCAAGCTCATTCCTGAATGGAGGAACACTGAAAAAAATATTTTTGCTGCTTGTTCAAACTACTTATTTCAAATGAGCTGAAACAACACAATTCTTGATTTTTTGGGGGGGACAACTTAATTGTTTTATGTTCAATCCAATTTGTAAAAACTTAATTAACTTAAGTTAACTTAATCGACTTGTGTTGGGACAACATGAAGGAATTGTGTGGAACCCAACATTTTTTACAGTGAATAAGTCATGTTGCAACTGTCCACACTCTCCCCCATCAAGCTTTGTAATTGTGATTGCTTTCAAATACATGTGTTTTCACCACCAGACTACCCTAGTCCTGATGTCTCCCAGCATTCTCTGAGGTTACGGACAGCTGTGGCTGTGGCTCAGGCTCAGGACAGCAGCGGGGTTCAGTTTGACTGGGCTTCTCCTCCTCCTGAAGATGCTGAAGACTCCAGTGAAGCCCGAAACCTCCGCGAGCTGCCGCTGCACATGAGTCTGAAGAGAGCAGTAAGGTAGACATCTATTGTCTTCTTACAGCAATGTACCGACTTTTACATGACCAAAACTCAGGAATCAACTGGAATGGAAAAGAAACAATTATTTCTCTGTCCAACACACTTCTGACAGAAAAAAACACAGAAATTCAGTTAAGAAAGTTAATATGTACAGTTGAAGTAAGAATTATTAGCCCTCCTGAATTAATAACTCGCCTGTATATATTTTTTCCCCAATTATTGTTTAATGGAAAGAATATTTTGTTCAAAGATTTCTTAACAAAATAATTTAAAAAACTCATTTTTAATCATCTTTGACATGATGACAGTACATAATAATTTACTAGATATTTTTTAAGATACTAGTATTCAGCTTAAAGTGCAATTTAAAAATTTAACTAGGTTAATTAAGTTAATTAGGCAAGTTAGTGTAATTAGGCAAGTCATTGATGGTTTGTTCTGTAGACAATTGAAAAAAATATATTGCCCAAGGGGGCTAATAGTATTGACCTTAAAATGTAAAAAAAAAAAATTAAAACCTTCTTTTATTCAGAAATAAAACAAATATTTCTTCAGAAGAAAAAAAAATCCTTGTTCTGGTAAACATCATTAGGGAGATATTTGAAAAGGGAAAACAAATTCACAGGAGGGCTAATCATTTTGACTTAATTATAAAGTTACTATATAAGCTAATATGGCTTGTTTCTGTTTCTGTCTTCCAGGCAGGTGCAGCAGATGAGAGTTCCAGTTGTGTCCAGCTCTTGGAACATTAAACATTCGCAGACATTTCGACGTTTCTGTGAGGTGGCCAGAAATATTCTGAGCTATTTTGTTCTGTGGAAGAGGGGGATCCAAAGGATAGGAGGTGAAATATTTTTGTATTTTGTATTCATATATACACAATTGAAGACACAATTATTAGCGCTCTAATTGAAATTTGTATTCTTTTTCAAATATTTGCCAAGTGATGTTTAACAGAGCAAGGAAATTATTCATATTAATTCTTGTTTTTTTTTCTTATGGAGCAAGTCTTATTTATTTTAGTTGGCTGAAATATATTTCAATATATTTATTATTTTTAAGTACTTTGAGCTGAATACTGTCGTCTTAAAATAGTAAAATCTTGCAATGTACTGGTATTATGGCAAAGACAAATGAAATTAGTTATTAGAAATTAATTAACTATTATGTTTAAAACAAAATTCTCTCTCCATTAAACTTACTGATTAAGTACTTATTAAGATTAACTATATGTTAAAAAGTGTCACTAATAATATAATTAGACTACTTTTGACCTAACCTGTTTATCACATTGATTTGAACTGGGTAACAAGTCCATTAAGCATCACATTTGATCAGGATTTCCCAAACTGGGGTTTTAGGCTAGCAATTAATTAAATAAAAAAAATCTTAAATTAGAAATGATAAAACTTAATGAATGTTAATATGTCTTTGTACCATAAACAATTTAAATATAGAAAATATTAATGAAGGACAATCAATAAATTGTGAACAATTTACTGCCGTTGTCTGAATGTAAACAATAAAAATGAACTATAACCTGAGTATGAGTCTTTTAAAACATGATATAATCTATTTAAAAGATTACATATAGTCTTTTATGACCCAGCACTGTATATACTACACACAAAGATGTAAAACAGTTTAATTAAAAGACATATGCTGCTCTCATTTAGTACACTGCTCGTCTAGTAAAAGAAGCCCCAGAACACAATAAAATAGAGTTAACAACAACAACAACAACAATTAAACTAAATTTTCCCCTTCCTTTCATCCACTTGTTTGCTCATAGGTCACTTTGGTGGAGGAGTCCAGTCCTACTTTCTGTTTCTGAGATTTCTGGTGATTCTCAACTTTCTGTCCTCCTTGTTAATCGCAGCGTTTGTGCTCATTCCCAGCATTGTGTTTCGCTCCTTAAACTTCAACTCCACCTCCAACATCACTACAGTCAACATAACAGGTAGGAACACGGTCTCCCTCCCAGAAACAAACAAAAAGACTGTTACGCGTCAGTGCCTTTAATGAAAAAAGATTCTTGCCATTTACTGGATATCACAATCCTCTCTGTTTGGCCTGAGATCATATTCATGAAAGCAGCAAAACCAGTCTGGCAACATATATCTATTTACACTTTACAAAGTCTTTCAAATAAATAAAAAAACAACAGCACTTATGGCATGTTTTGTTCTGAAGCATTGGTTGATCTGGTTAATAATTCATTTTAGTAACTAATCCTTTTAAAATAAATAGATAACTTTACAAAGAATTTGCCTATTGTGCTTAACAGACTAAATTAGGTCACTTCTTCTTTGTTCTAATATGTTTTTATTATGTTGAGCAAAATTTGTAATAGTTTGCTGTGGATTTCCCTGTGTAATTTTACTAATCTTTTCCTCTTAATAATATTAGTTTGAGGGTTAAACACTATTAGGAATAACACTCTTTGTTGAAATACTACAATCAATTAAACATTAAACACAATATTCATTTATAATTATAAATTCATTTGAAAAATCATTCTTTGGTTGTCAGTTTTTTTTTTAGTAAACTAATGTGAATTCATTTCATCTTTGTAGGAACTTTTTAATCACATTTTAATTATTTTGATTGCCGCAGGTTTGGAGACCTGCATGCAGTATGATCCAAAACCTGATGCTCTTATGGTGTTCTTCACATATTTTCTGGACCTGGTTTCAGGCACGGTATGGACAGACTTATAGATATTTTTCTGGATACATTGAAAATTCAGACTTGGTGAGTATAAAAGACTTTATACTAATATATTTAAAAAGTCCTTTATGCTCACCAAGATGAAATACATATAAAAATGCATTCATATTGAGATGTGTCACTATTTAAAACTAATATTTTATATTGAAAAATGCTTAAAATAAAGTGTAATTTATTCCTTGGATGGCAAATCAGAAATTTGAGTGAGAATTTTGATTTCACATGATAAAATGTTTGTTATAATTATTTCTAACTGCGTCAGTCTGTACGATCACTTTTTAACTTAACTTAATAAAAGTATTTATTTAAAAAAAAAAATATATATATATATATATATATATATACAGTTGCAATCAGTATTATTAACCCCCCTGAATTATTAGCTCCCCTGTTTATTATTTCTGTTTAACGGAGAGAAGATTTTTTCTTAACATAATAGTTTTAATAACTCATTTCTAATAACTGATTTATTTTATCTTTGCCATGATATTTTTCAAGACACTTCTATACAGCTTAAAGTGACATTTAAAGGCTTAATTAGGTTAACTAAGCAGGATAGGGTAATTAGGCAAGTTATTGTATAACGATGGTTTGTTCTGTAGACTATCGAAAAAAAAATATAGCTTAAAGGGGCTAATAAATTTGACCTTAAAATGTTTTTTTTTTTTTATTAAAAACTGCTTTTATTCTAGCCGAAATAAAACAAATAAGACTTTTTCCAGAAGAAAAAATATTATCAGACATACTGTGAAAATTTTAAACATCATTTGGGAAATATTTAAAAAAGAAAAAAAATTCAAAGGGGGTTTAATAATTCTGATTGCAACATATTTATTTTATTTATTTATTTTTTTAAATAAATACTTTTATTAAGTCAAGTATATATATGTAACTGATCCCAGTCTTTAAATGGTAATGTGACTAAATATGTAGCATTATCAGCATTTTTGATGCGAGCTTTTACAGTTAAACATAACCTTTTCATTTAAACTTAAATGTAAACAGGATTAAAATAAAACGCACAATGTATTTTTCACAACACTGTGAAATTTATGCTACTGAAAATGAAATGAAAATGTTCCAAGTTTATTTAGTCTGACATCTGAGATATTTATTTGTCTGTTTATTATTTATTTATATTTATATTATTTATTATTTATATATATATATTATTATATATTTATTTATTTGTCTGTTTATAATTTATTATTACTCATCACAGTCATCTCCTCCATCAGGGTTTTATGGAATATTCATACCTTTTTTATGGCTATTATAATAATACAATGATTGAAAGCTATGGCTTCTCTTACAACATCCCTCTGGCCTACCTGTTGACAGCAGCCTTCTACTTCCTCTTCTGCTTCATTTGTATAATTATTAGGTGAGTCAGCTTTGTCAGAGTTGTTGAAAGGACATTGCTGTAGAATTAAGATGACGTCTCTGTCTGTCCAACAGAATGGGTGGCACGGCTCGTGTTGTTGTAGAGACGGGTGCAGGAGCAGCGGGGGGTTACTGTATGCTGGTGTTTACAGGATGGGATCACGGTCTTCAAGGAGACCGCGCCATAAAACTTAAACAAAACAACGTTCGCCACCGGTTACAGGTCTGTGCATGGGAAAACAAGATTATAAATGAAGTGCCCTCAGGTATTTTTGATGAAAATATTAGAGATGCACTGATGGGATTTTTTTGCCTGATACCAATTCTGGATTTAACAAAAAAAACATTCACCCGATTCTGATACTGATATTGGTCAATTGCATACAGAACTATACAGTACTAGCTATTTTTCTGCAATTAATTTGACTGAATATTGATTGGATCCGCGTAACATTCAACTGTTCAATATTTTACTAAATGTATAAGTTAAGACAAAAAATTACAAAGGTGACTTTTAACAAAATTAACTTTTATTTGACATATAATACAACATAATTTTTTTAATCAACAAATAAAGCTGTTCTTGGATCTCAGTTTTTTTTATTGTTCAAGATGTAGCCAAGAATAGATAGATTTAGCCAAAACTAGCCAATGGTGTAATCAATAAACCATCTGTATCTGCTTTTTCATATTATTGCTGATATGCCGATAGCTTTTATTTAATCCAATATCAGCAGCCGATAAATCGGTGCATTCTTAGAAAATACAGTGACTCATTGCACAGGTTATTTATGGAAAGCATTTTGTCTGTCATTATTTTGACTCCATCTGTCTCTGTGTTTTTGATCCTCAGGTGGATTTAGAAGAGGAAAGGCTTAAAAAGAAGGCTGCCTCGCTGACTTTGGCCCAAACAGTCTCTCTCTATGCTCTTCGAATTTTCCTTAACCTAATAGTCTTAACACTTATCGGTGCAACCTTCTTTGGCATTGCTGAGGCAACACAGTTCAGCCAGGTTAGTTTTATATATAAAAAATACTAAGAATTAGAAAGTCTGACAGCTTATAATATCCCATAATGGCCATAATGGCCATAATGGCCTGATTCACGATTGGGCAATATGGCAAAAAGTATATATTATTATTCTTTATTTATTTATTTATTTATATTTGCTGAATTACTGAAAATTATATACACTAAATATCTTGGTATTTTATCTCTCAGAAAATATAATATAATATAATATAATATAATATAATATAATATAATATAATATATCATTCATTAATTTTCTTTTCGGCTTAGTCCCTTTATTAGTCCCTTTATTAGTCCCGGAATGAACCGCCAACTTATCCAGCATATGTTTTACGCAGCGGATGCCCTTCCAGCTGCAACCCATCACTGGGAAACATCCATACACACTCATTCACACACATACACTACAGACAATTTAGCCTACCCAATTCACCTATACCGCATGTCTTTGGACTTGTGGGGGAAACCGGAGCACCCGGAGGAAACCCACGTGAACAAGGGGAGAACATGCAAACTCCATACAGAAATGTCAACTGACCCAGCCGAGGCTCGAACCAGTGACCTTCTTGCTGTGAGGCGAACGTGTTACCCACTGCACCACCGTGCATCCCTAATATTCATTCATTCATTCATTTTATTTTCGACTTAGTCCCTTTGTTAATCTGGGGTCGCCACAGCGGAATGAACCGCCAACTTATCCAACACATGTTCCACGCAGCAGATGCCCTTCCAGCTGCATCCCATCACTGGGAAACATCCATACACACTCATTCACACACACACACCATGGACAATTTAGCCTACCCAATTCACCTATACCACATGTTTTTGGACTTGTGGGGGAAACTGGAGCACCCAGAGGAAACCCACGCGAACACGGGGAGAACATGCAAACTCCACACAGAAATGTCAACTGACCCAGCCGAGGCTCGAACCAGCGACCTTCTTGCTGTGAGGCGAACGTGCTACCCACTGCGCCACCGTGACGCCCCATCCCTAATATAATATAATATAATATAATATAATATAATATAATATAATATAATAAAAATTGGATCAAAATTCATGTGTTTGTTTAACTTTTTGTTCAAGCTCCCAAGTGTTGTCCAGTGAAGCAGTGTTCATATTAAAGGCTATGAAAACAAATATAGTGACAGTAGACTGTGCTATGTGCACAAATGGTTAAAATCACATGACATACTAACATTGTAAAAACAAACATTCATGCTTTTTAAAACTGACATTAAATCTACCAAACTGTTTTAATAATCCCATTACAATAGTTCAATTTTACAGTTACTGCTATCAAAAAAATAGTAACACTTTACAATACGAGACTTGTAGTTAATATTAGCTAATGCATTTACTAACATGAACAAACAATGAAAGATAAATTCATTACTATATTATTTAATGTAAGTGCCAATCTGTCAGCAGCACATGTATTTAAAGTATGTTTACTTTATCTTATGAGCTATTTTAAAGCCCCAATATAAAGCATGACTCATGAAAAATTGGATTATGTACTTTGCCTCCAGCAGCTCAAATGCACTTTTATTAAACTGTTGGCAGATCACTCTAATGACTGCTAGTTGACATGTAGTAATAAGTAACAATAATTAATTGTTGCTTATCTCTCTCTCTTTTCCCCTAAGTCTAAGAAAACAACAGGATTTACGGGGCTACTGTTGCAGTATTTGCCCTCCATGGTCATAACAGCAAGCAATTTTGTGGTGCCTTTACTGTGTGACAAGATTGCATTACTGGAAAAGTATTCCCCCAGTACCACGGTCATCCTAGCCTTGCTCAGGTTTGATTAACACTTGCATCCACACTGAATGAAGATATCAGAGAGAACAAACAACAGAAATATAATAAGCACTTCTTGTTTAGCCTTGGTTGGAGCACTCGCTGAGAGCTTTTTGGTGACCTTCATTAAATAACTTTAAAAAAAATGATTTTAAATGAAACCCTGTCATATTCTCTTAACACTCCTGCATTGTCCATCCATCCACTGCTCTCTTTGATTTAGTCTTGTTGTCATTCTCTTTTTCTGCTCTTGCAATGCTGCTTATTCTCTCCTTTGGTCGTTGTAGGGCAGTATTCCTGCGTTTGGTCAGTTTGGGTGTTTTGCTGTACACTCTATGGGAGCAGATTACCTGTAAAGGAGAAATCGGCAGAAGTAACTGTAAACTCTGCGGTTATTATTATGACCAATACAAGGTAAACAAGATATGCACTCATTCATAATTTGGTCAGATCAGATATACTTTCTCTAGTTAGTGTAATTGGGCAAGTCATTGTATAAAAATGATTTGTTCTTTAGACAAAAAATATATATAGCTTAAGACGGCTAATAATATTGACCTTAAAATGGTGTAAAAAAAATTAAAAACTGCTTTTATTCTTGCCAAATTAAATAATACTTTCTCCAGAAGAAAACATATTGTAGGAAATACTGTGAAAATTTCCTTGCTCTGTGAAACATCATTTGGGAAATATTTGTAAAAGAAAAAGAAATTCATAGGAGGGCTAATCTATTTGACTTCAACTGTGTGTATATATATATATATATATATATATTGTAATAAATGTCAATGAAGTTACCATATATTGTTTTTCGCCTGATAAAGAATTACGTTTTTTGGATTTTATGCTAAGGTACATTTGTTTAAAACAAGATTTAGTAAAAACTTAAATTGTGCAAAATTACTCTAAAGTATAGATAGGTTTTTATTGTTTTAATATATTTAATATACGTACTACCATATATTCCTATGTCTTCTGGTCCTCAGTGTCATGTGATCTTATAAATTGGTATAATATGCTGATGTTAGTGCTTAATACACATATCTTATTATTAGTGATAAAACATAATATTCTTTGCAAACTATAATGAGTAGAAAGCAATCTTTTGACCAATTTAAAGCATTTTTGCTGAGTAGAGAAATACAATTCCTAAACTGAAAAATGAATGACTATAGTTTATGTTTTAGGATTGATGTCTTAGTGGTTATAGTCTCACATTTTTGCAATTGTTAAAATGATTTTACGTTCAATCCCTCATTCACACTGTTTAGTGCTGGGAGACACGTGTTGGACAGGAAATGTATAAATTAACTCTTTTTGACTTCCTGATTACCATTGCTACACTGATCCTGGTAGAATTTCCACGCAGGTATGTTTCTTTCTTTTATGTGTGTTTATTGGTTCATACAAGTATTCAATTAAAAATGTAAGTCTGTTACTTTACATGTTCAGGATCGTGGTGGATCATTGCTCATGCAAACTGAGCAAGTTGGTGGGACGGCAAGAGTTTCTAGTTGCCCCGAATGTTCTTGCTCTCGTTTACAGTCAAACGGTGGTTTGGACTGGAGCTCTTTTCTGTCCATTGCTGCCACTCATCAACACCGTCAAATTCATAATCTTTTATTACTGCAAAAAGGTACCATGAGCATATCCTTCTCAGACGCACATGTAAGTTTGCAGTCATTGGAATTGTTCTTTTTTTTTTTTTTTTTTTGCTTGTGTCAGATTACTCTCTTCCAGAACTGTCAACCGGCAACAAGAAACTTCAGATCCACCACCTCCAACTTCTTCTTTCTGTTGGTTCTGCTCTTTGGATGGATGTTGGCCAGTGTGGTTCTGCTTTACAGTGTTGCTAAGTGAGTGATTCTCCTGCTCTGGAATTCTGTAGGACATTGTGTTTAATACCAGAAACAGAATATAAATGTATAATCAAGTATACATTCTTAAAAATAAAGGTTCTGGTGGTTCGGAACCTTTAACATCCATGAACACTTTAGATTATTAAAATGTTTTTCACACTATGAAGAATTTTTCACTAAAAGTTTGTTTGGGAAACCTTTCCATCTTCTTCCTATGTCAAAATGTATGATGAATCTGTTTTAGGATCCATCCATCATATGGCTGCGGCCCTTTCCGCCTTGACCCAACTATGTGGGATGTTGTACCACAAGCTGTTAAAATGCTTAGCACCACCAGTAGAGCATTCCTGTTTTACATCGGCTCCCAGAAATGCTCTATTCCACTCTTCATCTTCTCTTGGTATGTATAAACAGCCTTGGTCTATACATACACTGCCGGTCAAAAGTTTGGCATCAGTACGAATTTTAAATGTTTTAAAATAAGCTTATCCTGCTCACCAATGCTGCATTTATTTAATCAAAAATACAGTATCAATTTAAAAATTGTGAAATGTTATTACAATGTAAAATAACAGTTCAAAAGTAGTTTATAATTAAATTTATTAATTGATTCCAGTGATTTTAAAGATGAATTTTCAGCTTTATTACTCCAGTCTTCAAAGTCACATGATCCTTAAGAAATCACTCTAATATTAATTATTAGACATTATTATTATTATTAATGGTAATAGTAATAAAAGCAATAATGACTGGAGTAATCATTAAATTTGAAACTACATATTATAAGAAAGCAGATATTTAAAATTTTAATAGATATTTAACCATTTTTTACATTTAATAAATGTTGCCTTGGAGAACAGAACAATTTTCTTTAAAAAAAAAAACCATGAAAAAAAAAAAGTATTGATCCCAAACTTTTGACCAGTACTGTGTGGTTTCATGTAAAACTTTGCACTCTATCAGTTTACTACTGATAATTCCAGATCCAGTACTTTAAATATTTAACACTTTAGGGCTTTTCCTACTGCACATAACCCCAGGATATATTGCCATTGTAAACACCACTTTTATCTCTAGGTAAAGGAACATTTCACACTTACAATTTAGAAGCGCTGCTTTTTACCTATGAAACCCTGCAATGGAGCAGCAGAGTTAGTGCCTCTTTTACACTGGTAACCTCACATTGCAATGCCAATGCACAGATTGACCGGCCATTGTTTTACTTCATCCAATCTCTGCTCTGAAATTGCAAACAAACTGCATTGCAATAATTTTATACTACAAATAAACTTAAATTAACAGAGGCCAGAGATGCCAAATGGATAAACATATAAAGTGTGAAAAGCCCTTATTTATTTATTTATTTCAGGTTTATTTGACAGGGACGATGCACAATATTAATACAAAAATAAGTACAATGTTCAAGATTGACCAAAAAGGCTATTTTTCATATGCAGTCTCTGGACTGATGTTAGAATAGTCACCCTAAAAACATAAGATTAATCAATACATAATATATATATATATATATATATATGTATAATATAATATATATTATAATATATATATATATATATATATATGTATATATATATATACAAGCATCAAAATACATATAAACTTACAACTTTCCTACAAATTATGATTTATACTGATTATCAGTTAAGGACTGTCATGAGATAATTGTTCCTGTGATAAAAACATTCATGCATACCCTTCTAATATATGTTGATGCAGGACAAGGACTGATTTTGCATGTATGTGATTTTTAATATACAGTGTCCTCCTGTGCTATGTGAGCGCTTTAACGTCAGTCCATGGCAAAAGTGTAGCGCTGCTGAAATCTCAGTGTGCACTGGTAAGTACTTGGATATTAGTCATCCAAATCTGCAGATATTTAAGTATAATTTGTGTAATTACATATTGATAATATGCTAAATTTCCTTTCAATACCTTTTAGCACAAAAATAAAAATAGATTGTAAAGATCACAGAAAGCCAAAATTAAATTATGTAATATTTACAGTAAGAAGTTTGAACGCCTTCCTGAACAAAGACTTTCTTGCTTCCAATTTAACCTCTCACTGGTCCGTTATTAATTTGTCTTTATCTGTCTGTAACAGGAACAGCGTGACAAGCAATTCCTGGTCAGACAAATTGAAGAGCTGAATGCCACAATGCATAAAGCAGAACATGAACCCCAGTTGCTAAATACAGAGACAGAGCCTTTCCAACACACAGCAGCTACACAGTGGAATCAACATAACAATTACGCTTTTGACCCCGATGAAGATCCAAGGCCATATTAAGACTTCAGTGCAGTGTATCGTGCACTCCAATATTTTAAAGAGAACATTTCAATAATATTTTCACTAAGTCTGGTCTCAGAAAGATTTTGTCAAATTTAAATTATTACTTTTATTAAGCGAGTGAGCGTATTTGATCAAAAGAGACAGAAAAGGGATTACAAATATTGTTGAATAAATGCTAATCAAAGAGCCCTGAAAATAAAGATAAGACTGAAGATTGGACTAATGATGCTGAATATATTGGTTTTACAGGAGCAAATTAATTTTAAATTAGACAATTTACGGTTTTTACTGTGTATTTGATCAACTTAACGCGGTCTTGGTGAGCATAAGAGTTTTTACGTCATTCTTATTGACCTCAACCCTTTCAGTGGCAGTGTATATATGTTTTTATTTATCCAATATTATGCCTGTTTATTTGCACATTTTCATAATTTGCTTGAATTACTTTGAACATTTTGTCAAAGTGAACAAGTTTCTGTGATGTAATATAATAATGCACTTTATGCACAGTCGCAGGCAATATATGCGGTGCCTCCTTAAAAATAAAATCATAATTATTTATAAACTCAAGTCTTTTCAATGAGTTGGATGTGTTTCATTTATTTTCAAACCGTAAAAAAGTTTAGTTTTTTTTAAACTACTTATTTTAATCCTTTTCTGAGGCAGAACTAATAGTTTCCTGAGTGTTATGATGGTGTGATAACTACCAAGATATGTATAATCTCAGTGTTGAGTCAAGTCTGTCTGAGAACTGTTTCCATTTTAAACAAAGGCTCGTTGAATGTTTTAGGTGCGCCCTCGTGCGGTACATGACATGATTGTTCACTGCGTCGCAAATATTTTACGTGTGACGTAGTTCACTCACGTCAATTTACTTCCGGTGTTTTCAAGCTCTCTTTCCGTACAATCGTGTTGATTTAATTTTTCTTCGAAACCTGTTTATTTGTGTTACGTTTTGCTTGTGAATACGCTGTATGGATGTAGCGGACCTAACATACATACGAATTAATTGAGGAGTTTAAATTTCGTTGCGTAATTGGTCGACGAGTCCGTTTCGAGTCATAAACTAAGCTGTTGCCTCGTTTGGTAGACTTTACATGTGTCCTGACAAACCTACTACAATCGTAGAATTATATTCGTTCCGACTCACAGCTCTCTTACATATTACATAATGAACATTTTGCCAAAAAAGAGCTGGCATGTGCGCAATAAGGACAACATTGCGCGCGTGCGCCGCGACGAGGCTCGTGCAGCGGAGGAAGAACGCGAGACTCAGCAGCGAGTGGAGCGCGCAGAGCAAGAGGTAACCATAGCAACCCTGCATCCTTTCACTGTTTCTAGGTTAGTTTACTGCATTCTCACATCCTCTTCTGCACTCAGTGACCTCGACATGACATAACGAATCTGATCCCACATCACTTTACAAATAAACAATGTGTACATAAATGTGAATGTTGTGTGTTTTGAGTATTTAGCAAATATCATAAATTCAATGCTGTTTGTGCACACCCAATCACTTTTTATGAGCTAAATGTGGGTTTCTGATGTATGTAGGCTCGAACCGAGTATTTAAGGAAGAAATCTCGAGGAGCCCTTCAGCAGACAGGGGAAGATGGAGAGACGGCGGAGGCTAGCAGAGGAGCCAGAGAAATAGAACATCTCAATCTCTTTCCTCTGGAGGACTCATCTGAAAAGAAAGGAAATGCAGAATACCTCAAAGAGAAGAAGGAAGAGAAGGTGTGAGAAAAAGGCTAACGCACTCTTACCTGTTGTCTTATAGGTATACAGTAGTCAACATTTGAAGTGGTTCCAAATTGTCCTGTCCTGGGACAAGAATAGGTTTTGTTCAATAGTTTTAGGACAACTTTGATGAAAGGTGATGATCCACTTCAAATGTTGACTACTATAGTAAACCCAAAGATTTAAATTATGTTACATCCTCCACTTGTTCCAAAACTTGTTTGAGTTTCTTTCTATTGTTGAACATGAAGAATTTTGTGGAAAAGCAGCCATTGACTTCCATAGTGTGTTTTTTCTACTGTGGATGTCAATGCCTGCTTTTATCCAACATTCTTCATAATATCTTGTTTTGTTTTCAACAGAAGAAAGACATTCATGAAAGTTTAGAACCACTTGAATGTGAGAAAATGGTGAGGAAATTAGCATTTTTGAGCAAACTATTCCTTTAAAGGGCTCACAAAACCTTTTTTATTGATCTGATAGATCATTGTCCTATAAAATGTCCTGTAAGTTTCAGAACTCTATTGTTAGTCCAAAACAGCTTATATTGAGGCCAATGTGGCAATACAGTTGTGGAATGTGCCTTTTTATTATGCAATAGTGTGTCTGATTAAGACCTGCTTCAACATCACAGTCTGATCGGCTCTTCCCACTGATTCACACATGTAGAAGACAAATACTGAGAGATGCTACACAGCGGAAACCAAATCTTAAAGAGGGCTTCAAACAAAACAAGATGCTGTGTAGCATCAATTAACTTCTTATTAGGAAGAATTGGATGAACTTCACATGTAAAGTTACAGACCAGGTTAGTGAGAACTTGGTCCTTTGTTCACTTAATTTTACCACAAATTTGTTTATAATGAAGGCACACAATTCAGCGCTGGATTTTTAGAAACACTTTAAAAAAAGATGATGACGTGCCAATTATGTTGTTGCATGAAACAAGTAGGAACTACGTAGTCGTTATCGCATTGTTTGTTATTACAGATAATTGGCCATTTGTTGAGTATTTATGCATTTTTAACCTAAATCACAGTAGTGTATATCTATGAAGGATATAGGCTGTCAAGCATTCCTGAAGAAGTTTACATTGCTGTCTTGTCTAAATATTTAGCCAATTGTTAGTCAAAAATGTGAGCCTGTCACACCAGTTGGCATTGACTTTTTTGAGTCTACAATCCACCATACGTATTTAAATGCTGCGTCCTGATGAGGGGGTCAAAACAGGAGACAGAATATAGCCTATTACTTCTACATTAGGTTTTTGGCAGTATTTGCTGGCATGCAGTTAATTTCCAATTGTGATTTCAAAGATGTGTTTTTGTGATGCTTCGTTCTAGGAGAAGCAGGAGCGTGCCATTGGGCTTTTGGTATCTCTAGGTCCTGCCCCTGGAACAGAAGTCACTCCCTGGTACCTGAAAGATGGAAAGGCGAAAGAGGAAGAGAGAGGCAAAAACGAGAAAGGCAAAACCATGCACAGAAGCTTAACTGAAGAGGAGAGAGAAAAGAAAGACAGGAAGCTGAAAGACATTTTGGATCCTCTTAAGGAAATGAAGAAAGCACTGGCAGTGAAGGATGGAAAGGAGAAAAAGCATAAGAAGGAGAAGAGAGACAGAGGAGAGAAGAGGAGTGGAGAGAGGTGCGAAATAATTTGTCTATTTCTGTCAACACAAATAAAGCATCCTACCTGGCTACACAACAATTTAGTCATACTTCACATGTCATTACACTCACTGAGGCGTTTCTGCAAAGTGAAAATGAGTTTTTTCAACCTGCAAGAAATTGATGTTAGGTTGTAAGTTTTGCAACATGCAACAAAAACAGTAATGTGAAATATTATAAGTTTGTTTCAAATAGTGATTGCATAAATGAAACTCTGGAAATGTTCTAGCTAATAAGTTTACACATGCATGAGTAGATGCTAAAGTAACTTCTTGCTGAGTCCTTTTCTCCACCTCTTGATCCTACAATCATTTCTTTTCCTCTCATGACAGTTCAATTGAAAGGTTACGGGCAGAGCGGCTGCAGAGAGAAGCGGAGGAGAAGAAACGAACACGGGCTTTACTGGAACAGAGGAGCGGAGGCGGGAAAGAAAAAGAGCCTGAGCGAGAGATGGGGGATAGAGACAGACCATACAACAGCGCCTACTTTCCTGAATTGGCAAGGAAAAGGCAAAGGAGAGACAGAGATCAGTATGGCTTTTATTAGCTTACGACGGTAATGATTCACTAAGTCTAGAATTTGCAGAACTGTTTCGTGTTCAGACAAGAAATTAAGCCACGTGCAATGTGTGAAGACCGTTTAAAATAAATGATTGCTACCTAAAAGCAATCGATCTGGCTTCTGCAACACTTTTATTGGCATCAGATGAGTTGGTAAAAAATGGACAAGCAGGAAAATCTCTTTCTTGCTTTTTTCTGTGCTGGCGGCACCAGAGCGATTAAGTTGTTGTAAAAATGACATCTTTTGATTTGTAGGAACTGCATCAGAGTTGTTTTCCTCTACAGTTCTGAGGCATCAGCATTAAAATGTGGGCCAGCCATTATTATGAGACCAAGAACATCTTCCCTTTAGTGCTGATACTGGAGTCTGTGAAATATTTCTCTCCTGTTGTGTAAATACATTCTACTGTTTGACCCACAGTGATTAGCTTTTTGTGATAAATACTCACAAAAAGTATATATCACAAAACTAGCAATATTTGTGAAAATGTATATAGAAAAAACATGGAAATAATGCAAAAAAGTATAGCATTAATCATAATTACAGACTATTTCGCAGACATATATGCTCACTGGCCATTTTATTAGTTACATCTGCCAATCACACTTCACGATCAGGATGCTGATTTGTGATTTGAGTGATGTGGCATGATTGTTCATGAATATTTCAGAAACTGCTGATATACTGCGATTTTCATGCACAAAGAGAGAAAATATCCAGTGAGCGACAGTTATGAGATTGAAAATTTCTTATAGAGGTCAGAGAAGAATGACCAGACTGTTTGAGCTGATAGAACGGCAACAAAAACTCAAATAAACACTCATTACAAGCACTGTTTGCAGAAGAGCTTCTCTGAACACAACACATTGAACCTTTAAGAAGTGGAAGAACATATTGTTGACACTCATATCAGCTAAGAACACAAAACTGAAGGTGCAATTTGTCCCTGGCCGTCAAAACGGGTCAGTGAAAAATTGGAAGAAGGTTGCCTGGTCTGATGAGTCTCAAATTCTCCAACATTTCTAGTGGCAGGGTTCGAATTTGTCATAAACAACATGAAAGCATGAATCCATCATGGCTCGTCTGAACGGCTCAGGCTGCTTGTGATGGTGTAATGCTGTGGAGGATACTGTCTTAAGGCCCCTTAGTACCACCTCAGCATTAAACAGCAGAGCCTTCCTGTGTATTATTGCTGACCATATTCATGAGCACAGTCTCCATCTTGTGTTGGCTAATTCAAACAGGATTACGCATTGTCACGCATTTTTACACACACTTACACACACACAAATATATTAATGCTGAGATTTTAAAGTCAATTGTAATTTATATTTGTGACCATGTACCACAAATCCAATTGCAAGTGTAAATTTCGGGAATTCAGATTTACACATAATCTGAAAGCTGAATAAATATGCTTTCCATTGATGTATGGTTTGTTATAATAGGACAATATTTGGCCAAAATGCAATTATTAGAAAATCTGAAATCTGAGGGTTAAAAAAAATCTAAATATTGAGGAAACTGTCCATTAAATTTGCCCAAATTAAATTTACTAATTACAATTTACTTTTTAATATATTTACAGTAGGAAATCTTCAAAATGTCTTCATGGAACCAGATTTTTAACTAATATTTTAATGATTGTTTCGCATAAAAGAAAAATGGATTATTTTGAATCATACAATGTATTGTTGCTTTACCCACACATAAGACTAGTTTGTGGCCTAGGGTCACATTTAAAGGCATCTTTGTGGTGAAAATATTTCTCAGACACAGACAGAGATTTGCATGTCATTAGCTGAAGGCTATAGGGAATTTCAATGGCACGCTCCGTGCACCTGTCCTCCCAAACGGATCATGTCACCGCTCTGTGGAGGTGGTCCGATTTAGGGGGATTTTGATGCAATGATACCCAAAGCCACGACACGGGGGCGTTGACGTCCTCTAGTTTCATAAACAAACGCTTTTGTCGGCCGGCAGCGGGTACCTGAACGAAGGGCATCTTGTGATTGCGAGGCAACGTCTGTCTCTACCTACGAAAATCACCGCGAGGCGCGCGCACAGCTCCACAGAGATCATAATAGCGCAAACTCGGTGGCGTCTGACGTAGAGGGGCTTCTTGGAAGAAAACATAGCTGGACCACTCACATGATGCTGACACGGTATATTGGATAGGATAGGATATAGGACCAATAGAATGGCTTCACTGGTATTTTCGGCCCGTTTTCGACCCACTGGACGCGATGATCTTGGAATAGTAAGAGCGCGCTGGTGAGGATGCGGATCGCGGGATTAGGCTGACACAAAAGAGCGTTCACACCGTGTTTAATTGCGGATTAAAGGAGGGCATCAGCCTTGCACAACAAGGATACGTTTCTTTATTTGCGGGGAGCCAAACGCGCGACGGGGAACGTTGACAGCATCGCTCGAATGGTGGTGCCGTGGACCGCGCGACTATGTCACAACAGTGTTGGGTGATTGTTCTGGTGGGGCTGATGTCGTACTTCAACCCGGAGAGAGCGCTCGGAGCCCCGCAGAAGGAAGGTGAGCGTGTCGTTCGGATGGCATGATGTTATTTACGCGCTCGAGGGGGGAGGAGGCGATGAGACGCTGTATGAATAAGGGGAATTTGACAGTCTGCTGAAAGAAAATGGGGGTGACGACTCGTGTGTGTCATTAATTGACATTTCATGATTCAGTCGCGTGTATGTGCATCAATGTAAAAAAAATCTTATTGGCATCATTTATGCGTCCATACACTGAAGCCAGGCATATCCCGCACTGATGATGATGATAATAAAGGTGTCTGGCTGTTATTCTGGTACGCATGTATGTTTTTCATTGTGGGCCTGCAATACCGCTCTCTCTTAAATTTTACATATGGGCCTGAGGTAAATCGTGCTTTACATAACACGATTTTCCCATAAAACACTATCTATTCCTGATTTAGGTATTAATGTTTTGCACATTATTTGCGGCGATTTATTATTATGCGTGATGTTTTATTCCGCGTATTATTTTAGTAATGTGCCAGCAGGCCCGCGTGTTTATTTGTGTGTTCTCGTATGCAGTATGTGGAACCATATGGTCAAAGAAGGGAACTGCGCACAGGTCCGTGTCTGCCAGTGTCTGGCCGCTGTTCCTCGAACAATAAAAGATTATCAGATGAATAATAACACCCTTCATGAATTCATACATCTACCTGCTCATTAGCCTATATATTTTTATGCTTTATGTGGGCGAATACTGTGAGGTGATTCTTGAACACAGAGCATGTGTTTATTGTTAATTGCAAGCTTGGCATTTGTGGTGATTATTATTTCTTTATTATACGCTTATACTCGTTTTGTTTTTGTCATGATGCACTAGCATATGCAATGACCCTTTGCAATACATATTAGGTTCAAGTGTTTTGACATATCATTTTTAAAAATATAAGTCTGTACTATATGTTTCATAAAGAAAGGCTTGACGTATAAGGCAGGTCTGTTAAATGAAGTTATTAATTGAAAAATGTACATTTCGTTATGGTTTAATATTTAGTTGTGAATAATAATAATAGTAATATTTATACATTAAGTATATAATAATAATAATAATAATTAGTAATATAAAAATGAAGAAAATAATAAAATATAATAATCATGTATAAAAATAATGAAGAAAACTATGATCTAATTATTTTTACACCTCAGGTCAAAAGGCTGGAAACTGATTTTGTTAATGTTTTCTTTTAAGAAAACATAATTTTTCCACCTTAAATTTCTGTGAATACATAAACTGGGATGTATTTTATTTTCAGGATTTTTTTGAAGAATACGGTTCAAAATATCAGTACTTCTTTTTTAATTACTGAAATTTCTGATAACTTTTAAAATAAAAAGTATATGTTTTCAAGGGATCATTTAAATACAAACGAAGCAACAACAGTTTCTAACATTTATTTCAAAGAGACATTTTAGCAAGAAATAATAATGTTAGAATTATTTTTGAATGAATTACAATTTTAAATATACTTAAAATAACAAGATTACTATTTATTTATTGTTTGTATCAAATCAATTTAAATTTTTTTAGGATGGGTGAGTGTGTGTGTGTGGGGGGGTGGTTGGTGGTTAATGTTTTTAATGGTTTCTGTTCTTTACTTGACAATGGAATCTGTATATGTCTAAAATGAGCACCATCTTAAATGACCTCCACAGTTTTCATACAACAGACCTTAATGACTGCTTAGTACCCCGTGACTCTTTTAAAACTGCCTACACAAGCCTCAGACGAGACTGTCAGTAATGATGTGTCCAAAAAAGTCTTTGTGGTGCCTGTGCTATTTTAGGAAAACCCATGGCCTGCTGCTTCTAAAAGTTACACTACCATTCACAAATTATTAAGGAATGATCATCTTTCTCCTCACACTCACAGAACTACATTAATGTTATTATTACCCCTATTCTTTTCATTGATATTCTCAATTTTCTCAATTGTGCATTTATTTTCCCACCTAAACTCTCAGTAATAGCATGTGTGCTAACATTGACGAAGTGACAAGGTTTAGTCAGTCGACTACATGATACGTGTGATTTTATTTTAGCAGCTATTCAATCTTAGCATCTGGATAATCACAATACCAAAGGTATTTAACCTCCTTGCCCTCCTCCCCACCTTCTCTTCTCCACAGATGGCTCTCCTAAAACAAACGGCCAAATTGAGGTACAAAATCAAGTATGGCACCTTTCTTTCTGACCCAGCAACCCTCCAAAAACAAGAATCTTTTTCAATGATCCAGTCCCTTCCCTAAAAAAAGGCCCTTCACCCTAAACAAAACTCCAAATACCTTTCCTACTTCTTCAATAGTGACGAGTACAAGGAATGTCTTGTATGATGACTCTCTGGTTTCTCTCCTTTGCTTCCTTTAAACTCTCAAACCCCTCCCTAAACCCATTCTGAAGGTGATCTATTCTCAGTTCCTCTGCTTTTCTCTGTACTTTCACCCTTTGTGCAATGAAAACTCTTCATTGGACTCCTGTGCTATGTTCTGAATGTAACGCTGCCCTTTTCGATTTTTCCCTGATAGGAATATATATCTTACACGTTCTATCTATCTATCTATCTATCTATCTATCTATCTATCTATCTATCT
>CAIGQV010001633.1:15027201-15054104 GCA_903798115.1 Danio jaintianensis
TCTATCTATCTATCTATCTATCTATCTATCTATCTATCTATCTATCTGTATCTGTGAGGATAGAAATGTAACACTCTTCCTGGTTTTTCCCCCTCAGTCTCTCTGTCCCGGGACGGCTCTCTCTCTCCTCCCCCTTATGTGATTATTCTCATCTCCTGCTCTGGACTGGTCTCTTTTGTTCTGTTGCTTCTCACCTGCCTTTGCTGCAAAAGAGGAAGTGTGGGATTCAATGTAAGTCTTTTTACTGTGTGTGAATTTTGCATAATGTGGCTGTTACTAAAATGAATGAGCATGAAGCATACGTTTAGTTTTTCTTTGGATCTTGGTTAAATGATTTTCTTCTTTATCAGGAATTTGATAATGCTGAAGGTGAGGAGTGCTCCGGGGCATCCAGTCCTGTTCCTGAGGACAGTTTGTCCTCTTGTCCATCACTTCCGGAGGTCTACACTCTCCCTCTGAGGGACAAGAACTGCCACTCCCTACCAAATGGTACAGGTAAACCCACTGACTACATGCAATATTACATTTCATTAGCTTTACACTTTGCCACTATCCTTCAAATAAATGTAATCTAATGTTTTTAATCATTAAGTATAATACAGTTTAGTGTGATCACTGATACTTTAATATATTTAAATAAGTACAGGTTTGTTTGAGTATGTCATTTTTACACTGAATGATGATTATTTCACAATTTTCTTTAATATATTTCCTATTATATTCAACAGACAACAGCTCCCGATGTTTCCGAAGGCACACTCTGAACTACCTGCAGGAGATTGGAAATGGCTGGTTTGGAAAGGTTGACATGTTTATTCATGCTAGATTGATACATATCTAAGAAAACTGAAAAATGCATTATGCTTTTATTGATATATTTATGTATACATCAATGTAGGCAATTTCAGGTACACATAAAACTGGAAGGAAGTATTTATTACGTCTCCTTTAAACTTAAATATAAAATTTCAGGCCATGGTCTCATTTTCATCCTCTCTTTTTTACTTGATGACCATCTATAATTACACTGACCTGGATTTGTAGTCTGTTTGGCATGTGTGGGTCACGCTGGTCTGTATGTTTTAACTGCACACCACACATATTTAAGGATGCCAGCTTTATTTTTTTAGTTTACTTCCTCTTTCTCTCTCTTTCATTTGAGAGTGCTGTGCAAGTTTGGTGTAGTAAACTGTTTTCTGGTATAACTGCTTGATTTGTCTCTGTCAGGTAATCCTAGCTGAGGTGCTGTGTGACTGCAGCTCCTATCAGGCAGTGGTGAAGGAGCTGCGGGTCAGTGCTAGTCCTCTGGAACAGCGGAAGTTCATGGCAGAGTCCGAGCCATACAGGTCAGACAAACTGGGTTGCTCTGGCTACCTTTTTGGCCTTGTTTCCACCTGTTATTAACATGCATTTTAAGTGGTCAAGCTGAGACACATTACCATTTCCACCTGGTATTAACATGGTTTCATAGAGACCCTTACCTCTTATTTCATCACTTTTGCAGGAGCAAAGTGTGATGCACAAGTACTCATGAATTAACAAACCCAATGTTATGTGGCTAAATTTGAAGTATTTTAAAGCAAATATGGTCTTTTGTTGCTGTTTCATTTACCTCTGGGGACAAGCTCAAAATGTTTTAGACTCCATTTATTCCTGCATGCAGCATTGTAATTTTTTGCGTTTGATTTTAATATGAGGTATAATTAGGGCTCGTTGTCTAGCTGATTGTTGTTTTTCTTACTTAGCTTATTTTTTTCTTTAATGGGCTACTATTATTCCCCTTTTTACAAGATTGTTTTAGTCTTTGATGTCCCCAGAATGTGTCTGTGAAGTTTTCGTTCAAAATACCCATCAGATCATTTATTATACCCTGTTTAAAATGTACATTTTTGGGTCATAGGGTATTTTATCTGTTTTGCGCCTGTGCCTTTAAATGCAAAGGAGCTGGTTCTCCCCACTCACTGTTTAGGCATGTTGCTTCAAAAGGATACCCAATATCAGATAAATGCAACACAATGATGGACAGCATGTCAGACAGTGATGAAGCAGATACCCAGTCACAAATAAAGTTTGTTTGTTTTTTCACATCTACACATCTCATGGTAAATGTGACAGGACGCCCACCTTACAAGTAAAAATTCCCATATTCTTGTAAGAGTGGATTTTGCATAAATATGACCATAAATAAATATTTGGTCAAAAAAATCTCTGTTTATGTCCTTTAAACTTTGTTTTCAAAAACACAGACTACAGGAAGTAACATTTATTGATTTGCTTTTCTCACCTGACAGAAGTCTCCAGCATCCGAATATCCTCCAGTGTTTGGGTCAGTGCAGTGAGAGTGTTCCTTTCCTCCTGGTAATGGAGTTTTGTCAGCTGGTGAGAACCCAATATCTAGACCAGTGTTAGAGGAATGCAACTACTGCTTTGGCTAATGTGCTTGTCTCCTATTGGTAGTGCAGGACAATGTAGTAAATTGAATTTGTTCATGAAACACTGATGCATTCAGTTTAATTAAACCATTTATGCAAGAATGGATTTGCAATGTATTGGAGTAGATGGTTAATGGATTTACAGAAAAATTACATAGACATTAATTCTGCATGTTTCATAAAAAAGTCCCATTTTGTAGTCATGTAAGTGAAATTGGGTTTTTTGGGGTTACCAGTGCATTGTCCTATCACAGATTGTCTTAAACCTTTAATAATATACTTTATTAGACAAAGTATTTAATCCTGTTCTCTGTACCATGTAATATTCTGGATTTTCATTTTTATTGTGTTTATATGTACAGGGTGACCTGAAGAGGTATTTAAGAGCTCAGAGAAAGTCTGATGGCATGACCCCTGACCTGTTAAACAGAGACCTCTTGACCTTACAGCGTATGGCATATGAAATCACATCAGGCCTCTTGCATCTCCATGAGAACAACTACATTCACAGGTTAGAAAATTGTTAGCAATAAGGTTGCATTAGTTCATGCATTTACTGCCATGACACCACAGCAAACAATACATTTATTACAGTATTTATTTATTCGTCTTTTTTAATAAAATATAAAGGTGTTCATTGTTAGTTCTTGTTAACTCACAGCACATTAATTAATGTTAAATAATTAATATTTTATATAACAGCTCTGCTGATTGAGAAATGCTCTAAAAGTACTGTTCATACTTAGTTCATGTTTGTAAATACATTAACTAATAGGTCCTTATTGTAAAGTGTGACTAGAAAACCTACATGAAAATGAAAATTACCTACCTGAAAATGGATAGATATCAAAAACAATTTTTACTATTGTCTATTTGTCTTTTGTTCTTCAGTGATTTGGCACTGAGGAACTGCCTCCTCACCTCAGATCTCACGGTTCGGATTGGAGACTATGGCCTCTCACACAATCAATACAAGGTACTTAAACAATTACTGAACTCCAGTTCAAAAAGACTTTATTGACCAGGCCTTCAATCAGTCAGTAGTATAGAAGGCTTTCTTTCTGTTCACCATCAAAGAATATTTGTCAGTATATTGTATTGCTTAATTAGCATTTTTATTTTCATACTTTACACAAACAGGAGGATTATTACCTAACCCCAGACAAATTGTGGATACCTCTCCGCTGGATCGCCCCTGAACTTCTGGAGGAGTTTCGTGGAAATCTGATTGTCACCGATCAAACCAAAACTAGCAATGTGTGGTATGGAAAATTCCTGACAAATGTATTTCTGAGAGAAATTTTAATGGAGGAATCCAATAATAGGACAAATGAAAAGTATAATTTAATTAGTTTGTTTTAATAAAAAACAACACATGCTTAAGGTATTTGAATTGGTCATGCTTGTGCTACTCTTGGCTGTTTCTAAAGTTCAAACACTTTTTCCCTTAAAATGACAACCTATAGGTCTTTGGGTGTTGTGATATGGGAGCTCTTAGAATTTGGGGCTCAGCCGCACAGACACCTGAGCGATGAAGAGGTTCTCACCTTTGTCATCAGGGAACGACAGATCACTCTCGCTCAACCTCGCCTCAAACTCGCTCATGCAGACTATTGGTCAGTATTTTTAAACGCTTTAGTTTGATGAAATCAAATCATATCTATATGTAGATTATATAGAATTAACCTAGAGAACATAAAAAAAATTATAGATCTTGAGTTACTTCTTTTTTTAAAGGTATTTTTGTCAAATGTGTATTAAACACTATGTTTCATACTAATACGCATATTTCATCAGGTACGAGGTAATGCAGTCATGCTGGCTACCACCATCCCAGCGTCCTACGGTCAGTGAAGTCTTCCTTCTCCTTTCCTCTCTCCTTGCCGCAGAACAAGGATGTCGAAAGAGCACTAGAAGGGATGAGGATGAGGAAGATTTTGATGAAGACAGTGGACAAAGAAGGAGAGGAGAGAGTGATGAGTCATTTGAAAGACGGTGGGATGCGCTCCGACCTCCAGCTTTCCAGTCAGCTGCACACAAACTTCTGAGGGAAAGAGAGTATGGGAGAGAGGATGGCTGCCTCAGAGGAAATGGAAACTCCTTCCCGCTTTTGGACCCTGTGGACAATATTACTCCTACATCTGAGCTTGATGACATCCTTACAGTAACGGAAACAAGCAAAGGGTTAAACTTTGAATACTTCTGGGAAAAGGCACATGGCAGGAGAGGCTACAAACCACTTCCTCCACCTCAGCCAATACCAACACCCAGTTCTGGCCACAGGCAAACACTGGACACACCCACAGTTGTCCCTGTGATCAGCGCTCGCAGCCCTTCACTGGCCAGCGAGTATTACATTCGCCTGGAAGAGCATACTCCCCAGGATAAGTCCCCAAGTTTAGGAAAAGGGCGCTCTTTAAGAGCAAATTCAAAGTGCCCTGGAGATCTGGAGCTGGTTGAGCTTCAGACAGGGACTACTGCAAAAGACAGACCAGCTTTCTGTCATCAAGATGGCTTTAGGAGAGGTTCCTCTCAGACTGTCAGATCCAGCGAGGTAAGGGTTTTGGTTCCAAACACTGGCTTGGTTGAGTTTAGTAAAGAGACTTGTAACCGAGTGACAGATTATGCTGTTATAGACATTGGAGAACCAAACCAAAAGTCGCTTGGTCCTCAAGCACCTCTCCTCCCACCTAAACCTCGTTCAATGTCCATGTCCTCTGGCAGCCATCTGCACTCACGCCCCCTGCCTGCTCCTCCACTAGGATATGCAAGAACATATGGGTTGGACATTTACCCTGGATCTTCATACCCTTCTGGCAAAGTTGAGACCTCTGATTCTTTACTAATGAGTTCACTGTCGAAAGCCAACTTTGACCATTTGGGCTTAAATCGGACTCGCCAGACACTACCCCCATCTCCTTCGCTTTCCCCTTCCATTCCACCATCCTCGGGAAGTCACTCCATGTTCCTACCACCTCAAACATGTCCTCCACCTCTCCCTCCCCACTACAGACTCCAAAAGGGTCAAAATTACTTATCAGAGATTTATTCCAGATACAATACGATGCACTCACAGAGAGACCCACTAAGCTGTGACTTTATTGATGCTAGAAATGGTGACAGAGGCATGACACGATCTCAGTCTTTGTATAATTCAAGAGATGCTCCAAATTCGCACACTACAGACGATGAATTCTCCTCCAGAATGACTCGATCCCAATCCACAATTCCAAAAATTGAGAGAACGTCATCCTCTAGTCCAGAATTCTCAAAGGATGATGATGATAATGACGATGAGGATGATGATCCTTTCATGTCACCTCACAGACCGATGAGTAGCACAACCATTCAGCACACCAGCTTGGCTGATGACCCAGCTACGACTGAGCTTTTCTCAAGGGGGATGAAGCGAACACAATCCCGCCTTGCCACCATTCTCCCAGCAATATGGAGAGAAGATGCAGTCATGCAGCGAGAGCGAGTTGCAGCCGCTAGGAAATCTCCCATACATTTGTTTCTGACTGAGATCTCCAATGACCCTGTGGATATGAAAGATGGCGAAAACTCCTGGACACGAGAAAGTGATGGTAGGAAAGACAAAGGAATGCGTCGATCCCAGTCTCTCATCTCAGAACTTGACTCAACCTCACAGGCTTGGGCCTCAGACAAAGACTTCCTGTCTGGTTATAAAGGCAATACCAAAAAGAGAGATTTGTTCCTTACAGAGATTGAGACATCTGTGTCGGATTGTGAGGATGCATATGATGGTGAAGGTGGGACTCCGGTCTCCAGATTTGGAACTACTCCTCATCCTTTTGCATTTCCCTCAGATTTGTCGGCATATTCAGAAGCTGAGGATGCTTTCTTATCAGGGGTGAAGAAGTCTCATTCCCTGCTTTCTGAATTATCTGATGAGAGCATTGAACCTGAGGCGAAGAAAGTGGAAATGACAAGAGAGGAATTCTTAAAGGAGATTCAATCTGCTGAAACATTTCTAACTGAAATCATTACAAGGCAACGTAAAAAAGAGGAGAGTGTGTCACCTACTCCATTGTCTCCTGAGTATGAGTCAATATGCATAGATCCAGAGTCATCTCAGACAATACAGTTTGAATCGGAAAGAACAAGAGCAGGAAATCCACCAGGTGACACAAAAGAAGCTATTTATGCTCAAGTCACCAAGCGGGCAAAAAGAAGTGAAATAAAAGTTGCCATGCGCCCAGAAATTCCAGTACTTCAGATTGCATCTGAGTTACAAAATCTTGAATCAGTTCAGAAATTAACTAAAGTCAGTCAATTTTCATGTGAAATAGAGCTAGAGAAAAATTCCCTCAATGATGTTCCTCCCCCAGAAGTAATGCCTAAAAATGGACCTCTTTTGGAACAGATATCTCCTGTTATAAAAGAGAAACAAGACTCTCAGCAGGCTCAGAATAAGCATGATTGTATAAGAGAAGGTGCAATAGAAACCAGGAATGCAAACAATGTTAATAGTTCACAAAGTTGTGATGAAAATCAGATCCCTTGTGATATGCACATTGGAAGTGTAGCGGAAAATGATTTGAAGGACATGTTTGTTCAGTCAAAAGAGCAATTGCAGAAAAACGATCACAGTGCTTTACCTGGGATCAAGGTGATGACATCAAATGCAACATTTGGTGTTGAATCACACAGTGAGGAACCATCAGAACATCCAAACCAGGCCCCAAATGAATTAACCTCTCGTAATATTTCACCAAAAAGAAATTTACCAGGAGGCACAAGGTCTACAATGACAAGAGAATACAGTTCAGACATGAGTCAACACTCCCCCACTGCCAACAGACTGTCTGAATCCCTTGAGCAAACCACCTTAACTGACAAGGAAATCTGTTCAAGGGCCACATGGAATGACAAAGACACAAAAGTTGCAAATGAGAACATTCTTCCAAGTGACTCTTTATTCTCTTTGAATGAGTCAAGCACAGATGTGTTCCATTTGCCTATGGTGCATGAACCCAACTCTGATCAGTCACTCTCCACCATGACACCATCAGATTCTGTCTTGTCACCTTTGACATCTAGTTCATTAGACTGTCTCACGCCTGGAGATTCCTGGTTGGGTGGAGGAAGCAGTGAATGGAGGGCCCTGGGAACTGAAACACCACATCGTGATTCAGCCTACTTCTCTGATAGTGACTTGGATGGTGGAGAAGGTTTAGGCAGAAGAGGCACTGATGTGCTTGGCTCTTCTCGTCCAGGTAGCGTTCGCGCAGGAGAGCGAGGATTATTAATGGGAATTGAGGAAAGGATTGAGGATGAAGGACTGCTGGAACATTTTGAAAAGGAAGTGGAGATGAAACAGGACATAGAGGAATTGTGGATTTCAAATAATTCAGCTGATGTAAAGAAGGGTCTCATACAACTGACTTCTGCTGACATCCCAGGAGATTCTCAGACTGAATGCAATGCTGAGTTTATTGCCAAGTTGTTTTTCAATGGTGAGGATGAGCCAAATAAAGGAGTTCCATTTAACGACTCTTCTAACTTCCAAAATTCCTCTTTGGTTAAAAAAAGTGACCTGGAAAGAATGTTACATGAATCAGGTGCTACAGATCTAAGACTGTTTGCACATGTAGCCTCAGAACCTCAAAAACCCATTTCTGAACAAGAGTGTGAAAAAGAACTCATTGAAGACTGTTCTTATGTGCAAAAAGCTAAGTATGAAGAAACATGTCATACTTCACCTGAAATCCCAATCGGTGAGCAGTCATCAGACACAAGTAAATCTAGATTATCACGATTTTACAGCTTACAGTCTGATTATTCTAAATGCATAAGCAGCCCTGAGATAAACACCAAGCTCAGCAATGATGACACTGAATGTGGCATGTCTCAAATCATCTGGTCTGAGACAAATGCTGAACAACCTACAGAAGTAAAAAGGGCTGAGCATGATATTCAAGATACAGATGCAAATGAACTAGGTTTGAGAAACCTCTCATATTCAGAAGAGGGTGAGGATGAGCAGGCAAAGGAGAGGTCTGAAAGTCAGCTAGCTGTAGGGGAACTCTGCTTCACTATCAAGGAATCATCCCAAAATACTGCAGATACAAATGTCAGTAGTTTGGAGCAATCAAAAGATGAACATTCTAATGAATTTGGCAGAGGTGCCTCAATGGGTCTTGAACTGAAGGAGAAGGAGTTGTGGAGTGCCCTTGATGAAGATTATGGTATGGAGGAAACTGTGAGAAGTGAATTAAACTGTCAGACATTTCAGCAGGGAGAGCTTCACCTTTGGCCTGTGGAAAATGACCAGTGGGCTGCTGCTGAAACTCGGACACCAGAAGCAGGACTCAGTTCAGAGCTCTTCCCGAGTTTTGGTAAAAAGACCTGGGTAGCTGATGAACACTTGGTGGTGAGCCATGAATTTTGGGAATCTGAGGCAAATGATGAGCTTGCAGATAGTGAGTCTCACCCTTCTGCTCAGAGAGTATGTGAAGATACATTTAATGATGAGAAAGTAGGACAAGCTGTTTATCCATCATCTGAGAGGTCGATCTTTTCTGATGGGACAAAAGGAACTTTTTCATCTCTGCAAACAACTTTAGAAAAGCTGGATGTTCAGCAAGAGGAAAACATGGAAAATCCACACTTGGAAAATGGAGCACCAGAGCACTATACTTGCAATATAAAGATGGAAGTTGAGAATCTGGAGATCCCAGAGCAGGAGGCACCTGTTAAGCACAGACCTATTGAAATGTTGATTGATACCAAGAATTCCGAGACATGTTTACAAAATAATTTGGGAGGGGAAATGTTTAGGGAGGATAATAAAAAAGAGTTTGACCATGAAAACATGGTAGGTGTAGGAGGTTGTGTGACTCAATCTCCCTCATTTTCTATTACAAATCCAACTGGTGAGGTGGAATCTTTGAAAAACCACAACGAATCACTGACTGGTCACAACAAAAATGTGCTGACAGACCATACCATAGCCAAATGTGCACCCATGACTGAAGCTAGCAATATGTTGGGTGCTGCCCATGAAGACCATCAAACGTGCGCTATAAATATGTCAAACTCAACCACCGACTTGGCTGAGGGTTCTCAGATCAAATCGGTGTACTCTGACTGTCACAGTACTGAAACCAGTAGACACAATGTTGACAGCAATCACTGTCCTACCACAATCAGTGATGCATTTTTGGAAAAGGAAAGATCAGATTCTCCATCTTGCCCTAGCCTTACCATTAGCACTGATCCTGAGCCATGCAAGATCCACAGTAGCAATGTTCAGTGTTCAGCCCCTGCCCTTATTTCAATGGAGCTTTCTGAGTGCGCTGCTTCCACACTTGCAGAAGTGGAAAAGTGTCAAGGTTCAAGTAGTTTCCCGAATACCGTACACCACATAGAAATCAAGACCATTTCAACTCTGTTCTGTTCTGCAGATCAAATGCCTGCTAAAGGACACGATGAGCCATCAGGCTGTTCTGATGATGTTGAATTTGCTATAAGTACCACCACACACAGCAAAGGTATCACTGCAAACCTGGGACAAAAACTGCACACATCTGTCATGAAAGAAAACCACATTCAACCAGAATCAAATTCTTTACATGAGGATGACAGAAATAGCCTGTCCCAGAAAGCGCCCCATCCACCTCTATCCCAGTGTTCACTGAACTCCATCCCTGAGTTGTTGATCTCTGAGTGGAAGGACTTGGATGAGGAGCCTCTGGAGGATTTTGAAAAACTGGAGCAGCTATGCTGCATTTCTGGGGATGAAGAGACCCTTGGAGATCTGTTTTTGGAAAACTTAGATCTGCTTGAATCTTTGAAGAGAAATCCAGAGCAAAGAACAAGCAGTGCCAGTGGCATAATAAACCAGGATGACTCAGCAAATTCAGAAGAGAAGACGAGAGTAGAGCTAAAAGAGGAAGTTGACGGCATATCAAAAAGTACCACAGCTGTCTTACAACACCTAGAGCAATATGGAAACATTTCTCCAAATTTCCCAGGAGAACTTCAGCAGTCCATGGAGAAGAGAACAGGGCAGCCTCTCTCACCATGCCATTCTACAGATGTTTCAAAAGGGCAGAGGTCACTTTCAAAAATGCAGACAAAAAATGGACTGATGATGCAGGTGTGTAAAAAATTCCAGTAAACTGACACTGTAATGACACTCTCTTTTTCTAAGACCTTTGTGTTTTCATCCAATATATTTTCAGGTTTGTGAGGAAAGACTTCAGTATTCTCTCAGTGAAAATGTTAAAACCAATGTCCTGTGGGGGTCTACAATTAGTGACAGTGTGATTATACACCCTTGGGGAGCATCTACCACTTCATCCTCTGAAGAAAGTACTGCAAGCAAAGATTTTCTGGACAATGAAAGGTGTGGTTATGCTTCAGAAACATTACAAAAATCAGAAAAAAGGATCAAATAGAGCTGAGAACGCTATTCAAATGCTGTTTTCACTTTCTGTAGATGTATTTACTAAAAAAAAATTCTAGTCTGATATTCAGTATTTATGTAATCAGTGTGAAACAGAGAATATTGAATCTCCTCTTAACATCAGTCTCATTATGGCATTTAATGTAACTGCATTTTTACTTTCAAAGTATCATTAGTAGAATGCATTTCCTGTTAAATGAAGTAAATAACAGATTTCTTCTTATTGTGAATGATTTATCTTAGCAACAAAGAGGACACCCCGCCCTCTTCTCCCTCTGTTTTATTGAGTGAACTTGCTGAAGCACAGGCAGAAGAACTGACTGTGCTTGAACAGCCTGAGGTTACTCCCTCTCTGCCAGCAGCAAATCAAGCTATGAAAGGTACTGTAGATTGAAACATTTGAAACACTTCAATTTGGATTTGTGATATTTCCCACTGAGCAGTACAGTTCAGTGCAATACAGTATGGTACGATTAAGGTTAGTCAATTCTGATATGTCTTGTGTTTCCACTGCCAACAAGTACCCTTACCTGATAGTCATGGTGTATGCTGAAAAATAGCAATCGATGTCATTCACGCACAAAGTCTGTCAACCATTTTAAAATCTGAAATGAGTCTAGCTCCACCCTTTACGTCAGGGGTTACCAATCTCGGTCCTGGAGGGCTGGTGTCCCTGCAGAGTTTAGCTCCAACTTGCCTCAACACACCTGACTGGAAGTTTCAAGTATACCTAGTAAGACCTTGATTAGTTTGTCTGGTGTGTTTTATTAGGGTTGAAGCTAAACTCTGCAGGACACCGGCCCTCTAGAAACAAGTTTGGTGACGGTAATGGACTACTGTATTAGATGCCCAAAGGAGGGGTACCAAATAAGTGGTACTGTTTGCTATTTTTGTACCATTCAATGCTCACGACTGACAACAGAAATAAAATATAACTGTGTAATATACTGTATTGAACCGTTTGCTCTATGGGAATGAGCCATTAGTGTCAGTTGTACTTTTTTAGTGGTTGTTCCCATTTTGATTGTTAGATATCCGACATGCCATCTTGGACGTTTATCTTTTATCTCTCCCACTCCACCTTTATTTCAGCTAAGTTGGCTCGTCTCTCCTTATCCCTCCCTCCACTTGCTCTTTCTCTTCCTCTCTCACCAAATGCCAAAAGAGGATTCTGGGAAGGGAGCGAGTACAGAGGCGGGAGGAGGAGGGCTGCATCAACAGGTAGCGATCCAGATGAAGATGAAGAAGAGGAACAGGAGGAGGAGTCTCCCAGGCGCGTCATCGTTGTCACGGAAACAGATGTTGACAAGAGAGTGGGTTTGCGAAGCTTGTTGAAATCGCCAAAGGAGCCCGCGGACAAAGAGAACCGTGACCGTGGGAGGAATGTGTCATTTTTTGATGACGTCACAGTCTATCTTTTTGATCAGGTAAGTCAAGGGTGTTTAAACAAGCATCTTCAATTACGAGGTTTCACACTGGCCTGTTAAACATCATATGTTTTATTATATTTCAATGGCGTGGCACTCTTCATATCAGGAAACTCCAACCAATGAGCTGAGCTCTGGATCTCCTCACGGAAAGCACCCTAGCACTGATGGTTTAGGTAGGTGTATTCAGCAGAGTGTATTATAATTTGGCCCTGATCTACATAACCCAAATGCAAAACTTGTGATTATGTGAAAAACATCAAAAACTTTTAAAGCCAACAACAAGCTACAAAAAATAGACAACCATTGTGACAACTTGTGTCAGGAGATAAAAATATTTTTAAGAAATTAACACTCTAACATTCTGACACTGTGTCCTAACACAATGCAACAAGATTCCAGCGACAAGCAGTTTGGTTATCCACACAAGACGAGACACGACAGAAACATTTAAATACCAGAGCCATTCAGAAATTCTGCACTCCCAATGAAATGGTAAGCTTCATAGTATAATTAATACATAAAAATGAAAAATAAATGAACATGAAATGAAAAGTACATGCTGAGTGACTGATGTTATTCATTATTAAACTATGTTTGCTAGTTTTTTTCTTTTCAAAATCTGAGGTAAATTACTGCTGCCACTTTCATGCAAAATGGTATTCAAACTCACACTGATAACATTTAACATTGAATAACGCACACAATCAGTAACTGAGGTGATCACTGTCATAGTAGTTTGTGCTGTTGTTCAGCTGCGACATAGCAGAAATCAAAACCTTTTCTAAAGTAGAAATTTTGTGCTACTTTTAACATGGAAAAAAGCTTTTATTGCTGTTCGCAGCATCACACCATGGGTAGTTAGGACACGGTGTAAGAGGAAAAACTACAGACATTATACAAGGATGAATCTTTTTAATGCGTATCTTTTTTCACACTGAATGGAATGCATTTTGAAAGGCTGTGCATCACACATTATTAAAATAAAAGCCAAAATAATTAAGATGCCCTCTAGTGGCTGTCTGCAGTACAGGTAAACAAAATCCCACATTCTCCAGGTCAATAAAAAAAAAAAACAGTTTACAGTTTTATTATTTTCTCCCAAACATGTCATTTTAGGCCCTTTCAGCAGTTCTTATTATGCTGATTTATGTATTATTAAGAGTACTGTATAATATATAACCAAAGTATACTCTGTGCTTTAGGTGCAGTTAGTATTATTAAATGAAGTAACATTTTTTCTTTCATCCTGATTTTTTTTTTCAGGAACAGGCAGCCACAAGGCATCAAAAAGTAAAGAACATGTAGTGAAGGCAAGATCTCCGACCGGAGTCACGTCCGGCTCATCATCAAGGTTTACAGTGAGCCCTGCCGATGACCCACATTTAGTGTGACATACTACTGTTCCCAAAACAACCTGGACAAAATGAACCCCCCTGGAGTGAATGAGTGGCCCCCGCTGTCATCGGTAACTATGACGACTCCTGGAGGTTATTTTTGTAAACTGCAACAAAAAGAAGGACTCCCGTTTCAAAAGGCTGGAGGGAGTCCAGGTTTTACTCAATGCAGCCGCTGGAGTGGAAAATCCACACATAGAAAGTACCTTCAAACAGCCAAAAACCTTGGGGTTATGTAAAATCTGACATGTACTTTTCGGCTATGCAATGGGAGTCTTATTATGTACCAGCTTAACTGTTCTATTTTCATGGCTTCTTGAAGTACGTTTGTAATTTAATCCCCTTAAATGAAGGGGCGCACTTTCTCTGACCCGTACCTGTCTATTTGTGAGCTTAGAAATATTGACATTGTAAATTTGTTCCCATTGCAGTCAGACATTCTTGTAGTTTGTGGTCGAGGACGGCATCGTCTCTCCAAATCACAGCAGTGCAGTTCTCATTAAGCATTTGTACAAACTAAAAATCGAATTGCATCAGAATACGATCTCATTTTAAAACCATTTATTTTAAATGGATTCTTAGAATGCATGAAGAAATTAATCTGCAACTATTACGTTTTATACTCTATTTTTTATTGCAAATGTTATTTATTTGTTATTTATTTATTCCACATTTGTTTTTAGTTTTTTATTTAAATGTACGTTTGTCTGTAAGCTTAATTCACGTCATATGTTGAAGTAAACTGTATTTTTTCTTGGTTTTATTTTGCATTTATGGCATTTTCTGTTTAATCGGATTAATAACCGCCTCAACGAACATATATCTTTGCATAGATACAAACACTTTGAAATGTTTTCTCTAATTTAGCTCCTTGTAGATGTCAATCTGTATCTAGTTGTCCTATGATGTGTCTCTCCGCAGGTGTTATTTTCTAATAATGTATTTGACATTAGCTTTTCCTTTATTCATTTTAAAGCAGCAGTTATTGCTTGGCATGAAAAAAGATAAAGCAGCATACATGATGAATAATTGACTTATTTAATGTTAATTTATTTAATTTTTTTTCCATTATTATTCATGCAAATGTCTGAGGAAAGACTCTAGATCATTACATCACGTTCGGCATTTGTTTCATTTAGAGGTTTCATATTATTCTGTATGAAGATGAGGGACTGAAAATAACATGGAAACTGTGAAACATTTATTGAACTGTTTGATGACAATAAATTGTTCTGTCTTATAATATCTTTGTTGTCACCCTGCATTGTAATATATAAAATAGTGCATATATGTTTAGCCTACATTTCACTATTTTACCAAAATAACGTACTTTAGTGCTATTATAAAGTTTTTATAATATTATTTAAAATGAAAATATCTAATAATTATTCTAATACTTGTTCACATCTTTATAATTTTGTTATTTATTTCACACATACACAAAGAATAATATAATAACCAAATAAAATAATTTAGGTAGGAAAAAACAGATGTCAGGCTTTTCAGCAATGTAATGTAATGTGTATTTACATAGCGCATTTATCGTGACGCAATAGAATTATGTTTTCGTTTGTTTGTTTTATAGGGTCAAGTTTATAGACGGGGCGACACGGTGGCTCAGTGGTTAGCACTGTCACCTCATAGCAAGAAGGTCGCCGGTTCGAGCCCCGGCTGGGTCAGTTGGCATTTCTGTGTGGAGTTCACATGTTCTCCCCGTGTTTGCGTGGGTTTCCTTCAGGTGCTCCGGTTTCCCCCACAGTCCAAAGACATGCGCTATAAGTGAATTGAATAAACTTAATTTATGAGTGTGAATGAGTGTGTATGGATGTTTCCCAGTACTACTGGGTTGTGGCTGGAAGGACATCCGCAGTGTAAAACATATGCTGGATAAGTTGGCGGTTCATTCCGCTGTGGTGACCCCTGATGAGTAAAGGGACTAAGCCGAAGGAAAACGAATGAATGAAGTTTATTTGGAGATTTGGAGCTTTTACCTGTATGTATATGCAATTTAGAATTATAGGATTCCTATAAAATAAACAAATGCATCCAAATTATTGTTAATCATTTAAAAATAATAAATTTTTTGAAGAACTTTCTTCAATGTCCAAAATGTGCATAAGGTGTGGATCATAAATAAACAAATAGGAAACACATTTCCCAGAAGCCTTTGCTGTAAAACATGTGACGCATTTACTCTGCGACTGCAGCTCGTTGCTTGGTGTTGTGCGTTCGTAAGTCGTTGCATGTTGGCTCTTATTCTTTCGATAAAGTGAGAAGAAAACGGGCTGGTTGAATTGTAAGTTTGATCTGATTTTACCTAGAAAACTTTCTTAACGACTTTGTTCAGCAAACACCGGTGTTTATTACCTAGCTGTGGTTTATTTCCACGCACTCTTCGCAGATGTCTTTGGCAGACGAGCTGCTTGCGGATTTGGAGGAGGCAGCAGAAGAGGACGGGCTGTATCCCGGCGGAGAAGAGGGAGAGAGTGATGGAGAACCCGGAGAAAGACAAGCCGATGGAGGACTGGAGGACATCCCGGAGGAGATGGAGGTGGATTACAGCAGCACGGAGAGCGTCACGTCCATAGCTAAACTACGACACAGCAAACCGGTCAGTTTCTGACTTCAGTGGCAAACGGTGATCTATTTTAGGAACCTGAGTTAACTCGCTCAATAAATTATTGCAAACTTCTTGATCTCTTACAGTTTGCTGAAATCATGGATAAAATCACTCACTATGTTGGAAATCAACGCAAGAATTCAGAAGGTAAGATTGAGGTAAAACTGGTTTTATATTCACAAAATTTGAGTTTGGCGTTAAATAAAATACTAAAGCAGAATTTTAAAAGGCTGCCTACTTCAGATTATTTATAATGACATAATATTATTAACACAGACTGACCGCTTGTGACACAGTCTCTTTATTGTTTACCATTCTACTTTGAATATTTGGTCTGAAATTGCATGTAAGTATGTCTCCAAACCAACATTATTACTATTATTTGACTGTGAACAATGTTGTATTTTGATAGTCATTGGCTGCTGATACAATTTCCCTACTTAGAATTTGCAAAAAAATAATTTTCTGAAATTATATAAAGAAGATAAAAGTCTGAATGTTTGAATATAAAACCAAGTGTACCCCAAGGAAGATAAGTAGTATCCTTCTTTGTGAAGCATGCTGAGGAATATTGATCGATTCATTCATTCCTTCCTTCATTTATTTCCTTCAGCTTAGTCCCTTATTTATCAGGGGTTGCCACAGCGAAATAAACCTACAATATTGACTTTAGTTATTGGTATTTAAAAGGGAGGGTTAAACCAGAAATAAAAAATGTTCTCACCCTTAAGTGGTTCCAAACCTTTAAGTGTTGAATACAAAAAATATATTTTGCTAAAAGCTAAAAAAACGGTAATCACTGACATCTGTATTAGGAAAAACAAGTACTATGGAAGTCAATGGTTACAGGTTTTTCTTCAAAATATAAATTTTTGTGTGTGTTCAAAAAAATCAATGAATTCAAATAAGTGGAACAAGTGACTGAGACAAGTGAAAAGACTTTTCATTTTTGGTGAACTATTCTTTTAACAGAGATTCTTTTTCCTCTTTTTTTTCAGTGTCTGGACCTGTTGAAGCAGACCCGGAGTACAGGCTCATTGTTGCTGCCAACAATCTGACGGTGGAAATAGACAATGAGCTTAGTGAGTTCACTGTTTGTTTTATGCCTGCAGATTCTTGCATTAAAGTCACATTGCATGAATTCTAACACTAGACCTGTGAAGGAAAATTTCAGATATATGTGTTTTATTCATTCATTTTTCCAAATGAGCTTTTACCATGTTTCTGGCTGTTTTTGCATTTTAATATCCTGGATTGGATTTTTTTTTTTCTTCTGTTTTTCTATTTCTTTTTTATACTTATACTATTTCTTTTTTATACTTTTTTTTTTTTTTTTTAAATGGTTGCTACATTATAGTAATCAAAGGACGTGTCTAAATTGATATCATGACATGTACATTTTAACAATTGACATTGAATTGTATACATTTAAACAGTCAGTTTTGCAGTAATTCTGTGAAATTCTGCATTACATTTTTTTCTCACGTTTCATTATTATTATTATTATTATTATTATTATCGTCTTTCTCAATAAAATTTTATAATGTTTTTGAAGTGACTCTTGGAGCATAGCAGATGAAGTTCATGTCCTCGTATAGTGAAATGCAGACAGTGCTTGAGTTTGTAGTAAATGAAGCCACGCCACTGATTTACACAGAACATGCAGACTTTATATTTAAATTGTATTTATGCGGTTTAATATTCACAAACGCTAGTCTGTGTTGCAGTTTGATTACGTGAACAGGACACTTTTTAAATCAGTTAATGGATGACTGGATTTTGTTAGCTTTTTCTGCATCATGAAACCTAGAATAACTTAGAATTATAACATTTCTTACGCATTTTAACGTCACTTTCGCTTTATTTCTTCCTCAGATATAATTCACAAGTTTGTTCGTGATAAGTACTCCAAAAGGTTTCCTGAGCTGGAGTCTCTAGTGCCAAATGCACTGGACTACATCAGAACTGTTAAGGTATGCAAAAACCTGCCTGTCTGGAATTTAGCTTTTATGAACAGCCTTTTCTACCAAAATTGTGTTTTGTGAGTTACAGCTTCTAATCAGCTGGGGGGTGGGGGTTATTAATGAAGTTTAAACATGAATACTTGTGTGTTCGATAAGTTGATGTGTTTATGTGTCTTCAGGAGTTGGGCAACAATCTAGAAAAATGCAAAAACAATGAGACCCTTCAGCAGATCCTGACCAATGCCACCATCATGGTGGTCAGCGTCACAGCCTCAACCACACAAGGGTGAGCGAGCAGATACATACATTGAGAACGGTTATAGAATTGACAAAAATCTTTTATTGTGTTTGCTATTACTTTATTTATTGTATAGAAAATTTGAAAGGTTGTGGAAAAGAAATGTAAAATAGTCATAAAAATATATTGTTTATAAAAACATGAATAAAATCGTACAAACCCTAAATTGTTATTCTGATGTTTGCAGAACAATGCTTGGAGATGATGAGCTCCAGCGATTGGAAGAGGCGTGTGACATGGCCCTTGAGCTCAACCAATCAAAGCACCGGATCTATGAATATGTGGAATCCAGAATGTCATTTATTGCTCCGAATCTTTCAATTATTGTTGGAGCTTCAACTGCTGCCAAGATCATGGGTGAGAAAAAGAGGTTGCTGGAGTAAATGAGTTCACTTAGAAGTCACCTTGCTATGTTAGACAAAAAAAATTATATAAATTGTTTTAGCATTTTGAATGTTTCATTATTTACTTAAGGAAATTATGCTTGTTTGCAATCATATATACCGCTTTTTGTTTGCTGTCAAGTGATCACTTCTGTTTTTCTTTTTTTTTCTTTTTTTTCTCATTTCAGGTGTTGCTGGTGGTCTGACTAACCTGTCCAAGATGCCCGCATGTAATCTGATGTTGCTGGGAGCGCAGAGGAAAACACTATCTGGATTCAGCAGCACGTCTCTGCTCCCCCACACAGGCTACATTTACCACTGTGATGTAGTGCAGACTCTGCCTCCAGTGAGCATCAACCTGTTTGATTTCACTTCCAGTATTTCACTGACAATTAGTTCCACCTGATATTACATTGTTGAAAAATAAGACATAAGGTTACATTTGCATGAAAATAATGCAGCTTTTCATTTTGAAGTTTTATGTATATGCGGCAAAAACAGCTGATGATTAGAGATTAAAAGGTAAAATTTTTTATTAAAAGATGCTTAAAAACGTTGCATGACTCTTGTAAGCGCAACTCAAATAATTGACATCTGCATGACTTCACCGTTTTTGTAGTTTACATGGGTATGAAAACAATATTGTTTTCAAAAACTTGCACTTTCCATTTTTAAATTTGGTACCCCCAAAATGATGATGATGTTGTTGTTGTTGTGTAATTAAAAAGTTGATATTAGTTCCTTTTGTATAAATGCCCCCTAGGTTGTGTTATTGTCTAGGGTACATTTCATAAAATCATTGAGAAATAATATAAAATTGCTTGCCAAGTAGCCATAAAAAGACAAAGATTTAGTGCTTTAACCATTAATTGCATACAAAATAAAAGTTTGTATTACAATAAAATATGTGCGTATACATTGTATTTATTATGTACAGTTGAAGCCAAAATTATTAATCCTGTGAAATTTGCACATTTAAAAAAAATATTTCCCAAGTGATGTTAAACAGAACAAGAAAATTTTCACAGTATTTTCTATAATATTCTTTTCTTCTGGAGAAAGTCTTGTTTATAATTTGTATATAAATATTTTCTAAACAATAAAATTTTTCTATAGCTATATGAAAAAAAATCTGTAAATGTTTTTCTATTTGTATTTTTGGGAATAATGTGGAGTTAATCTGTGTTTGCAGGATCTGAGGAGGAAAGCAGCTCGTCTGGTTTCTGCTAAATGCACTCTGGCTGCTCGTGTGGACAGTTTTCATGAGGGCACAGATGGCAAGGTGACAGTAGATCATGATCTGCATCTCTCTGTTTATACACTTCACAGTATATTAAATAGTTAGACTGTCTTTGCTGTAAGAGTTTGTATGTTGGTTGCTTTGCAGGTTGGCTATGATTTGAAGGAAGAGATTGAGCGAAAGTTTGATAAATGGCAGGAGCCTCCACCAGTCAAGCAGGTCAAGCCTCTTCCAGCTCCTCTGGACGGACAGAGGAAGAAGAGAGGAGGAAGAAGGTGAGGGTGGGGATGTTGTGTTCTTGTCAATGGCAGGTAAAATTGAGGCCTTTTTCATTTGATATTTTATGGAAAATATCCATAAAAAAACATTGAGATTTTGCATTTCAGTGGTTCTTCTTGACAGTTAATCAAAATAAATAAAGAAGAAATTGAGAAACTGTACTCATTATACATTCATTCATTCTTAAATATGACTTGTACATTAAGTTTTTGAGAAAATATAGTGATGACAAGTGCATTGATGAAAAAGCAAAAAAATCCTCTTAGAATAAGCAGAAAAAAATGTCGTAAACTCGAAAAATCTACTTTTGTTATGTCGAGATAAGAAAATTAAGTCGTGATGACGAGAAAACAACTTTTGATTTGTTGAGATCACAAAAAATTAAGTTTTTAAGTCTAAGGACTTCCGTGTATATTGTACTTCATCAATACTCAATGTAAAAACATGATTTTTGAACATTATTTTTCCTAATAAATCATGTTTTGTTTTTTTTGTTTTTGTATTGTACTCCTCAATATACAACATAAAAACATATCTAAAATGACAAAATATTGAGTTATCTGTCTTTGAAAAGAAACTCTTCATATATTAAGAGTTGTTGTGATTGACCTTCATTTTCCCTGGTTCTCTCAGATATCGTAAGATGAAAGAAAGGCTGGGTCTGACAGAGATCAGGAAACACGCCAACAGAATGACATTTGCAGAGGTCAGATGACCTGCATCAGCAGCTCTCCATTAGTGTGCTTGCTTTTGAATTCTATAAATTGATTCAGCTGCTGTGGATTATAAATGTTCTCTTTCTCTGTGTAGATTGAGGACGATGCCTATCAGGAGGATCTGGGCTTCAGTCTCGGTCAGCTGGGAAAGTCTGGCAGTGGCAGAGTCAGACAAGCTCAAGTCAACGACTCCACCAAAGCCAGAATATCCAAATCTTTACAGGTACGTCTGAAGCAAAATGCTAATGTAGAGAAAATGTAGCTTCATTCAAAGCAAATCTTGGGACATTTTTTTTTACATATGCATTTTCTTTAGGGATGCACCGAAATGAAAATTCTGGGTTGAAAATTAAAACAAAAATACTGGTTACACTTGGCGGAAAACCGAAAATGCTTTGTAATAATTATTTATTATTTTAATAAATAAAGTAATTTTGTAACTTTTTAAGTTTAACTTTATAACTAAAAAACCCAAGCCAGTAAAATAACCACATTTTACTGACGGTAAAATGTTATTGACAATGTACATGTCGAGAGGCATCTTTTTACTATTTTAAGCAGCAGGAACAAGTTTACTGAACAGAAATGCCCTGTTGGCAAGTTATGTGAGCGGACTTTGCTTTTCCAGTGAGCTATTGAGGTTCATGCATAGATAAGTATACAGGTGTATGAGTGGAATATACACTGAGTGGCCCCTCAATGGGTTTCATAGTGCAGCGCTTGTCTGCTGTAAGAACTGCTTCATAATGACTACTTTTGGAGGAAGAGTTTAACCAGTGCACCAAACTCTGCTGGGCAGTGTTTTTCTCTTTCAGACCAAAACTGAAAATGATGTTTTCAGCTGATTTTTAGCGGCCAAATATTTGGTGCATCCTTAGTTCAGTTAATGTAAGCATATGAGTACAGTAATTGCGCTTCAATCTCCACTGAAAAATTGAGGTTGTCTGAGCCTGATTGAAAATGAGCTCTGGTTTCGTTCACTCATGGTGAAAAAGTAGTTCAACTCAAGCAGATCAGGTCATATCACACAGTGTATGATGAGCTTTTATGTACATTGTGTGAAAGTCAGCAGTGTTTATTTTGCTAATGCTTTTCTAAATGAATTGTGGGTTAATCTGGAGCAAATATCAGATAAAATGCCTAAACTAAATTTGGTTGGACATAACGTTTCTTGAATTGTCCAAAAACAAAGAGATAGAAAAGTACAGACAAGGCTTTGTTTCTTGCTCAAAATGAAGAATTATAACAACAACTGCAAAGAAGGGCACAATATACCTGCAAAGCTGTTTATTTGTGATGAATGCAGAAATGAATATGGGTGCAGTCTGACCAATGAGAGGGCAAGAACATGACTTGACTTTTTACATTTGAATTCATGTTTCTGTATAAAGCAAAGATGTACAGGCTTGAAAATGTCCTTAATTTGATCTGTATAGTTCATGTTACTCAAAAGTTTACAATAAGTGTTAAATCTAAATGTATAAAAGATATTATAAATAAAAAAATATTACAATTACTGATTGATAATTTTATTTATAAGCCTCCTGTGCTCACCAAGGCCATTTATTGTTTTTAATTATAAAAAGCAATAATGTGAAATTAATTTACTGTTTATAACAACTTCAACTATAATAATGTATTTAAAACTAATTTGTTCTAACCTAACATTTTAAAATAAAAATATATATTTCCATGATGGCAAAGCTGAAATTTCAACAGACATTGCTCGAGTTTTCAGTGTCACGTGATCTTTCAGAAATCATTGATTTATTTTTAATATCAATGTTGAAAACCATAATAATGATTAATTGTTTTAATTTTTTTTATTTTGTTTTTATTCAAACAATTCAATCATTTTTTAATGAGCTCTCAAGGACATTTACCTGGAACAGAACTTACTGAATCACTTGTCACCTCTGAATCAATTTTCTGCCTTGCTCTTCTTTAACAAAATTGAAGTCAATTACATTTTTGTCATTATTTCCACACTTGAGGTCTTAAAGTAGTTGTGTTATTGCAGAGGACACTGCAGAAGCAGAGCATGACGTACGGAGGCAAGTCTACCGTGAGAGACCGATCGTCTGGAACCAGCTCCAGCGTGGCCTTCACTCCTCTACAGGTATGCAAATTCAGTCCAGCTGCTTTTTGCTCTTTTCTTGCACATTCTGTTTTATTCTGGCTTTCCTTGCTGAATCTCAGAGCACCAGCATTGGGTTGGTTATTTGTTAGTAAAGCATCTGCTCTCTGTCAGGGGCTGGAGATCGTGAACCCACAGGCCGCAGAGAAGAAGGTGGCTGAAGCCAATCAGAAATATTTCTCCAACATGGCTGAGTTCCTCAAGGTCAAGCGTGAGAAGGAGGACAAGGTGTGAGGCGGTGGCGCATCAGACATGCAGTGACAGCCAGGGATAAATTAGCAGATGAAGTGTGAATCTGTCACACACCCACTCAGACGGACTTGTGTGGGGAGGGTGACATTATGAGGATTGGTTCCATGCACATTTTGTACATTTGGTTTTCTTTTTATTTCAACGTGTGCAAATGAGCTAAGTGCTGTCTATATATAACAAAGAACATTGTAAATGCAAGTTTTCGTTTTAAGGATTTTTTTTTTTTTGAAAACTACGGACAACACTGAGTGAATAAAGTTGCTCGTATAGCTGGACCAGAATAGTTTCTTTTTAATTTTAGCGCTTGTTAACTTTAGTTTTCCTTTAAGAAAATAATATTACATTCAAAAGAAACTGAAGTGGTTTCCAAGAGAATTTCGTTTAGTGTAAAGGGATGGTTCACCCAAAGATTAAAATTTACTCACACTCAGGTGGTTCCAAAGTTTCTTTATTCTGTTGAACACAAAAGAAGATATTTAGATATTTTGAAAACCTGTAAACCTCCACAGTAGGAAAAACATACTCTAGAAGTCAGTGTTTACAGGTGTTCAGCTTGCTTTCTTCAAAATATCTTCTTTTGTGTTCGTTTTTTTATTTTATTCTTGGTTGAAATACGCCTTTAAGCTGGTATTTGGAGACACTTTTCAGCATGTTCCTACAGCTGGTGTTATAACCATACGTTTTGTAATGCTGTCATAAATTTGACAAATTAATTTTAACAATGTGAGCTAGGTAAATGCTCCTTTTGGCATGTTTTATGAGAGTCTCAAATATCGTTCATATACGAATCATTTGTGGCAATAAAAAGAGTGAAAACCGAGGTGTTTTGAAACTAGCTATGATATCCTGACGTTAGTCATGTTAAGCTGCTGTTCAATCGTGTTATACCGCATTTCATAGGTATTATAATGAATATGAGATTTTTACAGTGTTAGCGAAAATCCAAAGAACACCGTAATATTGAAAAACGTCGGGTTTTTGTACGAGGAGACTCGAGAGAGAAACAAAAAAGCAGCTCACCTCTGTATTAGTTGCACTGGTTTAATAGTGCGTCAGATATTTTCTTATCAGCATCAAATTACATTTACAAAAGTGATTTTATATAAATAGAAGGAATATTAAATTAAAAATGTTTCAAATAACCAAAATAAAATTTCAAAATTCGGGTGGGCTATCCATCGTCATGTAGGTTAAAGGGACAGTTCATCAAGAAAGAAAGAAAGAAAAGAAACCTTACGCGTCCTCGAGTGGTTATAAATCTTTGTTTTTCTTTTTTCCCCCTTTTGTTGAACACAAAATGAGATATTTGTAACGATTGAGCTCCGTAGTAGAAAAAAATTACGGAAGTCAGTGCTTACAGGTTTTCAACTTTCTTCAGAACATAATCTTTTCAACAGAAGAATGATGACAATCTCTTTAACCCCTTATAGGGCACTTATTGGAAAAACCCTGGCGTTTTAGAACTTAAAAAAATTATTTAAGATAATTTACGTTTATTTTTAATGCTTAAAAAACGTAGTATATATAGTTCAATATACTGACTAGATTGTTCACCTCTCACGGGATATAATTGAAATCATTGCAATATGTGGACTAACAAATAGTTAATCTGTTATATTACATAGAGAAACTCCAGGCGCCTGCATATTCGTTTATAGTTTACGGAGAAAACAAGAACACTGACACTGCATCACAAAAGTATTTTATTGAAATTGTACAACTCTGTTATTTGTTTCCTCTCAACCTACGAAGCGACGTCACAATCGCATGCTGTCCTGTCCACGTCAAAAAGGCAAGGATGATGGTGTTCAATTATCAGAGAGAAAAGAAACAAATGCGATCAGCTGCCCTGTGCATCAAAAATACTTTTCCATCTCATCACATCAATATATTTGTGTTGGTCGAGCCCGTCGTCCTCCCCAAACAATAGAGGAAACTGAAATGAATGGAAACTCGCTTGGGATCGTGTCACAATGTGGGGTGTTTCGAAAAAGCTGGAGTAACAGAACAATGATATATATATATTTATATATTTTGCTGTCGGTATTATTAAGGGAAACTGTCCAGCAGAGTAATGTGAGAATAATTTCAAGATGTGACTAACTGAGGAAACTTTGGAGAAGGTTTTTGTTGTTGTTTTTCTTTAACTTTACATGCACACACAAAAATATTCAGTCATGGACAACCTAGAGGACACTGAAAGAAAATAAGGTGTTTCTTCGTTGTTGTTTTTTTTTTTAAAACTTGTACATTTTAATCTTTGTATTTTTATTAGATCTTTTTTGAAGTGAGATCACTCATGCCATGTTTAACAGACAAATAATCACACGCCACTTTTGAAGGCTGAACACTTCAACCCACCTTGCTTGGGAACACATGTAAGAGAAGATGCTACAGAACATTACCCTACCAACGCCAACTGTATTTTTGCGCTCTAGCAAACCCACATTTAGGTAATGATACAGGAAGGGAGGTCGAGAGGAATTCAATTGCATAGCAATTTAATGGTCGACACATTTATCTCGCAAGGCAAAGTCACAGTGCCTAAACACTCCCAGGGGGGCTCAATGAACTAAGAACAACCAAATCGATGCTTAGGATCTCGCTTAGTGCCGGTTCATATCATAGTCAGTATATGTCATCTAAGAGGATAAGACTCGCTAATGCAGCACTCCACCAAACACAAACTACGAGCAAATATGTTTTGTCTGTGGCATTCTAAACCAAATCATTTCTTTTGTGTTTCTGTCGCTCGGCTAGGCGGGGGTCTCGGTTAGAACAGAAATGAAGGGGATAAAGACTCAACATTAAAGGAGGTTCAAATGTTTGCGTGTAAACAGCCACTCGACCCCCCCACTCTTTCTCTCTCTCTCTTTTAAAGAAAAAGGCCAACTTCACATCCAACTTTAACCACGACATGGAGTTCATCTCGGAATGTCAACAGCAGCGGTTTCAGTGTCGTAGCGTTCACTCTCTCTCTTCGTCAGTCACTGCAGATCTCGGTCCTCCAGGTATCTGTACTCGAAAGTAAATCCTTCCTTTTTTCTCTGGCCCCACTTTTCATAGTCAAAGTAAATGTACGTGCCCTACAAACAGAAGAAAAAAGCTAAATTTAAAGGTGAACATTTATACAAAGTAAAAGCGTACACACACACATACTATATGCAAACACTAGGAAATGAATATTTTTATTCAATAAAGATGATTCTATTGATTAAAACAAAATGAGTCAGTTTTTGAAAGGCCTATTCCTTTGAACTTTATATTAATAAAAAAATAATATATATATATATATAATAAAATAAAAAATATATATAATAATAT
>CAIGQV010001633.1:15070102-15091176 GCA_903798115.1 Danio jaintianensis
ATGAGAAAAGCAAATAAATGTTTTATGTTTTTGTTAGGATACTAGCAATACTAAACTGGAAATCTCTTTTATGTATTTTGTTTTGATCAGCTGATCATAACAGGAATTAACATTGTTTCCAGGCAAAATTGCACTCATTGGAAAGATTTAACACTATCAGGGAAAGAAAGGCCTGCTGAAGTTTCTTTTTTATTTTGAACAGACACCTATTGAAGCACTTTCATCGTTTATAACTTTGTTGAACATTCAGTTTATGTAAAACATCTCCAAACGTCTACTGCATCCGTCCAGAAAGTCATCTCACTACAAAGCTGAAGATAGACCTCTGTATGAGGGCCTCACCCAAACCTACCCTTTGCTTCCCAGTGGCACTACTTTTTGAGTCCAGACATTAAGCATGCGTTCCCCTGGCCCAGAGAGCCCGTCCATGACTGAGGAAGCATTGCTGCATGGACAGTTTGGTGGTTGGAGCAGCGGAGGGGGCAGTGGAAGTAACAGCAACAGCTGCCCCAACAGCCCTGGAGGTGTGTCTTTACCTTCCAGCCCTGCCTCCACTAACTATGCCCTGACCCTCACGCCAACTCACATCCATGTCCAGCGGTTGTCTCCACGTGCAGGGAAGCAGTCCAGGTTGCTTTTGCCGATGGCAGAGCTGACCGGATGCAGCTGCCCACGCTTGCCTGCCCCTCCCTTACTGGTGCTTTACTGGTACCCTCCGGGACGCCGCAGGAAGGGTGTTTCTAGACACAGACAGGTGAGGGCGTATTTGGCAGAGAGCCGAGCTGAGGCGGAGAAATGGAACGCTGCTATACAGAGCCTGCTGAGGGGGATGGACGTCAGCTCCACTACAGGTGGGTGTCACGGTTTGATCATTCACAGATGCTTTTGTATTCAGGTGGTTATGTGTGTCTGTGCTTGTGTGAAAGCATTTGGCTCACCTACCCTATCAAATAGCTTTTAATGTCTTTACTAAATGTAAAAATGCATCCAGATGCTGCTAATTCTTCACAACGTCTGAGTCAGTGCTGTTGCATTAGTGTGGCGTCATTAGTATGTGTCTTGTAAATATGATGTTACTTTGATTTAATTTTATGGTGAGCTAAATTTATGAGAGCATGAATCATTGCTGTCTGCATTCATTTGTGTAAGAGTTTAACTGTTCACTACTGCTCTTTTTTCAGTCTGCTCTCTTTTTTCCCCTTTGCTTTGCACTCATAATGTGTACCACATGCTGTCATTGACGGTCAGAGATTGGGTGGGTCTGCGGCAGGGAAAACATAGCCTTTTTTTGAGTAGTGTAGATCATTCGGTAGCAATACGCCAGGCTTTATTGACTTTACCAGATGCTGCGTGTTGTTGCTCTGTCTCTTTTTTAAACTGTTGTGCTGTAGTTACATCTGAGTTTTAGTTGTTGCAGCTCAGTAAATAATTAAAATACCTTTTATATGATGTTAATATATTTGTTGGTTTGTAGTTTGTGTTAGGATCTGGGTCAGATATGACCCTGAGACAGGGTCACATTGTTGTGTGAAATGTTAGTATACCCTTATTAAAAATGATCATTTTATTTTTCAGATATTTGATCATCCCTTCAATAATGGGTAAAACTCAAATGTTTAAAGATCAAATTACTAAAACAAAATGTCACAATTTAACTGTTTTAGAAACGAGTTTTACCTTTTGTAAGAAATGTTGACATTAAGGAATTGCCAGGAACCTCTTGTTAATTTCAAAATACATGAGTCAACAGCTGAATAAAAGCAGCACAACTTTGCCCTATGTGGGAAGAAAGAAGTCTTCAGATAAAATCTAGGTGAAGATCAGGATTGTACATGCATTGTGCACTGGAAAGATAAGATATTTCCCAAATTCTCAAATCACAATCTTAAGGACATGATGAAATGCTCTTAAGATATCACACAACTAAACTAATAATAAACCTTTAAGACATTTTATTGAATAAATGGTTAGCTGGATATCTTTAGCATGATCTTTTAAATTCTCAATTTGTCAGGATATTTAAAAAATGCGGGTCAAAAATACGTGTATCTTCCGGGGTACTTTATTTTCACATCTGTTAAAAACATACTGTGTCTACTTTCAGATCACTTCGTATGTGGCTTAGTGTTTGGCCTAGTGCTTGTCTTTATGCTTAGGCAAAGTTTTACACTCATTTGTTTTTCCTTTTGTATTGGGCAGAATTTTGCAAAAGCATGTTGCCTCGTCCCCGTCGACTGTTGCTGCTGGTCAATCCATTTAGTGGCCGGGGTCAGGCAATGCAATGGTGTCAAACGCACATTCTTCCAATGATAAGAGAAGCTAACATCAGCTATAACCTCATACAGACAGGTAAGTCCAACACACACAGTCTCACAAACAAGATGCCAGCTGTAAATGGTTCAGAATATAATTGATGTACACAAAGCAACAGTGGTCAGAATCGCACTTGAATGGATGTGATTTTTGTTGTTGTGCAGAGCGTCAGAATCACGCACGTGAGCTAATCAGAGAGATCTCACTACCAGAATGGGATGGAATCATCATAGTGTCTGGAGATGGACTTTTGCATGAGGTGGATATTTTCATTACACGATGCATATTTAATTATTACAATGCTTAGATGGAATCGGTCAAATTTTTGGCAGTATTTTGTGTTGTAATTTTCCTGGAAAATCTGGATTTTTTTAGATGATTTTCAACATGTTAAATGGCTGAGGAAAAATAAAAATACTTAGTAGAACAAACTTGTTAAAATATGTACTAAATGTAGGGGACGTAAAAGATTACAAAAGATGATTTCTGAAGCTAGGTGATCAGCCATAGGGCTTGCATGTAAAAAAGAAGTTCTTGTTTTTTCATATAATTTACATAATAATTAATGTGTTCTTTTCTCTAGGTGATAAATGGCCTTATGGAAAGGCCAGATTGGGAACAAGCAATAAAAACTCCTGTGGGAATTCTGCCTTGTGGCTCTGGAAATGCACTTGCTGGTTCCATCAACCACTATGCTGGGTATGAAATGTACTTAATCTCACCTGGGACAAACTGTGAAAATGTTCAGTTTTTTAGAGAGCCTCCATTATTTTTAAAAGAACAGTTTAAAATTTTAAGTGGTCATCATTTATTCACCCAGAATCCAAAATATGTATATTGTTACTTTTCCTTTCTCACCCAATGTGGAGATTTTTGTTTTAATATATTTATGTGTTTTAAAATGCAACACATACAGATTTGGACCAATACGAGAGTTTGTAAAGAATGACAGATGTTTTATTTTTAAGCACTCTTATTCTTCATGCGTGTTTGCAATCCCCTTTGGTACAATTTATTTTTAATGCTTTGTTACATGAACAATTTCACATGCTGCAATGTGCATATAAAGGGCCGTTCTTTACTGTTCCCTCTGAAGAACAACAAAAAAATGAATGTAGAAGAAGTCTTTGTGTCGTTGTTACACAAATTTCACCTTTATTACTAACATGAGTTTAATATTTCTCAGTAGTTCTTTGCTATAGTGTAGAGTGTAGACGTACTAGTACCAGCGTAGCTACTTTTAAACTCCCAGTCAAGATCTACGTTATGAAGAAGTGTTTCATTAATATATTGGATTTATTCAGATGTTTTATGTAAAGAAAATCTAAGGCTCTTATTGGTATTCTGGTAAAGTAGTTTAATTGTCTATTTTTCATTTGCTTTCTGTCTCTCAGATATGACATGTGCCTGCGAGAGCCTCTCCTCCTCAACTGCTGTTTTCTGCTGTGCCGAGGTGGGGTTAAACCGTTGGACTTGGTCTCTGTTACAACCAGCCCATGTGCTTCATCATCCACGTCCAATCAAAATGGGCATCCACCTGCTCCCAGGAGGCTTTTCTCTTTCCTTTCTGTGGCTTGGGGTTTTGTTTCTGATGTGGACATAGAGAGCGAACGCTACAGAGGGCTGGGCTCAGCTCGTTTTACACTGGGAACACTAGTGAGATTGGCTTCTCTGCGATCTTATAAGGGTCGTCTTTCCTACCTGCCTCCTGCTGTAGTCAACCCGTCCCCTGATGCCACACCTCAGCCACCCCGCAGGCCCCTGTCACGCAGTATTACTGAAGGTTTGGAGGGATTTTGTCGCACACCCATCCACCGCACATGCTCTGACATGGGCCTGAGTGAACAAAGAAGTCTCAGAAAAGATGATGGAGAAAGAGAGAGAGAACGAGAGCGGGAGAGACAGGAGAGAGAGCGGGAGAGGGAAAGGAGGAGAGACAGGGCAAGAGGGGTTGGGGTAGTGAGAGCTAGCAGTCTTGCAGAAGACAGAGAGAGAGAGGTAGAAGCAGAAGAGAAAATGGAGGAGATGTCTGGGACAAGCTCAGAATCAACTGAAAGGGATGAATGTGACAACATAGCCAAGAATAATGGTAATGGAGAAGAAAATATACCAGGAGAGAGTGAGATAGATGGCCAAGAGGTGACAAACACAAGAATTTTAAGTGACAGAAATGAGGTAAATGAGTGTGATGAAAGCTATCAGACAACACCACCTGAACTGCAACATGCATTACGTAAAAACTCGGCTCCCTCTAGCCAAATAATTAATGCCTTCTTCAGCCAACCGATCGGTGCAGACACTGACCAAGACTTGGAGCTGGCAGCCTACGGCAAGGAGGATGAGGACATAAATGGCACCTACTTTCAGAAAGAGGCATATCCGTTGGACAAGTCTCGAGAGCGAGCCCTCACTATCTCATCCTCTCCATTCCGTCAGTCTCCCTTCAAAGCTTTCAAGCCCAAACCTTTGGACCAGAACCAGAACCCCTCACGGCCAAGACCCCTCTCCCTTCTCCACCAATCACATTCAAACTCTCTCCCTCCAAAATTTCCATCCCTTTCTCTGTCCCTCTCTCCAACCCCTCCTTCATCTCCATCTTGTGCCTCTCCACACTCTTCTTATCTCGCACCACGTCCCAACACTCCCAGCTCATCTTCTCCATCCCCTTCTATTCATTCACCAACTCCTTCCTTCAACTTTGACCTAGCAGAGCCTGCAGGACCCCTAAAAAACCGACCTCACGTGACATCCTCCATCAACCTTCCAGAGGATGATTTGCTACCTCCTCTGGACCAGCCCCTTCCTACACGGGACTGGGTTACCATTGAGGGTGATTTTGTCCTGGTTCTTGCCATCTACCAGTCCCACCTGGGAGCAGACCTTCTTGCTGCGCCTCAGGCTCGGTTTGACGATGGATTGATCCATCTGACATTTGTGCGGGCTGGCATCTCCCGAGCAACACTACTTAGACTGTTTCTAGCAATGGAAAGAGGAGCCCATCTGTCTCTTAGCTCTCCCTATGTTAGTCACGTTTCTGCTCAGGCGTTCCGCCTTCAGCCACTTTCACTACGAGGAACCCTTACTGTAGATGGAGAGCTGGTGCCCTATGGGCCACTGCAGGCACAGGTGAGTAGAGAGGTAGAAAAGCAAAATTATATTCTACAGGTGTCCAACCCTGCTCCTGGAGAACCAGTGTCCTGCAGATTTTAGCTCCAACCAGTTCAGCTACACATGCCTAAAGGTTTTTAAGTCTGCAGAGTTTAATAAGCTAGTTCATACTTGGGTTGCACGGTACTGGAATTCAGTACCAATCGATACTGAAATTTTTAAAACGTCTATTTCCCGCTAACATTTGAGCACTGTCGAGCGCGTTCTTAAACAGCGCTGATTTGCCATTGTGTTCATATGCTCAACAGAAATGAGGTCATCAGTTCACCGAACTCACCGCTGTTTACTGAGTGTAAACACACAGCGTTTTAAAGCTGCAATTCATCAGTGGATTGCTCGCATGTCAGCTTATCGACAAACCAGCTGATCGACGTGACTTTGAAATGCTCCAGTGTCCCTGTTTCTGTGGTTACACTCAATAAACAGCAATGAGTTTGGTGAACTGATGACCTTCATGGCCAATCACAGACATTTCTGTTGAGCACGTGAACATAATGGCAAATTAGCGCTGTTTAAGAACGCGTGTTGACAGTGCTCAAGTAAATGGACATTTTTTAAATTCCAGTATTGTGACAACCCTAGTTCATACATATTATTAAACTATGCGGAACAGTCGTTGTCTCCAGGAACAGGTTTGGTCACTCCTGACTTTTTAAAATCCTTCCCTCACTAACTTAATTGACTTGGTTGTACGTAATTACCTATGCTGCACAAGTGCCCACTATTTCTCTTACACCACTATATATTTTTATAGGTAATGTCATTGAACTTTTGGGGTGGGGGTCAATTAAACATGATCTGAAGTGATTTTGCAATGAATGAAGTGTTGTTATGAACTTTAGACATTAGAGAATTTCACACACGCCTGCCAAACAATGTGTATAAATTTAAGTGGAACACAGCCTTGGTATACAACATGGTACCATATAAGTTATCAGCTGAGATGTTTTGTGCTGGTTATTTATATAAATTCATTAATCTTTCAAAACAAATAATCAATTATGAAAATCAATATATATTTTTCATACTATAACTTTGTAAAGTTTTAATGATTGATTTTAGGGTAACAATTTATTTTACAGTGCTGGTATGCATGTACGTATTATGTACTTATAATAGTCATTACCTAAACTGGGTGATTGCTAGGTTCTATCCTTCAACTTGCTAACCTTAACTAAAGTGCAACCACTTTTGGTGCTTATTTTGAATACATTAAATTGAATTTGAATGTTTTTGTATGCTAATTTTCCTGGAAAGTCTATGGATTCTCTCTTTCTCTCTCTATTTATTTATAAAGCACTTTCACACAACTGCCAATTGATCCAAAGTGAAGTGCTGAACAATCAAGAAAGACCAAGAGATATAAAAGTCAAAGCAAAAAAGATAAAACAGGCAGCTACTGACGTAACAATCACTGACATAACAATAGATAAAAAACACAAGGCAGACAACAAACAAGACAAAACGGGAAACATAGATTAAGGCTTGGGAAATGGAGTTGTAAGTAAATTATTTTTAACTAGAGATTTAAGGTAGGGAAGACAGTTCTGAAAGAGGTTGGCAGTCTGTTCCATAGAGCGGAGCTGGCAACAACAAAGGCTCGATCACCTTTGCCTTGCAGCCTTAAGCGAGGAATTTGGAGAAGACCTTGGTTGCTGGATCTTAGAGATCATTTTGGTTCATAAATAGAAATCCCTTCGGCAAGATGATGCTAGGTTATGTAAAAAACAAAGATAAAAAAACCCCCTTAAAAACAAAGATTAAAATTTGATAAATAACTGGAAGCCATTTTAGAGAAGAAATAATGGGTGAAATGTGATCGAACCTCCGACTGCCTGTCAACATTATTTAATGATTTTCAACATGTTAAATGTCTGAGGAAAAAAAATACTCTTCTTAGTAGAACAAATTTGTTAAAATATGTAGTAAATGTAAGACACGGGATGTGTATGTATAATGGTACAAAAGATGATTTCTGTATCCAGGTTTGCATTGAAGAATAAGTTGCCACCCCCCCACCCCCCCTCCCCCCCCCCCCCCCCCCCCCTGTTCTTTTTCTTAAGGTGATATTTTTTTTGCTTTTCTTAAAAAAAAAATCTTTCTGATTGTTACTTCTTTTGTCCCAGGTTCATCCCTCCATGGCCCGTTTGATTGTTGGGGACTCTGGAATAAAGATTACAAGATTCTGACCTGTTTGGATTTGAACGGGCAGGGATTAGTGTGACGCTTTGGATTATATAACATTTTGCCCTCCGCATATTGGGCGGGAGAGAGAAACAGAAAGCCAGCAGTTGCAATCACTGCTTTTACTGGGATTAACTAAGGGATTGCTTATTCAAGCTGCATATGCAAGGAGTATTTTTGAATTTAACGAAGGGATGAAAAATTGCGGCCTATTGCACGACTGTAGGATTACACTTGGATTACCCTCACTGTAGTTGCAGAGAGAATGCAGCAATGTCTACATAGAAGAAAAATGAATGTGTCCAACTGGTGTATACATTTTAGTATGCATTTGTGTGTAGATTTTCAACAGTGCTCCTGCCTTATTTTAGAGAGTGGAAAAAAATAACATACTAAAAACAATAGCTGGCTTTTACAGTAGGTTGCCCCACATTCAAATATGGCTCCTCTCATTTTGCATAATAGGTACCCCTGGAATGCCTTATCCGTCTCTGAAGTGCAACCCCTCCTTAATTTATATACTTGCTTATTATCACACTTACAAACTTAAACCTCATTAGCAAAGATTTATCTGCATTGAACTAAGTCTCCGTCCAGCTTTTGAAAATCTGTTGTTGGAACTGATCAGAAATATAATTTGTTTAGTTTTGCGTCCATTTAGTTTCGCAGGTATTTTTAGGACACAATCATTGAGTGAACAGTTAAACATGGACTGTTAAGGTGTAAATTGCACTGCTAGTTTGTTTAAGAAAAGCATGCCACGTTCATGATGATATTATTTGGTAACCAGCATTATGCACTGCAGTGAACACAGAAAGAAAGCTTGCAGTACAGCATTTTTTCTTCCGCCCATTGTCTTTTGCATAACTTATGTTCATTTTTATTCAGCTTAATGAAGACAGAACTGGAAGTTTGTGATCAACTGGTAATGCACCTTTAAATAAAAAAACAACATTTGTTAGGCAAGTTTGGGTAAATTTGATAACAATTAAATCTATTTCTCTCAAAACTATTTTTATTGAAGATTGGGTCACTAGAGTAACTAGAGTGTATTTATCAGCTCTTCAGAAATCATACATGTAGAACATCCAGCTGTGGAGCTGATTATAAATTTAAAGAAAACATTTGAGTGCTTTTACCTAAATATTTATTGGAGAAATGGCCTATTTACACTTCTGCTTTACTTTTTTTAAATTTTCCAGAGCACCACGGTTTGACATTTTTCTTTTTTGCTGTAACTTCTAAATTAACAAAACAAAATAACTCGATCGGTATTTCCGAACAGCTGTTCAGTTCTGTCTAGTGCAATGATTTCTACTTTTGTTGATCACTGCTGTCCTCAGCTCTTAAGCACTGGCTGATATTTATTTCTAGTTGATTTGTTTTCAGGGCACTCAAAAATGTATTTCAGCTATAATCAGATGGCCAGTTATTTGGTTTTGCTTTTCATTCCCTATATTTCCTTCCTTCTTTTGTTGTACCATGCTTTAGCGTGATCAGATAGATTCGGTATCAAGCTGCTGTCCACCTTGAAAATGCCAGTTTAAGATCATCCTCAAATGCTTGTATTAAGATTGTAATTACTATTAAAAGAATATTATATTAAACATATATGCATATTATTTACACTTTCTAGATCTGTATGGTTTAAAAGTTTCATTCAGATAAAATTTAACTATGAAACCCTGCATTCGTGTCCTCCAGTCTTTTCTTTCTTTATTGTACGATAAAGGTATCACTACGAACGCTGATCGCATAAATGTTTTCGTCCAGCTTAATTCAATAAATGTCAGCTCAGGAATGCTTTTCCTCTTGATAATCACATTCCCAAAGGGAATTCAAGAACATAAAAGGAGCTGAAACTATGAAAAAGTGACATAATTTTGCACAATCTCTGTTGTAATTAATGCAAGAGGTGGAAAACAATGCAAGTTCCTGTTAGGCGAGATGAGTAAGGCACCAGCAGTCTGATAGCCCAGTGTTTCATTTCTCTCTGTCTCCTGTTGGTTATCAAGTTTGCACGGATTGGTAAACAAGGAAGCTGTCGTCTCAGACTCTCTTCCTCTCTTTCTTTCAGCTCTTCATCTTTTCAGTCTACTAATCTCCTAACGGCACTACACGGTTCAGCCACACTATCTTGTTTTGTTGTAATATCTCTGCCTTACTATCAGCTTCTTGAGCAGTTTATTTCCCCCTTGTATCTCAGCCACACGATTGGAGACATGCTGTGTACTACATTGCCCTTTTGCTCCTTTAGATTACAGCAAACCTGTGTTGCCCTCTCCCTCCCTCCCTCCACATCCCTCCCCTCCTTTTCCCCTAGAAGCAATACATTGTTTTGGTGCTCTTTTGTCCTCAGGAGTTGCTCAAATGTGGCCTACACCATGACTTTACTACACAAACAGGTCTCTGTGCAGTTGGTGGCCTCCTACTGGTTAATTTAGTAGACTCCCTGCGGCTTACTGGGTATTGTGAGTATGTTGATTGAGTTTATTCCCAGCGTCAAGCTATCAGCGGTGGAAAGAGTACTGAAAAATCTAACTCAAGTGAAAGTACCATTATTTGGCAAAGATGTAGTGCAAGTATAGTAAAAGTATGTGTTCTAAATACTAATCAAAGTATGAGTAAAAAGTAGCCCTTCTAAATGTACTCAAGGTGAATGAGTAACGAGTATTACACTGAAAAAACAAAATGTAGCTTACATCAGTGGCATTTTCTTTTAAGGGGGTTTCTAAGATAAAGTATTTGCCTTTCATGGACTATAATAAATCATTTTAATGTGAGAACACATCACATTAATATATGCACCTATAATAAAGCTGACAGAAAGCAGGCAAGGTTTACGTGAAGTGGAATCTGAAACCTACAGTAAGGAGCAAATATCTAGCTGTAATATGTTGATGCTTAGGTTATACATTTTGAAGCCTGGCTAACAAGCGACACGTGCCCAGCAGTTGGCGCTGGAAACCCCGTTCAGCAATCTGTGCATGTAGTTGGAAACGTAACATTCTGTAGTGCACTTTGCGATTTCAGTAATCATTGATATTACAGCGTGACTTTGTCTTGAAGTTATTTCTTAGATAAGACATTTGAATGAGATTTTTCTCATTTTAAAAATGAAAGAGGGGTGACACGGTGGCTCAATGGTTAGAACTGTTGCCTCACAGCAAGAAGATCGCTGGTTCGAGTCCCGGCTTGGCCAGTTGGCATTTCTGTGTAGAGTTTGCATGTTCTCCTCGTGTTCGATATAGGTGAATTGAATAAACTAAGTTGGCCGTAGTGTATGTGTGTGCATGTGAGAGTGCATGGGTGTTTCCCAGTACTGGGTTGCAGCTGGAAGGGCATCAGCTGTGTAAAACATATGCTGGATAAGTTGGGACCCCTGATGAATAAAGAAACTAAGTGGAAGGAAAATGAATGATTGAATAAAAATGTCAGTCCATTTCATAATATTCAGCATATTTCAGGCAGTTCATAATGTAGTTTTGTGAATTTGTTAATGTGAAAATTCTGCGAAGTGTTAAAGTGCAATGTACTCAACAAAGGAGTGATCAGCATTTCCAGTTTCACTTCTGTTGCTGACATAATGAACAGCTTGCACTTTGACCTGCCCTCATGTTGAGGCATTTATTTTTGACAAAATCACTTTCACAACATAGTGAAATAAATCCCCTACACAAACATCCTGCTCATGTGCTTGCGATTTAGGTTGTTCAACTATAGATCTTCTGATGTTTTATCATCAGACTGAAGCTGATATGGTATAACTGACACTTTGACAAAGCTAGTCCATTACAGTGTTGAAAACAATCAATATTCCAATGACAAATAACAAACTAGTGAGATAACATTATTATTATTAATCTGCAATCCAATCAATCAAAATTCGCCTCAGAGTAACATTCTATATGTGTTTTTTTATCTTATTCCTTTAACCACAGACTTCTGAGACTCTAACCATTTGTTAAAGCTTTTTATCTTATCTTTAATGCTAAAATAAAAACAAAAAAAGCATCAATAAACGTGCAGTAATATGAGAGACATGAATGTTGCTGAAAGTGATCCAAAAATACTCCAATTGACATTTAAGTCAATTAATGTTCTTACAGAAAGCAATACTTTAGAATTGATTTATATAAATGCCAAACTATAAAAGAATTTGCTCTTTGCATTGATAAAAACAGAACCTAACACTTCATCACCACAAGGTGGCGTGAATTAGCCACTTGCCAGATTTGTTTTTACTAATGACATTTAAAACAGAAATGAATGGGTAAAAGTATTGCATTGCTTAACATTATTTTTTGTTTGTTTGCTTTTTGTAGGTTATTGTTTAATCAGTGGTTATATATTGAAACTGTATTAGCTAGATTTAACTGTTCAGATCCTTGTTTAACGTCTTTTCCAGATGCTCTCAAGAATTTATAAAGCTCAGAACTGACTAGATTCACATCACTTTGGGTATGTGTTATCTCATTAACTAATTTATTATTTTCAACATGAATAATTTACTTTCATTATTTTAATTGTTACATAGTTTTGCTTGTTTTGTAGAACAAATGAATGTTCAGTAGGATAAAACAAGCGTATTTCAGTTAACCTAATGACACGTTACCAAACGTACATAAAAAAAAAAAACTGGTGGCGGTTGATTGTTCTTTTGTTAAGGGTGTTTTTTTGGCACTGGTTATGTTTCACCTGTTGTGCAAGGAAAAAACCTCCTTTATATTTATTCGGTTGTGGGGGAGGGGCTTGAGAAGGTGGTGCATGTGTGTTTTTCTTTTTACTTTTCTGAAGCTCTGGGCAATATAAGTGATGATGTGTAAGTGCACACCTGTCAGTCGCTCAGGTGAACTCAGGGAAAACATGGATTTGATGAGCTTCTTCCTCTTGTCGTATGTGCTGATGAAAGTCACAGAAGCCTCGATGGCACAGTTCAGCCAGCCGGGAGCCTCGGCCCCTGGAGACATCATCATTGGAGGACTTTTCCCCATCCATGAGGCAGTGGTGCCAGTAAACTACACCGGCAACAACAGCATCTCTGCCCCTGAGCGTCCCGACTGCATCAAGTGAGTGTTCATCTAGTCCAGAAGGTCAGACAAATGGGAAATGGAGTCAACTGATCGTTTTTTTTTTCTCAATAAATAATTTGTATATTTATGTTGGAGGCTAAAGGTTTTAATGGTATTTGTTATTAGGAGAATTGATGGACAGTAATACATTTGTAGGGTACAAATTATTAGTTTGATTACAGTTAAATTTAGATCTAAAATTGAGACAGTCGGTCTCCGGTGGTTGTTTTTATTATTTAATTTACATAACATTAAATCATTAGGAAAATAATTCTAAATAAAACAACTAACAAATGAGGAAATTGGAGAAACATATAAATAATGAAAATTGTCAGTATAATGCAGCACACATATTAAAAAGTATATAAAACGTTTATAAAATATAAAATGGAGTAAACAAATATTTAAAATATAAAGAAAAGGGAGGCCCTAAAGTGACATGGTGGTGGAAAACCTATTTTTATATAGGAGGGTAAAGAAAACTATTTTTCAAATATTTAGCATTTTTCTCTCAAAACGTTGCGTCCCCCTAGGAAGCTTTGCAGACCTATATTTTACAGAATTTGTTCTTTTTAATAGGCAATCACTTTTTTTAATGCATTAACTATATAAAATTTATTAATATTAAATTATATAAACCACTATATACAGGCCCTTAGCCAGGGGGGGTTCAGGTGATTTAAAAGACCCCCCCCCCGCCCAACTGACAAAGTCCAGAATTTGGCCCCAATATGAGCTCATTTGTGCCCTTTTTTAGTACTTTAAATACTTTAAAACAAGGTTGACAGATATTTAATTGTTTTGTTTTTTCTAATGATGGAGGATAATACATTTGTATTTTTAAAATATGTTTGGGTTTTTTTCACATTTTTTATTCAGAATTTTTCATTTAAAATTCTAATCTCGTAACATTATTTATAAAACTGTAATAACTTACAGTTTAAATGCACACTTCCAAATAAACACTTCGCGGTAAAATGGTATGGTAAACAATTAAACACAAAATTGTAGTTGAAATATTTTTGTTGCATCAAAAAGTGTGGTTATGATCACCATCTGACAAGCTAATCCAGCAAAGATTAGTGCTTGGTATGTCCCGGAAATGCAGTATTTAAACCTCATAATTTAACAGAAAATGAGGCGAATAACTGCAAAAAGGTCCACTTTTTGAGAAAAATTAACCACCCCTTTATTAGGCTGGCTACAGGCCTGATATAGTGATAGATTTTTCACAGGAAATATTTCAAAGTTCTCAAAATTTGCAGCAACATTTGTGATAGATTATTGGGAGATTTAGAGCAATAAATTATATTTATATACATTGTAGTCTGTACTTGTCTTATATACTATTATTCATTCATTCATTCATTCATTTTCCTTCGGCTTAGTCCCTTATTTATCAGGGTTTGCCACAGTGGAATAAACCACCAACTATTCCGGCATATGTTTTACGCAGCGGATGCCCTTCCAGCTGCAACCCAGTACTACGAAAATATAAATTATTATGTAAAATGTAATTATATAAGATGATTTATTTAAAATGATTAAAATGTAAGATGTGCATCTGTGGCATATGTTAGAAGTTTTGCGATTGACACAATGCACATAGCCTAGTTCAAACAGGCTGAATGTGCATTGCAATAACGTCACAAGACACAGGTCACACACTGGACACGAAGAGCAGCACTGAACCTAAAAAAAGCAGGATTTATTTACCTTTGCCTGGCTCTGCAGATATTTTTATTTCTGATTTTCATCTGCTTGAAACAACATATTTTCTTACACCCATCCTTTCACTGTTGGTGGGAGTGTGCTCATTTGTGTGGTCGGAGCAAAACTGCACTGCACGACCTACCGAGAGCAGAGAAATGTAAACGCATAACCATCTAGAGACAGAAATGACATGCCATCACATAATTAAGATAAATAAAATAAGTCTACTTTGAGTGTTTAATAAAAAAAGTATAGACTTGTTCGGGCACCCCATAATATAATGGTAGGGGAAACACTGCAAAAGAGGGTACAAGGGCAATTAGTATCTAAAGGAACAAACCAAGGAACATGAGGATGACACTGGGGTGTGGCACAATTGGGGCAAAGCATTATAAACATCACTTTGACATATAATTACTTAAACCCTGAAGAGTTGTTTGTAGTAGATATTTAAATGTAATTTTATGAGTGTTTTGCAGTAAATGCACTTGCCTTAAAGCTATACTTTATAAAGATGCTACATAAATAAATGTGACGTGGCATGGCGAGCTGAGCTGATGCAAATTTCCACATCACGCTTATACATGAGAGAAAAACACACAGCACATATTTACATATTCATCTAAGCGACGGTACAATTAAAAAAAAGCTGCTCAGGCATTTCAGATTAGCCCTCAAATGACAAACAAAAAAGAAGTCAGAGCCTTAAAAGCTTCTTGATCCAGGCAGGGGTCATCTTAGCAATAGCTGTTTCTATTTATTTCCCATTCAACAGTGTATTGGGCAAGGCATAATCATCATGTATGTACCAATAAGTCTTTTCTACAACATCTTATGCTTACCAGAATGTCTTTTGTTCCTCTATAGATTCTACACAAAAGGTCTAAATCAAGCTCTAGCGATGATCAATGTTGTGGAAATGGCAAACAGATCCCCCATGTTGAGCAGTTTGAACATTACTCTTGGATACCGCATCTACGACACTTGTTCTGATGTCACGACTGCTCTACGGGCTGTCCATGATCTCATGAGGCCGTTCTCAGACTGTGAATCACCAAAAGATTCATCTCAACCCGTCCAGCCTATAATGGCAGTAATTGGGACCACTTCGTCTGAGATCTCAATCGCAGTTGCTCGAGATCTCAACCTTCAGATGATTCCTCAGGTAAGCCCTCGCAAGTTCTCCTCTCACAGTGCTCAAGTCAAAATTAGCTTGAGGTAACATACTGCTATCTGTTTATCTGTTATGCAGATTAGTTACGCATCTACAGCCACGATTTTGAGTGATAAAAGTCGTTTCCCTGCTTTCATGAGGACTGTGCCCAGTGATGAGTATCAAACCTGTGCCATGGCCAAACTTCTCAAGTCCAACGAATGGACCTGGGTTGGCATTATCATTACAGATGGAGACTATGGGCATTCTGCCTTAGAAGGTTTCATACAGCACACCGAAATGGAGGGAATTTGTATCGCCTTTAAAGCAATCCTTCCAGACTCACTAGCAGATCAACAAAAACTAAACACAGACATCGACAGCACCTTGAACATCATTGAAAACAATCCAAAGGTTAGAGTGGTGATCTCGTTTGCCAAATCGTCTCAAATGCAGTTGCTGTTTAAGGGGCTGCAGAGTAGGAACATTTCAAATAATATGGTGTGGGTTGCCAGCGATAACTGGTCGACAGCTAAGCATATTCTGAATGATGGCAACATCACGGATATCGGAAAAGTACTGGGCTTTACCTTCAAGAGTGGAAATTTTACATCTTTTCATCAGTACCTTAAGAATCTACAGTTTAAAAGTGAAAATGAGCCAAACAATTCATTCCTGAAGGAATTTTTAGAACTCAATGCAGGCAATGCTTCCAATGCAGTGCTGGAGCTGATGAAAAGCACAAATTTAGACAAGGTTTTCAGCATTGAGATGGCGGTCACTGCTGTTGCTAATGCTGTGGCTAAACTATGTGCAGAAAGACAATGTGAGGATTCTACAGCTATCCAGCCTTGGGAGGTAAACTTTTAACAAAATATCACACGCTTTCTGCCTAATTTTATTTTGGCCTCATCACAATTAGCATCCTAAAAGTCACTGTATATTTTCTGTTTTAGCTCCTTAGACAGCTGCGGAGCATCACTTTTGAGAAAGAAGGAGAAATGTACAAATTCGATGCAAATGGTGACATTAATTTGGGTTATGATCTCTTCTTATGGGAAGGAGATCAATCTGACATACATGGTGACGACATAATAGCAGAATATGATCCAGCCAAAGGTGGTTTCCTTTACATACGCAGTGATCTGAGTGAAATTGAGGTAATGTATACTCTTTGTTTTACCCACATATTTTCTACTGATAAAATAAAAAGCTATCTGTTTTTGTTATATTTTCAATACCACCTAAAATGTCACAATACCCAGCATCGTTTGGATGTGTCATTAAATTAACATTAAAGGGTAATGTCAGTTTCCCTCACACCCATAGGGTGCCTTTTGAATTAAATTAATTCAACGTTTTTTAATGGAACACAAAGCTTTTGAAAACTTAGACAAAGTTTTTCGGAAGAAAAAAGTTCATGCAGAGGAACACATACATTAAAATACAATCTTTCCATCAGTCTTATATTGACAATCTTATATTTCCATTTAATCTTATATTTCCATAAATCTTATAATATATTATAACATTTAGGGGATATGTTGCATCATGTTATTACACTGTTTACTTTATAAAGGTTTAGTGCACAAACTCTACATTTTAAACGACAAAAGTTAAGAAAGACTTTTCTCTTCTGTTTCTTAGCACTGCATATTGAATTTTTAATAGTATTGCATTTAGTTAAATGGCGAAAACTATGCTTTCTATAAAGCTTTCCCTAAAGCAGTGTTCAACTTGTTTCTTCTCAGAATGTGGTTTCTAAGTGTTCAAACAGCTGTCAGCCAGGGCAGTACAAAAAAACAGCAGAGGGTCAGCACACGTGCTGTTATGAGTGCCTCACCTGTGTGGAAAACCACTATTCCAACATAACAGGCAAGTTTGTTGCTGACACTTTATCTGAAAAATATGGTCAGATTTGCAAATAAATGTTTCATTTCGGCAGCAAAAGGTGTGTTGTTTCTTGAAATTAGTGTAGCATTGCTCACAAAGAAGTCACTTTCTAATCACGCAGCTATGGGAAATTTGAGTAAAATCATGAAAATGAATAATTTACTCACCCTTGTGTTTTTCAAACCTATAAGAAAATTGTTCATCTTTGGAAAAAAACTATGAAGGTATATTTTTAATGAAATCTAAGAAACCTCTGTCCCTCCATTGTCTAAAAGTCTATTAACCCAAATCTCAATACACTTGTAAAGCGATCAAAAAATGTTATCAATATGAATTGAGTGGTTAAATCCGAGTCCTCTGAAGAGACATCACTTCATATGAAGAACAGATTTAATTTGGATAAAAAGACTTGGATTTGGACATGGATTAAACCGATTCATATGGATTTATTTCTTCATCTTTATGAATGATTTGAAGCATCAGAGTTCAGGGTGGATAGACTTTCTGTGGAAGGACAGAAACCTCTCAGAATTCATTAGAAATATTGTAATTTGTGTTCTGAAGATTAAAAAAAAAAGTCTTATTTTAGTTTATAATGAAAGAATTCATCTTTAGAATCTTCATTTCCAAATCAAATGCAATGTTTTTCAATTTCAGATGCCGATGAATGTTCCCCATGTGACAGTGAGAGCATGTGGTCATTGGCCAACAGCACTGAATGTCATCCCAAGGTTTTTGAATACTTTGCTTGGAACAGCGGCTTCGCTATTGTCCTGCTGATACTGGCTGCCCTCGGTGTCCTTCTCCTCTTCTTCATGTCTGCGCTGTTCTTCTGGCAAAGACACTCTCCGGTGGTCAAGGCTGCAGGCGGCCCGCTTTGTCATCTGATCCTTGTCTCCCTGCTGGGAAGTTTTATCAGTGTCGTTTTCTTTGTAGGAGAGCCGAGCGATCTGACATGCAGGGCAAGGCAGGTTATCTTCGGCTTCAGCTTCACGCTGTGCGTCTCATGCATCCTGGTCAAGTCCTTAAAAATCCTGCTGGCGTTCGAGATGAACTTTGAGCTGAAGGAGCTTCTCTGTATGCTCTATAAACCATATATGATCGTCAGCGTCGGCATGGGGGTACAGATCATCATTTGCACTGTATGGCTGACCTTGTACAAGCCGTTTAAAGACAAAGAGGTGCAGACTGAGTCCATTCTGCTTGAATGTAACGAGGGATTCTATGTGATGTTTTGGTTAATGCTTGGATATATAGCTTTGCTTGCATTGTTCTGCTTCACGTTTGCTTATATAGGCAGAAAACTACCTCAGAGGTACAACGAAGCCAAGTTCATCACTTTCAGCATGGTCATCTGCCTCATGGCATGGATTATCTTCATCCCGATTCATGTCACCACCAGTGGCAAATACGTGCCAGCTGTGGAAATGGTTGTTATTCTTATTTCAAACTACGGAATCCTGAGCTGTCACTTTTTGCCCAAATCGTACATAATTCTTTTCAAAAAGGAGCACAATACTAAAGATGCGTTCATGAAGAATGTTTATGAATATGCTAGAAAGAGCGCAGAGAACATTAAGGGCTTGCCTGGGAATGAGCCCCAATTTAAGAGAGAGAATTCGGTCTACACAATATCCAATCTGTCACTCGTGCCTGAAGAGAAATATAAATAATAATAAATACCATGACATTTGATGCAAGAATTCAATATCGGGGGACAATGCAATAATATTGATAACAGTATGTCTTCGTTTAACTTGAATAGACTTTTTTTTTTTTAAATATATGATGAAATGCTTTGATTACTTTGATGATTAATATTTAATTGTGGAAAGTTAATGTATTTGTGTATATGTTGGAAAATATGTATTCTTATATACCATGTATAACGTGTTTAATTGCAATAATTTTACAATAAAGTTTACTCTGTTAAAATAAATGAGTGTAAAACAAAATGATTGGATTATGCTTTACAAGAATATACATTTTCAGTTGTTCTACTTATGCAGTCTCTTTGTAATTGCTTATCAAATTTGCTACCAGTATATAAAGATTTATACAAATCTATACAACAATACATAAAACTTTTCCAACATTAACTCATTTTCATAAACACTTTATTTTATTACATTTGATTTTCAGTCTTCAATCATTAACAATGAATCTAAGAAATTTAAATAAACTTTCAAACCTGATTAATAACATCATTTCATTTACATTTTTTTATTACAGTAAACTGTTTCCTTATAATAAATACTGTTAAATATGAAACTTCATCAGTAGAAATGAACAATAATCTAGATTAATAACTTCTATAAACCTGTTGTTTATTTTCTATTGTTCTGTTCATTAACTAACACTTTCCTTTTTAACTTTGCATATATCAACAACCATCTCATAGGGAAAAGAGAAAACTGTTTACTTAAAAATGAATTTTCAAGCAGCTGGCACCCATCCTATGAATCTACAGACATCGTCATCATCCATATCCATTCCAGAATGAAACTATCTTTTTTTCTGTTTGCTTTTTTTTCTGCTCTCTTTCGTGTAACAGACTCTCTTGGCTAGAGGCCTCAACATCGCTGATACTATGACATAAACTAGAGACAGCGAGAGTGCCAGAAGCTTTGACTGATTCCGTAACATTTAGATCAGCCCCAAACTCTCGCCTCAGACAGGAAAATGGGTCATGTTGCGATCCTTTTTCCACAGTCATCTGAATTGTAAGTAACCGGCACAGTCATTTAGTTCAATATGAATATAGATTTAAAGATATTATTTGGGATTATTTGCATGTTTTTCTCTGGTTTGGTGCAAATGTTAAATGTTTTCATTTTATCTTTCACTCCAGCAAAATATTACAAGCATCAGTATCAAACACCAATCTGTTTAAGAAACTTGAAATAAGTGGTATGAATGCAAATATGCAATGGCGCATAAATTGACGTTTTTAACCATGTGATTTAAAATGAGAGTGTGAATCAGTTCTTTATTGTCACTTGTGTACAACTTCATTCAGAAAAACCACCAAAGCAGACGGTGGAGCAATTGTTGCCAGTGGCATGAAGTTCTCAGGTGTTGTTTCATGGCATTCCCCCTCTCTGAACTAGCATGTCCAGTTTTGTCACCTGAACAGACACATTTCCGGCTTAACGGAAAAATCACATATACTCAGCTTTTTAGATCTTACTTTGAAACTTGATGATGTTAGGAGATAAAACTGCTGATTCTCTCATCAAATATTTGTCGAGGTGATTGAAATGACTCACCATGATCATGTGAAATGAAAAGAGTTTAAACAACCAAATAAGGAAATACTGATGGTACTGTTTTTAAAATGCTATCCTTAAACGTGGAAAAATATATACATTTTAAGTAATAAATGTATACATTTTTGTATTAGCCATAAAAATGGCTGGATAAATTACACAAGGAATGCTTGTCATCCCTAAATATATTTATGACTCAAGGATTAAGATTATTTAAATTATTATTTAGCTGCAATAGGCAAAAGTATATCCAATGATAAAAAGCTTTGCAATGTTTTAATTATTAAAAGCACAAGCTGCCAGATGGGT
>CAIGQV010001633.1:15101176-15152349 GCA_903798115.1 Danio jaintianensis
ATAGAGTTGCTTTAAAATGGTAACAGTTGAGGGAATATTATTGTAAATAATGATGTATAATCATATACATGAATATAATAATAAATGTACATTAATCATGAGGGTTTGCGCTCATATTATTATGGCTGTTCTGAACGCCTTTAACATGTTGCCCGAATGCGCGTCTGCAGTTAGGCTATTCTCTCCCTGTTCGCAGAGCCGGTGCAGACTCACTGGCCAGATAATAATAATAATAATAATAATATTTAATAAATAAATAAAAGCAAAAAAAAGATGTCGTGATCACGAGATAATTAAGTCGTTATCACGAAAAAACAACCGGTTGTTAAGTCGTGATCACGACAAAACAAGAGAGAAAAAATATTTTAATGCATGGCCTCTTAGGACTTCTGTATTATTATTATTATACCACTTCTGGATCAAAGATCAGAACTATCCGTTTAATGTTTATATCCTGGAATGTTAAATTTGGTAAGATTTGTTTTACCCTGACATTTGTAAATTATCTGTACTATATGGATCAAATCTGACAGTGAGTCCACAATTTTTATTGCTTTTGCAAATAATTGTAAAACTATGGATGTCTCTGATTAATGCATGAGTTTCATTATTATAACAGTCCATAAACAGAAAAAAGTTCTCCGTAGTCTTTTATGTGAACAAAAAAAACATTTTAGCAAATTAGATTCACAATACAGCAAGGCCTTGCATAGCATGTTCAATTAAAGTCACACTGTTCATATTTAAATGTGTAACAGAATATTTTATTTGTCTACATTTCACACATTATCAGCATTTGTCCTCGAGGAAAGCAATAATCTCCTCTATACTGTCGGTTTGTACTAATGATAACTTAAAACATAGATGCTTTTTTTTTTCCTGATGCGAAAAAAACAACCCGAACTTAGAAAACATTGTACAAACATGAGAAATTTTACAAAACTATACACAATTGAATGTGCTTGATAAAGTTTCATTTTACAATCTCAATGATTTGTTTCTTTTGTAAATATAATGAATTTTCCTTATTATAACTCTTATTTGGGTCAATCAAAAAAACAATGGGTGCAAGTCATTACTGGGCTGAACAGAAGAAAAAAAAAAACACTCAAAAACTGAGAGGAACTTTGTGCCAGACAGGTTTCATTACAAATGCAAACTTCTGCATGTAAATTCAGTTGAAGGGCTTAAAAAAAAAGAAGAAAAAAAAGAATAAGAAATCACAAGAATTTAAACCATTCCTTAAAGTTAAAGTTATGGGAGCGTTAGTGGGGACATATGAGGAAAAGCTCTCTGAATGAACAAATGTTACGAAAGACGCTTTCCGTACACAACTATTTCACTGCACACCAAGACCATTTCACTGAAAAACCTTCTCCTCCTACCCTCAATGTATATATAATATACACATTTGACTACATCTCAACACTAATGCGATCATTAAATAAATCAAATTAAAGCCAGTCCGCACAAAAAGAAACACTTTCAGGTGAGATGAGAAAAAAACAAACCCTCAATGATATGCATACATACAAATAACTGCATCTTGGTGATCACATGACCACACTTAAATAATTGCATGCAATGCTTTTAACGCTTTAACAGCAGTAGCAAAGCGGGCGCTGAGAGGAAGTGGTCTGGTCGGACACCATGGACCGATTCCTTCCAAAAAGCACAATAAATACGGCTCTGAATCTCCCAGGTCAAAAACGTCAGAATAAATAGTGTAATTAGGCATGACATGCCCTCAGGATACACTGTGAACAAACACAGCGCGACATGAATGATGGGCGCGTTTGCACACAAAGTCGGGGAATTCATCCAAACGCAAATGTATCAATGCAAATACATTACTCGGTCTGGCCAAAGAGTATGTTAGACCTTGTGAATTCTGCCACGCAAGAACACACAATTGTTTGCATAGAAGCATTTACTTCACAAGAGCAAAGAACTGTTGGGGCTAAAGGCTGGGTGTCTGTCACACACTTCGTTTTCTGATTGAAGAGGTAGTTTCACATTTCTCAAGGGATATGGAGTAAAGTTTACTTTGCAGGACACCAGTGCCTAATAATAATGATGATAAAATGCTTTTTGTATGTCACAACAGGACTTCGACTACAGCTTTGCCCTCCTTCTGTATGATCTCACAGATCTTCTCTCGATAAAGGAGCTTGGAAGATGGGGCTGGATGGAAATGGAAGATTTAGTGGGTCGGTTTGGGGTGCACAGGAGTCTTCCCTGCTGCGAGTGTCAGGGTCTCTGTGTCTCTGGAGCTGAAGAACTGCGCTGCGGAGGAGGAGGAAAAGGAGACTCCGGGCAGGATGGAGGATGCTTGGCCAATAGCGTAGGGATGAAGGTTAGAGCTGAAAGCCTTCCATCGGCCCCTCAGACTGCTGGAAAATGTACTGGCCTTGATTCTGATCCACCTGCGGGACAATACTGGCGTCCTCCTCCTCCACGCCGAAGTAGTGCTCGATCAGGTCAAAGGCCTTCTGGTAAATCTCCTGATTCTCGTGGCTCTGCAGGAACTCAATCTTGTCCAAGCCTGAGGGGACAAATCAGCCAAACAAATTTGCAAACAGAAAGTAAAAGAGTTTGCATGAATGAAAAGCAAGATGTTCCAAATTTGCATTCGGATTTTGAGGATATTCCCTAATACACAAGTCCTACTTTCATAATTGGAAATGCAATGTGACTTCAAAAGCAAATTACACAATATAACTGACATCAAGCAAGCAAAACAAGGAGGTGTGCAAACATTTGAATTGGCACTTAATGAGTGGCATGTGAGATGTTGAATTGCACATTTCCCATATACCGCTAGTATCAGTTTTGCTGCAAATAAATTTGGGTTTATAGTAAATGTAAACATAGTAATATAGTTTATAATGAATGTCACTACCACACTTTTGGTTTGTTTTACATTTTTGGTTTCTTTTTTGGTTTCTAAATAAATACTGTAAAAATGTATATTTGCTGTGGAGTGAGGGGATCTAAAATTAATATTTAGAGTGTTTTTGAGTGCCGTTTCATCTAGGACTAATGATTTATTGTGCTTTTTGTGATATTATCGAATAAAATGATAACATATGACCATTGTCACTTATAATTAGTTTTCAAACTTAATCTTGAAATAAATTTACATTATTTTCCAAGTTATTCCACGTTACTATGTGAGAATTTTTAAATAATTAAAAGAAGGAGCAATTTTTAATAAATTAAATATTGTAATGACAAGCAAAACTAGAAATATTTATTATGTCTTTTGCCAATGAATTCTGTAAAGCAATATATTGAAATACTCACAGAATTTTTAAACATGTATTATAACAACAACAACAATAAAGAATGATAGAAGTCAAACTCATCTTTTTTGTTTTTGCACAATACATCACACTACCACATACAATTACATTTAGACAATATTAAAATGGTTTTGAGCTTAGCACAATGTCAAAGAACAATCTTTTTATTCAACTTTCTTCTGTGAAATGATGTGACGTCTTTTTCCAAATGAGGCAGAAATTATATCATTTAATAGTATTTGATTCAGTGATTCAACTTTGTTATCCTATATCCCAATCAAAACCGCAGTATATGATGATTAGTCAGAGGTGGTGTAGTATGCCTACCGTAAGCCTCTTCAATGAGGGCGCAGTAAGGGTTGATGCCAGTTCCATTCTGCTTGGACTCCTGTTCTCCCAGTCTGAGGATGTTCTCCAGGCCGTTCAGAGCCACCTGCACGATCTTCGAGTCCATCACAGTGAGCAGGTCACACATGGGCTTTATGGTGTTGAGAGAAACCAAATACCTGTGTGTGTGAAGCACAATTACATCCATTCTTTCACAAAACATTACAACTTCTTAAAAAAGTGCTTTAATTAATTAGCAATTCTTTACTGCATTTTAAAAGGTATGATTAATAGTGTTCATATTAATTGTAGTGTTCCAAGTGACCTCGTAATATTAAATTAATTTGAGAGTCCGAGATTACATAAAAAAATAAAAAAATAAATAAATGAATGAGGATAACCCTTTACTAAACCGCCAACTATGCCGGCATATGTTTTACGCAGCGGATGCCCTTCCAACCGCAACCCAGTACTGGGAAACTGCTCAGTATTACTATAATCAAAATCCTTATGTAAATTTACTAAACCCTTCACGTCTAGATGATAACCTAGGACAGCATGCGGGGGGTTTGTTATTACATAACCTGTGGACTACATAAGAACATAAAAATTTTAAAAAAGCATTCATGCAAAATGATTCTTCCTTAATCCCAAAAAAATCCTTTTAAATTCTGAGAACAAGGTAAAACACATAGCAATAGCCCACAGCGCACCTGATCTGCTCTGGTGTGCCTCCTGAGGTGGCATTGGTTATCGCCCACGCTGCCTCCTTCCTGGTGCGGAACTCAGCTTTCTGCAGAATCTCGATCAGCACTGGGAATATGTTGGAATCAATCACCGCCTGCAACAGAAAAGCATCAAGTCACAACTGTTCCGACACAATAGGGCTTTTTGCACTGCGCTTAATTTCGGTTTACCATTGTTCCAAACCCCAGGTTAACTTGAAATTTTAGATTCTTGGTTAGCGCCGCTTTTGTGTTGATTGGCGCTGCAGTGCATTAAATTACAATGAATAATGATGTTTGTGAAAATTTTACAGCTGGATGCTTAGCAGCTGACAACCAAATGTGTGCCTCAAAATTTTTTTTTTCTTCGTATTTTTTGGAGGGGGGGGTGGAGTGTGGGGAGCAAAGAAAGAAAGGGAAAGAAAGGGAAAGGATCAGCAAAGGAGCCGGAAATCGAACTCAGGTCGACGTGAACACCTCAGTGTTATGTGTCGACGGTCTAACCACTCGGCTATTGGCGCCGACCCTTATATGCTTTAGTAAGGTGTTTCGACTTACAACAAACAATGGAAAGTTCAGTTAGTGTTCACCAAGTAGGACATGTTTCTAGATTAACATCTATGTTGATCCTGGAACAACATTCTAATCAGTCAATCAGATTTAAAGGATACATTTACAGTTATGTTAAGTTTAGGCTTACAGTTAGGGTTATGTGCTTCTACATCATTGTTATCCAACTATTAATCCCCTCTCATTTCAGGGAATAATTTTAATATATATATATATATATATATATATATATATATATATATATATACACACATCACACCCACAAGATAGTTAACTTAAATCTGGAAAAAAGCCACCAACATCTTGGATAGCCTGAGAGTGAGTAAATTTTCATTCTTTATTTTTGGGTAAGCTATGACTTTCATTTTAGCCTTGGAAATTTCTTTTTTTCTTCAATTCCGCTTAAAGTATAACGGAGCCGTTGTACATGTGGTGTCAATCCTATGGTAGTTATTCTGAAGTACCTGGATTTGCGCTCTGTTCCCAGCGGTGATATTAGAGACGGTCCAACAGGCCTCTTTTTTGATGGATTCCTTTGGACTGCTGAGTAAATGGAGCAGGCAGGGCAGAGCGGAGCAGTTCAGAATCACCTGACATACAAAGCAGAAAAACAGGTCAGAAAACTGCTTCAGTTGGACACTATCTGGACAACTCAGCATCTAACAAAAGTTGCTCCACTACCTGGGTTTGAATATCATCTCCGGTTACAATGTTTCCCACTGCTCTCAATGCAGGAGACACCACTTTGTAATCACTATGCCTGTTAAAGAACAACACAGATGGATGTTAATCTAGTTCAACAAAGGTTATTGCTTGCATTAGCATGTCTGATCCTCACATGAGCAACTCCACCAGTCTGCGGCACACTCCTGAGTCAATGACTGTCTGGATTTTGTCATTGGGTCCGTCTGACAGGTATGAAAGAGCCCAGCAAGCATCTGCAAGAACGTCAGGATCGCTGCTAAAGAGCAATCTGGAGAGCACGCTCAGACAGGGTGACACCTGTGAAGACGGAACATATACTTTAAGTATATGTATCATGTTTACAGAAAAAATAAAACAATGGTTTACACAAAGAGAGTGATTGTGTGGATCAAAGAAACTTGATAACTGTGCGTTCGGAATGTGGTTTATCCAGAACTGTTTTGGGATCTCACCTTTGCGAAGTCCGGAGGGGGATTTTTCCCTCTGCACAGGTTTGACAGAGCCCACACTGCGTTTCGGGTGGTAGTGAGACGATTTGATTTTGCAAGCAACCTGCAGAGAAGAGTAGAGAATAAAACCGTTGTGCCACACAATCTGACCACTAGTAGAAAAGACTTTTATTTAACGCTGCAGCAGAAAAATGCTAAAGCATTGCAAAAAGCAAGCACAAAACACACATCAGCAATTTGAAACAAAAACATTTCATGACATAAGGAAGTTTTATTCAGCGTCAGCTGTTCTTATGAGGATAAAGCTCCAAATCATGAAACAGCTACCAACGACTTCCTTGAACACAAAGACACTTCCAAGAATTTTCCAAGATAATTCCAAGAACAAATAATATGCAACTTTCTACATTGATAGAGAAAAAGACCCATTCAACAAGAATCAATCAATTGTCACAAAATTTATTTTGTTTTTTAACTGAATAGTTTTTTTTGGTTTCCTTTCTCTTTGGTTTCATCAGATAAATAAAGCATAAATGTTTATCGAAAACCAAATCAGCATATAAGAATGATGTCTGAAGGATCATGCATGCAAAACTGAAGAGTAGTGGATGCTTAAAATAGAACTTTTCCAATACAAGAATAAATAACATTTTATTATTAAAACATAAATAACTAAAAACAGTTCAATTCAAATATTACAATTTCACAAAATTACATTTTATGATAGTTCTGATGTAGTATTTACTCATGCCATGCATAAGCTCCTTCCTGTTGTTAATTCATTTAAATCTGTAGTGAAAAAAACATCAGAAGTGTCACTTCACAACTGCTTTTATTTTTAATCTATTTTTAAATTTTTCATCTGTGAAAAATTGTTGCTCCAAAAACTATTCACTAACAAAATAAACACTGCTGTGTGGCATGAGACATTAACAGCTTTGGCAAAGATGAAGGGACCTGCGCAATTGAGATAACAGAGAGCTATTCACCAGATATTACACAATTCCCAAAAAGCACCAAATATAAAGGCATGCAATCACAGTTTCGGTATCAGTAGAAGACACTCACTGCTGAAGAGAGGGCAAGATGCCACAGTTGAGGACATAATCTCTGCATTCTGCATTATCGCCAGCAATATTTCCTAACGCCCACACGGCCTGCAAAACAGCCATACACAACAACACTTTCATTGTGCTCTGGGGTCTGGAGTAAACCAGCTACCGGCTGAAAAGAATGAAACAAATGACAATCTATTAAAAAAAATAAGAATAAAATAAATAATAATAATCACCTGCTCTTGTACATCCTCGTACTCTGAGTTGAGCAGCTCTATAAAAATGGGCACAGCTCCTGTCTCAATGACCACCTTGGTGTGTTGGAAGGTCCCTGAGGCAATGTTGGTCAGGGCCCACGCAGCTTCAAACTGGACAAAGCAAGCAACAATACATCTTAAAAATTGGTTGTAATGGCAATGTAGCATTCGCAAGGCTTTTGCAACGACATGTTCTTACCTGCAGTGTGCAGTTATCACTCCTTTTTAGGAATTCAACAAATTGGTTGATGACACCAGGTGTGCTGATGACCTCATCAATAGGAGGGTTGGGCTCTGAGGTAAGCAAACAACATTTTAAGTGTACCATTAAACGACTGTCATCCTGGAGTCTATAAGAGCTTCTGTGAAGATACTTACCTTTAGAGAGTAACTTTCTGAACTTCTGAGTGGCTATTAGCTGTTGGTCTGGATCCTCAGAGAAGATCATCTGAATCATGTCTTGGGTTATAACTCCTTCCTGCAGAGATAATGTTCATATTACATGTGGTTTTTAACTCAATAAATGGACAATATGAGTCTTGTGCTTTACTATCACCCTATATTCGTTTTATGTGTGTATTTGAATACATTCAGGGGCAGTAAGATTTTTTTAGTTATTATTTTTTTATTCATCTAGATCAGGGGTCTCAAACTCTAATTGGCGGGGGGCCATTTCAGTGACTGACAATTTATAGGAGGGCCGTTTTAACATTCAAGCACAAGAAAAAATTGGAAACGTGACGGAATTGATGCATCTTAGGACAACAGACATGACGTTTATATTTCAAGCATTACCCGTCACCAGTGATAATGCAAATTAACACGTTTATCGTGTCACACATCAGCTGCTGAAATATATCTGTGGTTGTTGTGTGTATGGCCGAGCGTTAGACACACACTCAGTCATTCTTCCACAGAGTATATGCAGTCAAAACTCCAGCTTTTTGTTTCTTGTTGTACATATTGAAGGGGTAGTTTAAATTGCTATGAAAAACTACAAATAATAGGCATAATAATTATTATTCTGTCTCAACCAATTGTACTGTCCAGTAGCGCAAGAACAGCAGAAAGCAGTCTGGGTAACTTAAGTGACTTTACTGGCAATAGTTCTTCTCAATATCTTTTTTTTTTGTAAAACTACAACAAAGAGGGGGAAAGTATGTACATATTCACATTAACTTTAACTTATTCAATTCAACTAGCAGTAGAATTTTACTAATGTACATAGTTTTTATGCAAACCTTAATAAGCATATGAGGAAAATCTATTAAATGAGACCTTTTGAATCGAATATTAACAAAATTATCATATTTGTTACACCACCAGCATAACGTGTAAGCCATGAAGAAGTGTTTGTACAACAAAATGCAAGTGGTATAAAACTGATAATGATCAAAAATAAACAAAAATAGAGCTTTAGTAAAAATAGAGCACTTACAGACATGGAAATAAAACGCATGCGTGTTACTCGTTCTCGAGAAAATGAAAGTAAAACTAATCTGAATGCAGTACTATAAATGTCGACTAGGTGGCGGATCAAAACCACAAGTGGCTAGATGCAACTGCACAACAATGATAGTGGTTCAAAAATATATGTTTTGGCGGGCCGAATCTCTGAGACAGGGCCGTAAATGGCCCGCGAGCCGGCAGTTTGAGACCCCTGATCTAGATAGACAGACAGAGTTTTTCCTGGCTCAAAATGAGGCGGAGGTGGTATCCCCTTCTGGTGGTGGTATTTTCCCCTCCCCCTTCGTACTCTAGCTCTTATTTCTCTGAGCACTAAAAGTTCCTTTGTACAAGTAGCACTGTTTGTAATGCCTATTCATGTTGAATTGCTGAATGCCTCCTCATTTGTAAGTTACTTTGGACAAAAGCATCTGCTGCTAAATGACTAAATGTAAATGTGTTCAGATCATTAAATTTAGCTACTTGGAATAAATAGATTTTGCATTATTCTTGTAATCTTATCAAGAAAAACATTATCTTATTTAAAAAAAAAAGCTAACATTAAATGTAATTAAATGCATGAGCAGAGAGCATCACATGATTTTTGGCAAAAGGCAGAGGTTGTAAAAATGTTTCAAATAACTTCTGTAAAAATTAAATGTCATAATAATCGGCCAATTTAAAAGGCTTCACATTATGCAGCACTACTGAACCAAGCCCATGGCAAAACATTTGTCTGACCTTTGTGAATTTTATTAATCAATCATTTGCATAAGAGAAAGGGTGTTTATATAGTGTTTCGACAACAACAACAGACTGGAATACTTACACCTGATACAGGTACAGTGGAGCTGACATCAGGGTCCTGAATGGGGCATTCGAGCATGGACTCATCACCAGGTGGTACAGACACATTCCTCCTCTTGAACAGCTGCAGAGAGTATAGAACAATTTACTATTTATATTTACACAGAACAAATACAGCAACAAAATAAATCCGTAATAAGCAAAACTGCAATTTAGTGTAATAGATGACCTGCTCCTCCCTCTTCTGTTTACGAAGCTGTATCCCTTCCTCCTCTCTCCGTCTCCGCATTTCCTGGGGGTTCAGGGCTTTATTCTTGTAGCTCTTCATTCGATAATTTTCTTTGCCTGGGCTTGCCATTGCATCTTCAGATAAGCAAAAGGAATGTAGTCAGATTTTTATCCTGGCTGATACTCAATTGTGGTCTAAAATCTGCACATTAACTGTGCAATGCCCTATACTACAGCAATGCAGAGGAGATTCAAAACTAGTCAAGCTAGTATGCAGGTCTCCTCATAACTTGAGTTAAATAAATGAAAACAAAAAAACAGGTTTATCTGAAAGCAATTGTGCTTACTTGTATTTCCTGTGTAACCCCACTGAGCACTAATTGACATTTTGCATGTTGAACTTTGATTATATAACGTTTGTGTTTCTCGTCTTCTATAAAACAAGACATATTAACTCAAGCTTTTGTCCGTTTTATTGGCTGCTCTTCATTTTGACGTTGTCCTTTAGAGTTCTGTTGATTATAGAAGCAACTTTGCAACTACATGTCAACAACTATCACACAGAATAGCAGAAGATTGCTTTGGCCTATTAACACCTGGTATAAACATAAATTTCAGTTGATCAGATCACAGGTACGGGAGACAGTTGGTTAAATTTGTTTTATTAATCCTCTTTTACCCACCTCTCTGATTTATTCAAACAGAGGCTCTATGTATAGGCAATATCTGGTCTTTTGATCAAATACTGCAAAATAACCTCATTATTATTTATATATGAACAACAGAAAATTATATACAGAATATAGAAATAATATGCAAAACATTATTGGTTTGCTACAACCAGTATGGGTTAATAAAATAAAATTTCTTTTTGTTCCTTTGAAACAAACTCAAATGACCAAATGACCATCTACACCACAAAAGAAATTCAGTTTGATGCATTTTCTAATACCTCTGAAAGTGGTTAAGATTTAAAAAAACATTTAAGAACCCAGTTACACCTGTGTCAGCATTGTTGACTAGTAACAAAATGCATTATAATACCAGGTCACAGCTTGATTGGGGTTTCAGGTTAGGCCTGCTAGAATGTGTTGACGTACTTGCAAAGTTATTTCTAGTCTGTAGAATGTCTGTTGAGGGAACATGAAAATAGATTTTACACAGTCTTCCAATACACTAATAACTACAAATTGTCATATCTCTGTAGTTGTAGTTTGGTTATAGCACTTGTAGTTCATTAATATTGGTCTGTCCAGACTCCAGCACAGAGCCAGATAGAATCTGCAGACTTTTTTTTCCTATTTCTGTGCCCAATTTTGTACAAAATCTCAGAATTATGCAGAATGATTTTTAGAGTATAGGAAATTAAAACTTAAACTGAAATGTAATTCATTTTTTTTAAACATTTTACTTAAGGTTTAAGGTGGCTACCCACTGCTCCTGGTGTGTTCAGGGTGTCTTTGAACTTGGATGGGTTAAATGCAGAACACAAATTCAGTGTATATGTTACCATATCGGGCCACAAGTCACAACTTTCCTTTAAAATAAAACTTTCCTTTTAGCAGCTGAAATATTGTGAAGAGCTTAAAAATGTGTCAAAATAGCTGCAGGGATTCCTCTGTCACACACACAAGTGAAGGACATGCGTTTATGATCCTTACACTGAACTGTAATAGATAACATGCCATTTAAAGTCACACCTAATGACATAAATGCATGCTTTTGGTTTATTACGATGTCTTTGGCCCATGTTGCATTCATATTTAAGTTGAACCACACAAGAGTCTGTGAATGTGCTACCTGTCATTTCAGTAGTATGCTTGTTTGGTGAAGAAGAAAACTTTCCCATAATACCCACTTATTTAAATGAACTGCATAAAGTAACTACATTTAATCAAACCAAACCTGCCAAGTGCAAAAATATGCCTAATAATATCTACAATAATCAATTTTGGTCCACATTCCTGATTAGGATTTTAGTCCATCACAGTACATGTTTAATCCACCCAATAAGATAAAAATCAAATTAGCCTCTTCAAAGCCACACAAAAAAAGCATGTTCTACAAAATGACGGTCTGGTTCGCCAACCAGCATCGATGTATGGGAAAAGCGCAATAACAATGAATGGAGGCTGTCAACCCAACATCAGCTTACACTGAGGACAACAAATCACGCAGGTTTGCACTGGAACAGCTTGACATTTAACAGAAGTGTAATTTGTAGAAGGGACTTTCACTCTACTGCTTAAAACATGACGTCGACGTCTTCTCTAACTTCTGAATACTTGGTTTACATAAAGCACTCGTGTTTTAATCGGATCAGCTGGTTAGGTTGGGATTGATGGGGAAGACTGGAGTCATTTTGCACACACTAAAACTTACCATATACCACATAAGCAATTCTATTTAAAAAAGGACTTAAAGCATCTTTAATCATTAATACAAACCGATTATTGTGACTCACAACGAAATGTTCCTGATATTTAATTTTCAGTGACGTTAGTGCAACCGGCACACGCTTTAACCAGGTCAACGTGGATCAAAAAGTATTTTAAAACCACTAGTACATTTTAATACGTTACAGGTTTATAGTGGGTCCAATCCTACATGCCTCTTCACTTTCACCCGGATCTGTGATCAGCTTCCTTGGGCTAACATGCTAACCGTGTTTTGCTAGCTTGGATTGAACGTCAAAACGCCCCTCTGCTATGTTTAAGCGCCCTGCTCTATCATTCACTCTCTAAAAAGAAACGTCACTGACATTTTAGAATGTATACGAGTCTTACCCATTAGTTGTAATCTGGAGAGAGAAATACTGGCCGTGTGTTTTTAAATTTCTCTCAAGACCCTCCCGAGTATCTCCAGCTGAGGGCAATATGGCGTCGACTGGAGAGGAACGTCATCTCCGCTGCTGTTTCCGGTTTTCGCGAGCGGCCTCATTCAATAACAAATGAAAAGTGAAACGGCCGATTGTTGGTGTTTGCATGTTTTCTTCTGTATACGTAAGTAGCATACGAATGACTATTTCAACATAATCGTAGAAGGAATTTTTATGATTGTTGTGCATGAAGCGATTATATGAACGCTTTTAGAGCGGCGGGATTCATGTTATTGTGTAAACGACTACTTAACCGGTTTTCTCGGTTGAAACAATCAATACACAACGTCGCGTCAGGTGCATCTTTATGAAACCCCAGGTTTCCGGTTAACTGAGGTCAAATTGTCACGTCTGAGTTTTGCCTTTGTAAATGCACCATCAAAAGAAAAGCTGCACTTAGACAAATTTGTCAAAATGAAGTGTCAAATTATGTCAGGTAACATTATACTATATACCATATATTATGACAGCACTCATATCACATGCATTCGTAAAATTCAAAATAAACTAATATTACATTTCCTTCAAAAGCTGTTTGAATTATTAAGGATGATTTTGTCATTTAAATGTTTTTTCTCTTGATAGCATTGTTTATGAATTTGAAACATTTTTTGAAGTCACAATAACTGTAGTGAGTGTGAAAGTTTGGCTTAAACTCATGGCAATTTAATCTGTTTGTTTCACCCAGCCTCAAAACAATGCCTGTGTGCGACATCTGCTGTGAAGAGCTTCCGTCTGAGGCAGAGATGAGAACGCATCTCTTGCTGAGCCACATGGAGAATATGATGGTCTGTCCATTCTGCTCTTTATCCGGGGTCTCGTATGACGAACTGAGCTTCCACATCAACACCGCACACACGGAGAAAGATTACCAGGACACAAATGTGACACTGGTTAACACTGGACAGAAAAATTACTGCATTGCTAAAAGTACTTCCAATGTAAATGCAACAAATGCACGGAAAGTATCTCAAGCCTTACCTCAGCTGCTTCCTCAAGTCAATGTTATGGCTACCCAAATTACAGGGACTAGTCTTTCCCAAGGACCCTCAACTAGTTGTAAAAGTTCACCACCTGCAGCAGCAACAGCGAATGGTGCAATAAAACTGGTCAGAACAACACAAACACCCAATAATGACACCAGAAGGAAGAGTGAAGATGGGCACCAAAAATCAAAGCAGAAGCGCTTTTCATCACCTATAAAAGGTGCTCTTGACTTTACAACATCAAATTGATTTTACATTTCAAAAGTCATTAAACAACACAGAGCAGAGTATTTGTGCATCTCAGAGCAACATGAATGAATAATTTGAGTCAATGATTCAGTGATGGATTAAGAAAGGCGTTAACTTTTTTCACAAAGGCGTTTGGTTTCTATATGAACCAGTGGTTTTGAATGAATTATTTGAATGCATGAGTCAGAGAATCACTCAATAAGACAGGTAGTCACCTAATGGTATGTTTATTATCATATTAATTTATCATGACTGGCATAAAGTAGTGAAGATACCTGAACAAAAAACAAATTCAGCAAAATATTGTTTAATTATCGTTAACAAAAAAAAGTGAAATATTAAAAAATGTTTTTGATAGAAGTTTCAATTGCCCACCAAGGGAACATTTTGTTTGATCAAAAATATTGTAAAAGCCATAATTCTATGAATAAAATACTACAGTTTCTTTTCATGCAATTCAAATGATAAAGTATGATTGTAAATTACTCCAGTTTTACATACAGTTCAGTCACATGATTCTTCATAAATAAATCTAATACACAATTATAAGATAAGCATTATTAGGTTTTAGATACCAGTATTAGTATCTGACATAAATACTCCATACTAATACTTTTCTCTTCGTTAATTGCAGAAGGATGCTTTCCGTGTCCCATGTGCAGTTTGGTTTACAGTAACTGCTACACTCTTCAGGAGCATGTTGAGCTTCATCTACAAGACCAAGATATAGCTGAAGGTTAAAATTAACCACAATATAACTGCAACAAGTGTGTTTGTGTGTTTATTTTACAATATTTTCATCACTAACTATATCTGACATCTGATGGTTTTTCTTCTTAAGGAACTGGCTCTGATGTTAAAACATCATCTGAAAAATCTGCTACAAGCAATGACAGAGTGGGTGAGTTAGCAGCAAAGTAGTTATTTTGGTAATTCTGCTCATTTAAAAAGTGGATAGGCAAGCTAATTTGGAAATGTACAAATGTGATCTTCAGGTGGAATGAGTTATGAGTGTCCGATGTGTTCTCTGAGGTGTTCCAGCAGCAGTTCACTGCAAGAGCATGTTGAGTTGCATCTGGACTACAGCTCAGCCTCTGCTACAGGTATGTGCAGATTAAGTACACACTGAGTTTACTTAATATCTGTAATGTCAGCTCCAGGGTTCCCATGCAGGGGTAATAGAATTACTGGATGATAATGGACTTTAAAAGCTCTATTCCAGACATTGAAAGTCAAGGAATTGTATTTTTCTGTTCGTCATTTTTAAATTTGACTTCCCATTTATCAAAATATATATTTTTTGATACAGTGTTTTTTTAATCACATTGATTCATGTGTTTTGCTTGTTGTTATGCTTAGGCTATTTTTCGCTGCTATTTTATTCCTTTCCCACTTGTCAACAAGCAATTCAGTCACCAATACTGTCTGTCTGTTTTTTGTCTGCTCACTGGTAAACCAGTGACTGCAGGATTTTTGGGAAATTTTCCTGATTAAAATTTGCTGAAATATTTGCAGCATTTTTATTTTGCTAAAATCTCAGTAGCAATCACATTAGAAAAATCATGTTAAGATTAAAAATTTTAGTGATCGATACAATGAACATAGCCTTGATCAAATAGGCTTTGGCTAAATGCACATAGAGATAATGTCACATGACGCATCTAAAGTGGTTCCTAAGGAAAAAAGTTGTCTGACAACTCAAGGTATCGCACATCGGATGAACACTTATATACATAAGACAACAGTATATATTCTTGTTATTTGATATAGATTGATATTAGATATAAAACAGTGCACATGCTTGGCCAAAATTTGAAGGATATCTAGGGCAATTAGAAAAAAATTGTAAGCTTCTTTAAATTTTGCACCATTTGCTTAATTTTTATATTAAATTCAGCAATTGCAGAATTACAAAATTCTGGAGGAACTGCTCAACACAACATGTGCCTGTTTTTCTATTCATTATAGGTCAAGGAAATTCAGCTTTTTGTCTTAATTATTTCAGTGAAGTCAGGGAACTTTGCATTTGGCTTTGAGTGGGAATGCTGCAGCTCACATTATGTTATAAAAACTGTTTTTAACCGATGTTTTCTGAAAGAATCTGTCTTGGGTTCATTTCTTTGGTTGTTTTAAGGTCATTCACCCGGAGACCTGACTCTGGCCAGGAAGCTTCAGGAGAAAGAGGAGCAAAATTGGAGGGAGGTACAGACCAGGCGGGAAGCTGAAGACTTTAAGAAGCTCCAGGTAATCTACTGAAAACCCCATTGTGAGAATTTAAATAAATGTTTAACCAGAAATATGTTTAATTATTCTTGCTGTTGACCCACAGCAAACACACTTATTGCATTTTTCTTTGTGTGATTTCTTCAGAAGCAGTTTGGGCTTGATAACAGTGGTGGCTATCGGAAGCAAATGGAGAGGAATCTGGACAGGGCTGTGTCCCGAGGTCAGATGCTTCCTACAGATTTCCACAGGAAGAGAGCGGAGATGCTTGAGTCTTTGGCCTCTGGGGTGGATGATGGTCGAACCAAAACTTCAGGTCTGATTTCGACTGTTATCATAGTGCCACACCAATAGTCTCTACTTACTAAGTCTGGCTGGATAATTATTAGGATGAAATTTGATATCTTCTCAAATTAAGTAGAGATAAGCCAGTGTTCAAAACTTTGGAGTCTGTATTTTTTAAATGTCTTTGACAGAGATAGAAGAAGAATAGAACAAGCTCACCAACACTGCATTTATTTGGGGAGAAGAATACAGTTAAAAGTAATGTTTAGAATTTTGTATTTAAAATAAAATGAAGCGATATCTGAGATGTCAGTACTCAATTTTCAGCAACCATTGATCTTTCAGAAGTTATTATAATACTGATTTCATGCTCAAGAAACATTTCTTATTATCAACATTGAAAACAGTTGTGCTGCTTCAAAGTTTTGTGGAAACTGTCAAACAATGGAAATATGTATATATATATATATATATATATATATATATATATTATAGTAATGGGAATAGAATCTGTTTTGCTGTCACATAAATGTGTCCTTGCTGGATAGAAATATAATTTTATTAAAAACAACTTACTGACCTAATCTTTGAAATGGTAGAATATTTATATATTCATAATTGGTATAGAATTAGACATTGGTTTAAAAATATAATAATTTTATTATTCAGTAATAATAATAAGTTAATAATAAGAATATATTAGTATTAGTATTATTATTATTATTATTATTATTATTATTATTAAGTAGCAGTAGTGTTTTTTACATAATCAAAGATTCAAGAATTGTATCAAATACAATTATATAAAACAATTGATGAATGTGTTTATTTGATTATTAGATATGTTTATTCAGTAATAATATTATTAGAAATAATGAAATATTAGTAATATGTTTCTAATATAGTTTTGCCATTCTAAATTCATACAAAAAAACAAACTGCATCAAATAAATTGATATTAAGCAACTGAAGACTTTCAACCATCCTGTTTCAGGTCTTATGGAGGCTCTGTATAAATATTACCAGAGAGACACGTCTGGCTGTGCGCATGTCTGGCTTTGTGCTGACACTGATCACTACTCCTCTTCGGAGGGGGACAAAGGATGGGGATGTGGATACAGAAACTTCCATATGCTTCTTTCATCTTTGCACAGGATGGAGCAGTATAAGCTTTTACCTGGTAACATAGTGTTGTTCTTGTAGCTCCTTGTAGATTTTCACTCTTACAGTTACAAGTAAAATAATATTTTCCCTCACAGTTTCAGTTCCCAGCATTCCCAGAGTCCAGGCCTTGATGGAAGAGGCGTGGGCTCAAGGTGCAGATCCTCAGGGGGCTTCACACTTCAGCCATCGGCTGCAGGGCACACGGGCTTGGATAGGAGCTACAGAAATATATGCGGTCCTCACTTCTCTTAGTGTGAAGTACGTATTAAAGCTCAAAGCTAGCATTCACATAACAACTACAATTCAGAAAATTTAGGTGTCAATGTGCATTAATTTGAGCTTAAGTGTAAGTGAAACTGAATCCAAAATCACCCCTAAATTAGTCTACTAAAACAGTTCACTTAAAGGCATCGTTCACCCAAAAATGAAAATTGTTGCCATTGTTTACTCGTCCTTCACTTGCCAAACATGTTTTAATTACTTTCTTCTGTTGAACACAAAGGAAAATATACAGTACTGAAGAATGTTGGAAAAAAGCAGCCATTGACTTCAATAGTATTTTTGTTTCTACTATGGATGTCAATGGCTGCTTTTTTCCAACATTCTTCAAAATGTTTTGTTTTGTGTTCAAAAGAAATTCATAGAAGTTTAGAACAGCTTGAGTGAGTAAATGGTGAGAACTTTTCATTTTTGGGTGAACTATCCCTTTAAAGTATTGAAACAAGAGAATTCAGACACTTAGCAAACTGTCTATGTTTATTAGTAAGAAAACAAATGATTTCTGACATTTATGCATGCCTTAATTTAATCATTAAATGATTCATTATTTAGAAATGTACACCCATCTGATTAAACTGTGGGTCCCATCTTGTGGTTACACACCACATTCGGTGTGTGATGTTCAGTGTGTACTAGTTGTGCACACGTGGCGCAACATGGAATTGGACGAGTGCACTTTTCTGTCAATGTGAATGCACATTTCTGTCCTCTCAAATAGGGGAAGATTTTTGACACAGCTCATGATTTAGAAGTCATCAAAATTTACCAAAATTACCCACCAAAATGTAGGTAATATTAATGCCATGTCTTATCTGTGTTTATATTTTAGAGCCAGAATTGTGGATTTTCACAAGCCCACAGGCCCAGGAGACACACACCCCAGACTGTTTGAGTGGGTGAAACAGTATTTCACACATTCTGCCAGCAGGGGTGCAAGACTGCCGCCTAAAGTAGTGCAGACAACATTACCACCTGTATATCTACAGCATCAAGGTATGCCAAAACTCCCATTGACACCCTCTGCCAATACATTGATGAAATTAAGAGCTGGATGGCCCAAGCCTGTCTTCAGTTAAACAAAGAGAAAACTGAAGTCATTGCATTTGGGAACAGCAATGAGGTTCTCAAGGTCGTAGCTTGGCTCGTAGCTTGGCTCTAGAGGTCAAACACCAAAAAATAAGTTACATAGTATCATCTCAATAACATCGTAAGAATTAGATGCTTTGTTTTCTGTGAGAAACTTATTCATGCTTTTATCACCAGCAGACGGGATTACTGAAATGGATTTCTCACCGGCCTTCACAAAAAGACAGTCAGAGTTGCAGCTCGTTCAGAACGCTGCTGCCAGGATTCTGACCTGAACCAAAAAAAAAATCAGAGCACATCACACCTGTCTTTACACTGGCTTCCACTTACATTAGATTTTAAAGTATTATCACTTGTCTATAAATCACTAAATGGCCTAGGACCTCAATACATTACAGATATGCTCACTCAATACAAACCTAACAGATCACTCAGATCATTAGGATTGAGTAAATTAGAAATTCCAAGAGTTCAGTCAAAAGCTGAACCTGTTCAGCTACTATGCTGCCTACTGCTGGAATTAGCTTTCAGAAATAATCAGATGTGCTCCAACATTAGGTACATTCAAATCAAGACTTAAAACACATTTGTTTAGCTGTGCCTTTGCTGAATACGCACTGTGCTTCGTCCAACAGACTGCACTATTTGTGCCTTTCTTTCTTTTCTTTTTTTCATTGCCTTTAAACCTGTTTCAACACATTTTTAATCATTTTTATTATTTATTTTAATTTCTTATGCATGTATTTTGTTTCTTTTATTCTTGTTTATGTAAAGCACTTTGAATTACCATTGTGTATGAAATGTGCTATATAAATAAACTTGCCTATACTACAACACACCCCTCAGAAACTGAGTTTATTGTCCTTGATAAACTCAAACTAACATAGGCCAATTCAACTCACACCGTCAGACAGCAGAAGACACTTCATTAAATGCAGTCTGATGGTGTCTGTCAAAGAATTTTTTGGCAATTTAATAAGCCTGGTCAAGTCTGTGAATGTCTGAGAAATGATGTGCTGTAATCTGGAAATTACAGAGGATTGAATTGGCCTTTACATTTCTCTTTACAATCAGGCCACAGTCGCTCCATCATCGGAGTGGAACAGAAAGCGAATGGTAACCTATGCCTGCTGTTCTTCGATCCGGGGGTTGCACCAGGAGAAATGAGGAAAGTGCTGTCTCAGGATACAGTGACAACCATGGTACGACGTATGCGCAAATATACCGGTGGCCTAAAACACAGAAAGTATCAAGTGGTCGTTGTGGAAGGGGTGCTAACAGCTGAGGAGAAACAGGTAATTCAGACAAACAACTTTGGGAATTCATTACTGTCCGTGCTTAATTGGGCAGCATGACAGTTGAACCACACTGTTGTTTATTCATTTTATTAATGTATGCTCCTTTAATGCTGTAATGTGTTTAAATGGATCACAAAACGTTTTTGTAATAAACATTTCTGAGCCGTTGATTGGATAATTGGATAATAATTTGGGTCAGAAAAAAAAGATACAATATGCTTTCCAGTTTATTTAAAGCTTGGTATTAGCAAAAAAATTATCTATGGAACTGGTACTGTTCACAAAAGTTCCACTTTCTTAATGCCTTTTAATTTTGTAGAATTTCTTACAAAAACAAATTTGTGCAAGTCTTTGAGTGTTATAGTCATGAACAGCTTACACAATGAATGAAATGTTATATTCTAAAAAGGCATAACAGAGTCACTTTAAGTCCAATTATTTAATTATTTAAACATTTTTATAATCTATGATACACTGTGGAACTTCTGAATTTGTATTTTTCAGAGTCGTATTATCAATTCAAGAACACTACATGCTGAGAAAATTCCCTGATGGATTTGTGCACATCTGCTGACAATTTCTGCTTTTATCAAACTGCCCCATGATACACACTGTGAAACACTGTATTTTTGTATAAATGTCAATAAACAATAATAAATATTGGGTTTTATCTTACAAGTTGCAGAGAAGTACATTGTCCCTCATTATCATGTGTGGAGATTTCGATTCAATTGAGGATCGGCTCATTTGCTACAGGTATCTATATACATGTATGTATATGATGTATGTCTATATACACTATACATGGTATCTATTGTTGATCAACTTGACCCCATCATTGGTCAAGAGATGTTCATCAGCCTTAGTCTTATCAACTCAATGGGCTGTATGCACAGGGACATTTAATTTTGAATAAGCCAGGCACGTCCGGTGAACTGTCATGCTATTATGAACTCATCTGATTTGTTTAAAATCTGATTGAGATACAATATAAATGAGGTCTCACACCAGACAGGAAGCACTGCATTAAATTCCATTGTTCCACACCCTGTTTTTAAAATATGGAAATTTATTTTATCACAGTATTTTCAATGAATTTTCTGCGCTCACCTGCTGCTTCTCATGGTGCTTGCATTTAAATGGCTTTTCTTCTAGTTTTATGCTTGAACAACTAAATGAGTTCTTAAGTATTTAACTGACTTTATTTTAATTAAATTACATTATCAGTGCTGTAAAAGTAGCCTTGTGAAATTGAAAATAGTCACAACAACCTTTCACCGGAAGTTTATGGGTGGCTGAAAAACACTTGCCATGCATATAGTCATCCTGCATTCCATTCGGAAGGGCTCAGCCCATATGCACTAATTACTTTGAAGGGTTTAGGGTGTAGGGGTAAAAAAAAGCATCTCTTGGAATGCATTTCTGAGTCATCTTAACGAGAAAATCATAGAGATGTGTCTTTGTGGCAGTTTTTTGTGCATTAGTTGATACCCACAAAACGTGCTCGGACATTGTGCCTTATTTATTTATAATTTATATTATATTTGTATTTAGCCTATATGCATTTATAATTTTCTTTGATTTATAACTCTTTTTTTATTCATAACTTTACAACAGTAGTTGCCTACAGAAAAATACTATAGCCTACTTGCATTTATTGGTAATGTCAAACTATGAGCCTCCAGTTGTCATTCTGTGACACCAACTTCCCTGCCTTTTACTCATTTTAAGATAAAAATGGTTTAAAACCTTTATCCGTTAAAAAACAAACAAACCAAGAAATAATAAATAATAATAATTAAAAAAAGTGGCCAGTTTTGAGCACTTAGTTTGGAACGACACTTTAATATGGCGGTCGTTTCTGTTTTCACTCTGAAGTGCCCTTCGGAGGGCGGTATAGGCCTATCCTGTTTTTAATGCACCGTCAGTCTGCACTCCACTCCTCTTTTACCACTTACATTTACAGAGCTTCACATATTTTTTCTGTTTCGTGGCTGTAAGCGCAAACTAAGTTCCAACATCTGCAGGACAAACTGAACGTTCGAAAATCTCAGGGTCACAACAGTCTGAAGTCTTTACAGAGGAGAGGCAGAACGATGGCAGGTAAGAAAACAGCATAACTGAACACACCTTGCTTTATGTTTAATGTAAAGGGAAAGACAATATTTTACATTAATATGTAGCATTCTTTTCTCCTAAACAGAAAGCTTATATATATATATATATATATATAAAACATGCATTTGAACATTTTAACCTCATCAAAAGCCTAATGAATTATTCAGTAGACCTATATATTTGCAAGATGATAGTTGAGCATTAAATTTCTTTTACAAAAGTTTCTTGAGTAAATTTAATCAAAAATCCCAAAATGATTATTTTTCAAAATATGCCTGACCAATTTATTTTTCTTAATTTAAACTCGTTACACTGAATGACATTTTAGTTTGTGTTTGCAAAAGTTTTGCTTATAAACAAATAAAAACAATTTAAAGCTATTCTTCACCAAAATGCTAAAACATACTTTGTTGTAACTTAAATGGTACATTTTAATATGTATTCATACTTGCAGTTATGAAATTAAGATATCTTTTATACCATAGTGACATCTCTGTACTTTTTTGTGAACATGTTAAAAACAGGGCTGGGTCTAAAAATCAGACAGAAAATGTGCAAAGTGCACCAACCTGAAAGATATAGTGAGATTTTGTATAGGACAAATGCTTTCTAATCTTTTTATAGGTTTCCTTGAACCTCATCAGGCATTAAAACAGATTTAGAGATGTTATCAAATTGAGGTTTAAAAGGCATAAAATGAACAATGTCTAAATTTTTTACCAACTTATTTAAGAAAAATATATTTCATAATATATATATATATATGAAATTTTTAGAATGTAAGAAATTATAAACAATGCAGATTAATTTTCCCAGCTTTCATGCATTTTTGGGCATCAACAGTGCCCACAATTTTGACCACAACTGCCCTTGTATAAATACATATAGATCTACATTGTGGCTTTTTTAAAGAGCATTCCCAAAAGTGCTATAATAATTTTCACAGATTTGTCTTATTTAAGACAGAACAAAATGGCAACTCAAAATTGAGAAAAACTAAATATTAAATATATATTAAGTAGCTCATGCTGCTCTGAAAAATATCTAAATGAGGACACTGACATGCAGTATATATATCATTATACGTTTTATTTTCCATCCTTAAAAGCATCTCTTGTGGTCTCTCAGAGTTTTCGGATCAGAGCAGTGGTGAGACCCCTGAACATAAGTTGGTCCCTCATAGGGGCTTCAACCTGATATCTGGAGTCCATCTTCCTGATGTGTTGGATCAAATTCAGCACTTTAAGATTCGAGAGACTGATGTCTTTGTCATTACTTACCCCAAATCAGGTGAAATAGAAAACCAAATGCTGCTGCTAATGTAATGTTACATATGCAAAAAAGATGTAAAATTACTTCCGTTTTTTTGCTGAGAAAACTGTACTGTTTGCACAACTGTACTTTTACACTTTAAAGTCTGATAATAAAAAAAATGCAAACAAATAAAAATCTGTGGTGTTAAGTGTCTCTCAGTCGACATTTATTAACCAGTTTGTGGAAGTCAGTTTTTTTATATGAAGCCATATTTGATCACAATAATTCACTTTTGATAGGTCTTCAGTGATTTTGTGATTGTAAATTGCAAGTTAATGGCTACCGGTATCTTGAGAGTTGAAGAAAAAAATAAAATGTACATTACGTTTTTTTGCACATGGTTCAGCAAGCAGCAGTTTCAACTAAAAATCTTAATGATCTACAGCAGAAAACATTTAGTAGGTGAGTAAATTAACAATTTTTTAATTAACTATCCCTTTAGTTTACCTTTTCTTGTTTCTGTTTATCTGTGGCAGGTACAGTGTGGATGCAGCAAATCCTCAGTCTAATAGAGGCCAAAGGAGACATTACAGCAACAAATAATCAGCTGAATTCTGAGCGCTTCCCATGGCTTGAAACTCACAAGTCTGAGAAATGTATTTGCGCTCCCTCTCCTAGGATCCACGTGACACATCTGCCTTACAGATTCATGCCACTTGAACTGAAACAAAAGAAGGGCAAGGTGAGATGATTGCACAGGTGTCAAACTCAGTTCCTGGAGGGCTGCAGCTCTGCTTAGTTTACCTTTAACTCTAATTGAACACACCTGATCAAACTAATTGGGTCATTCAGACTTGTTTGGACCCTACAGCTTAGTGCGTTGAAGCATGGTTGGAACTAAACTCTGCAAGGCTGCGGCCCTCCAAGAACTGAGTTTGACTAAGGCTGTGTTCACACATACATGGGTAAATGGGTTTTCTCTGCTTTCCTTTAAAAAAATAAAACAAAAATCTCCGTCCACATGAAAATGCAAAAACGCACTGTGATGCATGTTAAGGGCACTCCAAACCAACAAGTGTCAATAATGACACTTTTATACTCAGTTCATACCAAACGGGAATTAAGTATTTTCGAGAGTACGCACCTCGAGAGAACAGAGGTATGTCCATGTAAACTTTTCTTGTTCACTTGATGATGTGGAACACACTTTAAAATGATGATTGGGATTTCCCTGAGGGGAAGTGGTTTGGAAAGTATGCAAGTGTGTGTCTAAAAGTGGAGTGGAATGCAGCCCTAGATTATTGCTAGTGATTTTGATAAAGGGATTTTACTCAAAAATGAAAATTACCTCATCCTTTATTTTCCCTTATGTAGCATCCACCGACTTCCATAGTGGGAAAAACAATTAATACAGAAGTCAATGGGGGCCAGCTTTCAGCATTTTTATAAATATCTTCTTTTGTGTTCAACAGAAGAAAGAAATGAAAATTGGTTTTGAACAAGTGAGTAAATTATGTGAGAATTTTCATTTTTGAGTGATGTATATTTTTATACCAAGTATTGCACATTTGTTTGAAATAAATATATATTTTTAAATAATTGTATTTTCTTTATAAAATTATCTTTATTTTGATTTTAGCAAATACTAATAAGAATTGCTGACCTCTTAAGTTTAATTGTTTTCAAATAACAAAAATGCTCTCTCTCTCTCTCTCTATTTTTTTTTTTCATTATTATTAGGCTACTGACATTAATTATGTAACATTACCCAGATCAGACCAGCAGTACTTTGAAACATTTTTCTCATTGTACATTTCTTCCAATAAATAGAAAAAAATCTAAAGTGCGCTCTTGTTTTGAGACATTGTTTAAAATATGAGGCAAAAAAAACTACTTTTTTTAGTGAGGCCAAAGAAAAAATTCACTGCCAAAGTATGATTCTATACTACTGGCCCAAGAATATATATGTATTTTCATAGGTTTGGTGGTCTTAAATTTCATAACAATTGGTATTAAAAAATCTTAAATTTAACTAGACACCCTGGTACTGACTAAACATGATCACGGCCTTATATTACAGCAGTAAATTTCATCTGTACTCTTAAAATGCTTCAGTCTTTTGCAGTCATCAATTTGTCCTTGCCTCTGCAACTTTTTCTATGTGGCCTGAAATCCAAAGGATGTTTTGGTGTCCTACTTCCATTTTCACAAATATGCAAATATGCTGGAGACCCCAAAAGACTTTAATCAATTTGAGAAATTCATGGAAGGGAATGGTAAGAATACTTTAATGTACGTTCAGTTGTTTCCATTTCAGTTATGTATTTGTTTAACAAATGCCCTGTTTTTCAGTTTTTGGAAACTGTTGGTTTGAGCATGTCAAGAGCTGGTACTCCCAAAAAGATGAGATGAAATTCTTGTACATTACATATGAGGAGATGATCCAGGTTTGAATGATTTGCTTGATAAGTCAGTTTTAGTATAGGAATAACTTTGCAATTGTTTTAAAATCCTAAAAAAAAACACATATTTTTGTACAATTTTATTATTATTAATTGAAAGATTTAGTACTCTTGTCATTTTATTATGTATGGTGCATTTTTAGGTGTCAAAAATACTGTGAAATTATCTACGGTGTTGCATTAGTGTGTAGAAGCATTTGTTTAATATGAGTTTGATTTAATATATTTAGCCTCTTTTTAACTTTAATGTCTGTACAGAGGTTCTGGGCAGAATTTTTTATTTGACACTGGCATACGATATACAATTAAAATACCCATACACTTATAAAAAAAAGTCAAATGAAGTACAATATATGTATGTTTATGCCTATACTCACACACTGACCCACAAAACATACTGTACCTCAATTAAGGATTTGATTTAATTTCCCCAGATCTCACACATCTCTGGGAAATAACGTTTATTTATTAACTTTGAAATATATAGTATAATTAGTTAGATTTTTCTGGAATAAATATTAAAATAAATATGAAGTCCAGCTGGGTTAATACGAGCTATTCTCAGATTACATATAATTCTTTTAAATTATAGAATAAATTCATTAAATTATAAATTTCATACAATATGTTCACATATAACTTGTAATCAATATATTTTAACTAATAAAAAGGTGGAAAATAAAACACCATAGGAAAAACATGGCAACTTTTTCATATTAATTTGTTAAGAAGTTGCTTATAATTGAATGTAGTTGTAGCTGAAAACATTGTGACTGTTTTGTAAAAAAATATACAATACAAAAATAGTACAGATTTTTAATGCTAAATTGAGCAACACAAAAATAAAGACAGATTTTAAGAGTTAAATTGAAAACTTCTTTTGAATTACAGCTGTTTATCAGAGAATCCTGAAAAGTCACAACCATTTTCAAAATCGACAATAAAAATCACACTGGAGTAAAAGACTGCTGAAAAAGATTAATTATCAAAATAAATAACGGGGGCGGTGCGGTGGCGCAGTGGGTATCGCTGTCGTCTCACAGCAAGAAGGTCGCTGGTTCAAGCCTCGGCTAGGTCAGTTGGGATTTCTGTGTGGAGTTTCCCCTACAAGTCCAAAGACATGCGCTATAGGTGAATTAAGCTAAATTGTCTATAGTGTATGTGAGTGTATGGGTGTTTCCCAGTGCTGGAAGGGGATCCGCTGCGTAAAACATATGCTGGGTTGCACTTGTACATTATGTAAGGATGTTGATTATCCCAGAACTGTAGCTGTAACTTATCAATTGCTCTTGCTTGCAGGACTTGCGGTCGGTGGTGGAAAGGATCAGTTTGTTCCTGGGTAAAGACTTGACAACCCAGCAGTTGAGTGATTGAGTGTTGAGCACAGTGTCTTCAAAAACATGAAGAACAATCCTCAGGCCAATTACCAGCGAATCTCAAGCAAGTATTTAAACCACCGGCTCGGCTCATTCCTCAGGAAAGGTAGATATGACTGTTTCTAGCCCACAGATAAAGTATAATTATATTAAAATTGAGATTGTGTTATCACATACTCTCCTGTATGACAAAAAGAGATCTCCCATACAGCCTTTTTTGCATGCAGTTAAGGCATTCCACTGATAATGATCTTAATGGTGTTTCTCAGAAGAACTTTCCATACAAAAACCTAAAGAGGAATAAATTATTACATAATTGTGAGAATTTGTACTGATAGTAAGCATTATAAATACTTAAACGGTGTGCTTTTTTGTGATTGACTACAACTTGAATAAACCGAAAAGTTATATTTTAGTAAATGTTAAATAAAAGGATAAGCATTTAAAAAATTTAACTAATCACGATATGACTATTGCGATTAGCATTTACAGTTGAAGTCAGAATTATTAGCCCTCCTGAATTAATAGACCCCCTGTATATTTTTTTCCCAATTTCTGTTTAACGGAAAGAAGATTTTTTTTCAACACATTTGTAAACAATAATAGCTTTAATAACTCATTTCTAATAACTGATTTCTTTTATCTTTGCCATGATGACAGAACATGATATTTTGATAGATATTTTTCAAGATACTAGTATTCAGCTTAAAGTGCAATTTAAATGCTTAAATATGTTAATTAGGCAAGTTAGGGTCATTAGGCAAGTCGTTGTATAACAATGGTTCCCTCTCAGGGAACTCGCGCTGCGTCTCTATAAGGAGACACAATGGGATACAATCCCTCTCTTATAACCTTCTGAAGCACAGGTGAAATCAATCCAATGTAATTGGCGGGATGTACCGTGTGTGTGACGTCAGACCGGGAGGTATAAAATCACCATGGAAGCAAACAACTTCAGCTTTTAATCTTTTCACTCAGACGCATGAATCTTTTTCCTCCTACTTACAAGCACTGATAAGGCACGACGATAAGACATAAAACTGACTTGCACACACACACATGCTCTCTTTTTGCATCACTATTAAAAATAATAGGCTGTCAGAGAAAAAAACATCTAAATCGTGCGCTTCCCTGTGTCCTCGTTTTATCACGGAACAGGACACGCACGATTTATGTGTGTGTGTGCAGTGCTTTTGTCCAGGAGCATGTACAGTCAGTCCTCGAGGGGGTGGCTGTGCTCATTTAAAAAGACCTGACCGAGTCTGAATTCACGCCCTCTGTGCAGGTCGGCAGAGCAGATCCTTCTGTGGGCTCAGGAGAAGCTGCGCTCACTAAAGGCAGCTTACATCTCAGACCCAGGAATGTAGGAGCAGACCTCCTGTTGAGGCAGGGGTTGGCACCGGGGGGATGGTGGCCATTTGGCAGAGATTCGGCAGAGCCGACATCGATCTATTCGCCTGTCAAAACATAACACAATGCCCATTGTGTTTTTTTCCTGACACACCCAGCACCATTTGGGCTGGATGTCATGGTGCAGACATGGCTGAGGGTTCGTCTGTATGCTTTTCCCCCGATCGCTCTACTTCCGGGAGTTCTGGAGAAGGTCCATGTATGGGGCTCAACCTACTATTGGTGGCCCCTTATTGGCCTACATGAGTATGGTTCTCAGACCTAGTGTGTCTCCTCGAGGGTCTCCCATGGGAGATTCTTGTTCAGAGAGTTCTTCTGTCCCAGGTGGGGGGAGAATAGTGCACCCCCGTCCGGACCTGTGTAAGCTGTCAGTGTGGCCTCTGAGGGGACCCACCTCATAGATCTTGGTTTGTCAACTGAGGTTGTTCAAACCATAATCAGCTCCAGAGCCCCTTCCACGAGGAGATTGTATGCCACCAAGTAGAAACTTTTTGCTTCATGGTGTAGCGACCACCACCTGGATCCAGTTCACTGCCCTGTGGGGTTGGTGTTGGAATTTTCTCCAGGAGCATTTTAAATATGGTGCTTAAAGTATATGTAGCGGCAATGTCTGCATATGGTACTGATGGTCTCGGCAGAGAACCTCTGGTGGTCAGATTGCTCCGTGGATCCAGGAGGCCTAACTGCACCAGTAGGGTTCCTACTTAGGATTTGTCGATAGTGCTCAAGGGCCTGTCGGCAGCCCCTTTTGGACCCATTGAGGAGGTGTCAGAAAAGTTTCTGATGCTTAAATGGCATTTTTCTCTCAAAAGAGTAGGAGATTTACAAGTACTGTCTGTTACTCCCTCTTGTTCGGAATTCTCACCTGGCATGGTGAGAGCATTCCTGTACCCCAGAACAGGGTACATCTCTAAGGTCCCCACTGAGGTGGTACGACCTACGGTGCTGCAGGCCTTTAATCCTTCATTCTTTATGACGTAGATCAAGAGCACTTAAATCTGCTTTGCCCAGTGCGGGCATTAGACACATACATACATCATACGTCTGGATGGCGTTCAATGTAACAATTGTTCATTGGGTATGGGCAACCTAACATGGGGGTACCCGTGTCTAAGCAGACTCTGAGCGGGTGAAAAGTCGAGGCTATCTCACTGACTTATGAGGCCATGGACCATCCTCTATCAGAGGCAATAAGGGCCTATTCTACCAGGGGTATGGCGGCTTCAAAAGCCTTCTTTATTCTGGCCAGTCTATGACTGGCATCTGCAATGCAGCATGGTGGTCTACCCTGCACACCTTCAAAAGGTTTTATCAATTAGATCTGGATCCTACTCCAGAATCCAGTATCTTTTCTTGAATTAGAAGAACTCATACCCGGCATATCAAACATGGCGTGTTTTGGATAGCGTTCCCATTGTGTCTCCTAATAGAGACGCAGCGCGAGTTCCCTGAGAGGGAACGTCTCAGGTTACGCATGTAACCATGGTTCCCTAAGGGGAGGAGACGCTGCGTCGCTTTGCCATACTTTTTCATGCCTGGTGTGCTTCGTTCGAGAGGTTTTAAGCTGAAGTTGTTTGCTTCTGTGGTGTTTTTATACCTCCCAGTCTGACGTCACACACATGGTACATCCCGCCAATTACTGGTGATTTCAATAATTGGATTGATTTCACCTGTACTTCAGGGGGTAATAAGAGAGTGATTGTATTCCATTGTGTCTCCTAATAGAGACGCAGCGTCTCGTTCCCTTCAGGGAACCATGGTTACATGCGTAACCTGAGACGTTTTTTCTGTAGGCAATCAAAAAAAAAATGCTTAAGGGGGCTAATAATATTGACCTTAAAATGGTTTTTAAAAAATTAAAAACTGCTTTTATTCCTGCCGAAATAAAACCAATAAGACTTTCTCCAGAAAAAATATTATAGGAAATACTGTGAAAAATTTCTTGCTCTGTTAAACATCATTTAGGAAAGATTTTAAAAAAGAAAAAAACAATTCACAGGAGAGCTAATCATTTTGACTTCAACTGTATATATACTGTAGAGTATTAGGTATTTAGAGTATTAGGGGCCATTTACACAACGTTTTTAGACAAAAATGGTAAATGTTTTATGCACTGACAATGAGTAACCTTTGAAGTACAAGTCAATGTGATCCTAACATGTCCATATGATTGAAGGCAAAATTATTAGCTCTCCTCCTGTGAAGTTTAAATTTTTTTTCAAATAATTCTTACATGAAGTCTTTTTCAGTCAGCTACAGAACAAACCACTGTTGTCCAATAACTTGTCAAGTTAAACTAATTAACCTAGTTAAGTCTTTAAATGCACTATAAACTGAATGTATTGTAAATTTGTAAAATATGTAAAATTTTATGAACTTTCATAATGGCAAAGACAAAAGAAATGCGTTAGAAATCAGTAATTAAAACTAGTATATGTGTTAAACAAAAAATTATCTTTGTTAAACAGCAGTTGGGAAATATTTGAAGAAAAAAAAGAATTAAAATTGTATAGATGTAGAAGAGCTAATAATAATAATAATAGATCAGTGAGTGTAACCCTAATCTCTTAACCGTATCAAAAGTAAATAAACATGTTGAATTATGAAGCCAAATATAAACCTACTTCTTAACTTTGAACAGGAGCCGTTGGTGACTGGAAAAACTGCTTTACGGTGGCACACAATGAGAGATTTGACCAAGTGTATCAACAGAAAATGAAAGATGTTCCTCTCTCTTTCATCTGGGACATGAGCAAGCTCATCACATCATAATTTGTTTTTATTCCGTCCCATAATATATTCAGAAGTTGACATTTGAGCTGTAAAACTGACCCTATACTTTGACCTATTGGCATTTGTGAAACATATTAGAAAAACTTTCCATTTAACAAAATGATATTCACAAGGGGACTAAGCCGAAAAGAAATTGAATGAATGAAAAAATGATATTCACACTAAGAATAATACAGTAAATAAAACAGTTGTGACGATCCCAATACTCCTGACCTCATTGGAGAATGTGGCAGATCCTGATTGGATTCCTGCATTACTCATTAATTGGTTCAATGTGTATATAAGAGTTGTTGTGCAAGCTAAGAGAGGACAGTGTGGTTACTCAGGAGTCCTCATGTCAACACCAACCATCTCATTGACTCCTTTGCCTTTTGGTTTTGTTGTGCATTATTTATATCATGTAGTTAAAGTTTTGTTTAAAGTTCGTTATTATCCCTAGACATTTGTTTGTTGCTTTGACTGATTGTTGTTCTATTAGTTTCATTTATAATAAATTATTAGCATTAATACTATTTTGTTGGTTGATCTCTCTTTTATGTTGCAGCTCAAATGAGCGGGTCATAACACAGTGTAAATCAGTGATTTAGCTTATGGCCTTTTTACATTCAGTAAAAATGAAAACATCCATATTTTGTACTAATGAAGCCATATTCTAGCACCTTGTCTAGACCACTTCAGCTGATTATATAAAGCATAAAATAAAACGTATCCAATTCACTCAATTTTTTTCACTGTAAATCTGCTGAACAACGTAGGAATAACTCCTGTCTTCAGAAACAGTTTTATATTCTAAATGGCTACTTTTAGTGTTAAAAATAGAAGCTTATTTGTTTTTACCACAGAATAATAACAACTGCATTTGTTTTCTGAGAAGTTTGCTTTTCACATCTCACAATTAAATTGTCTTTTCAAACAAGTTAATATGGGAAACTGGACCACAGGTCTGCACAGATATATTTGTGGTAATAACCCATAATACATTGTATGAGTCAAAATTATAGTTTAGGGCCAAAAAACATTAGAATATTAAATAAAGTTTATGTTTCATGAAGATGTCTTGTAAATTTACTACTATAAATGTATAAAACTTTTTTATTATTAATATGCATTGCCACAAATATAATTTGGACAATTTTAAAAGATATTTTCCCAATGTTTAGATTTTTCAAAACCCTCAGATTCTAGATTTTCAAATATTCTGCCAAATATTGTCTTATTCTAACAAACCATCATGGAAAGCTTATTTATTCAGGTGTATAATTTATTATGGTGTATAAACCTCAATTAAAAAAAAAAAACCTTATGACTATTTTTGTGATCTAGGGTCACATATAAACTCTTGTTTTGCAAATTTGCAAGTTCACTTCTCACAGTTGTATAAATTGCGAGACAATCACATGCACAATTCTGGAAATCAAAATCATTTGTAAGATATAATTCAAAATCATCATAATTACATGAAAACTTGCAACTGCAAGAAAAACAGCAATTCAGAGCGAAACCTCAGAACTGCAAAACAAACTCTGAATTGAGGAGTGTAAAAAAAACAAGCATAAACAGGCTTCCATAAAAACTGTTCCTTCACTCATGCAAAATCTTCATTCCATACACTTATTTATAGTTATGAATTTGTATCCAAGTTAGAGGCATTTTATAGACACTTCATTTTAATCAATTTTAGAAATGTTTTTTTTTATATATATTTTCCTTATTTAGTGGAAAACTCCCAGCCTGAACCAGTCATAAGGGTCATTTTCTGAAATTGAGATTTATCTGAATAAATAAGCACTTAATTGATGTATGGTTTGTCAGATGTAGGACAACATTTGATTGATATGCAACTATTTGACATTCTGGAATATGAGGGTTTAAAAAAATCTAAATAGTGAGAAAATTGCCTTTAAAGTAGTCCAAATAAAGTACTTAGCAATGCATAGTACCAACCAAAAATTACATTTTAAAACATTTATGGTATGAAATTTACAAAATATCTTCCTGTAACATGAATCTTTACCTAATATCCTAATGATTGTCGGCATAAAAAGAAATTAATCATTTTGAACCACTGCCAAAAAATATACCTGTGCTGCAACATAAGACAGTGGTCCAGGCACAAATAATTAACAGTGATAAACTCTGGAGACACATCTCTGGGAAATCGTAACGCTAGTGTAAATGAAGCCATTCAGCAGAATAAGAGAACAAGTCAATGGTTTTTAATGGCAATAGTTGTACAAATGACAATATGTTTGGGGGTTATCATAAAATACGCTGCATCATAGATGGTAGTGACAGAAGAGTTTGTGTTTAGTAGAGTTGAGCTCAAGTCCTGGTCCACAAGGCTGCTACAGAGGATGTTGGCGTCCCTATCATTCAGTCATCATCGCTGCCCAAGTCCAGTGGGTCGAAATCTGGGTCATCCTCGTCCAAGTCCAAATCATCCATTTCTTGAAAAAGCGACTCGTCCACTTCCACACTGTTCCCACCTATAGGCAAAGAGCAAGATTGAAGGATGATCGCAAAAATGCAAATGTTATCCTGTGCAACTTTCTAAAATAATAATAGTAATTGACTTGACTTACCGTCCTCCAAGAACTGGATGTCTGATGTGTCAAGATTATGGTCTGTCTCAAAGAGCTGTTTTCCTGTTACAGAAAAAGTAGTAAAATAATAAGTGAGCATAGCGTGACGAAAGGTGGTTCCGATTTAAGTTTTTAATCTTAGGTTAGTTGCAGACCTGTGGGTTTTTTCTTTCCTGACTGCTCCTGCTCCTCCTTCTCCTTCTGCCTTTTCTTCTTTAGTTCTGTCATTTCCGCTTCAAATTTAGCTTTCCATGATAAGAAGGTCTCAATTGTGACCACGGTGCCTTGGAAAGCACGCTGGAAACATCAAAACAAACATCAGCCAAAAGGAAAAAAAAAAAAAGTGTTCTACTTTAATGAAAATTGTAGCTCCACTATTGTTCAACGTTTTTGGTCATGTCTTGATGGTATAATAAAAAAATTACAGGATTTTTTCCACCATTTAAAGTTTTCCATATTACTAAAAATACTTAATCATAGAAATGTGACTCAGGGCCACAAAATCAATCAAATTTACACCAGTTTTTGTACGTCATCTGAATGCTTATAATAATTAAGCTTCCCATTGATGTATGGCTTGCTACAATAGAACAATATTTGGCCGAGATACAACTCTTTGGATATTCGAAACCTGAGGGTTAGAAAATATCTTATGCAAGAAACTTTTCACATTGAAATTATCTACATTAAATCATTAGCAATGCACTTTTTTAATCAAATTATAGTTTTAATATATTTACAGTCTGAAATGTACAAAATATCATTAAGATCTTTATGAAATTTGATCTTTACCTAATATTTGATAAGAAAAATCTATCATTTTGACCTATAGACAATTTGGGACCCATTTGGCAACAAAAAACAATTGTTGTGGTCCTGGGTCACAAATAAGTATTCATTTTTGGGGTTTTTTGTTGTTTGTTTTTTAATCATACGTAATACATGAATTCATATGGGGAAAAAAAGACATGGCATTAAACAATACAACACACTACTGTGAAAAACTCGAAAGGTCAATATGTATTTTTTTGTAAGAAATAAATCAATATATTATATAAATAAATAAATCTATATATAAATATATTTATAAAGATAATGTAAATATAATGTTAATATAAAGTTCAATTATTCATCAAAAGTAGCATATTAGAGTCTTCTTATTGCATTCATCTCAATTAAAACAAGAACAGCCTGTACACTTTCAAATGACTGATGGCCTTGCTTTTGAATGGTAGTGTATGCTGCTGACCAAGTTACATTCATTAGAACAATCTCATTTCAAGTATTCATTAGGAACATACAGTTTAGCTAGTCTGTTTTTTTAGGTTATCATGCCCCCTTCTGGTAGCCGCTGACTTGTATTTTACAAATCACCACAGACCACAGTTTTAGCTAGAAATCTTCTTTAACCCTTTATTGAGCAAAGAACCATAACAACACCCAGTAACTCTCCAAGGTTTTTCTGATGAGTATTTCAATGAGTGCCCTATAAAGGATTAATGTTCAATTCAATTAAAAAACAAAAATCCCCTACATCTTGGATGGCCTGAGGGTGAGTAAACTAAGCATTAATTAATAGTTTTTTTGGGTGAACCATCCCTTTAAAATGATCTCCTCCTTGTCTCCTGAATTTCATGTCATGGATCAGGATAGTCAGTATACTGAAAAGTGAATAGATAAAGAAAAGATCATTATTATTTAAACAAACCTTCTCAGCTTCTTCGGCCTCCTTTTGTTTTCTTTGCTTCTCCTCTTCTCGTCTGCTTTTAATCTGATCGATTATTTCGTTTAGTTTCTCCTGCACAGCGGTCACTAATGTGAATATCATCACCATTCCCAGATTTTCTTCGGCCTTCAAAAAAAGAAGAGGTTGTTATTAGCCTTTGATTAGTCTCAACCTCATGTCATGCAAACGAAGGCAACTGGAAACGCTTCGGTACTTTTAAAGTTTTGATTTCTGTGTGAGATATGACTGTTGTGTTTTTTTAACGGTCTGCATGGATAAATGCTGTCATGATGACAAACCCTCTTATAAGAAAGCTGCTGTGTTTACACCCATGACAATTGGTGTTTATGGTGATCAACCACATCCTGGGTTTTCAAAGGTTATGTTTAGTTTATGACAGACGGTTTTAAAAGAAGTCTGTTTTTTTGTTTTGTCTTACCCAGACACTATTTTGATGTGAAAAACCATTCCAAATGTTACAGTTTGTGAGTGAACAATCCAAATGAAGAAAAACCCTCCCAACCTGTTTTACATATTCAGTTGAAAGAGATTGATTCACAAATCTGGCATTTTGACAGATGATCTAAAACAAATGACTTATTTGTTGTGTAAATTAATGTACATAAAAATTATACTTAGGTTGGTATATGGTAATTCTGTAGCTAAAAAAAAATCAAGTACGTGAGGCAAGTAGTATGTCCAAATTTATAGTATTCATAAAACAGTAGGTAAGAGGGCTAGGCGATAAAACAGTTAATTTTAATACAATAAAATCTGAATATTTAAATACAATTCTTACAGATGTTATTGTTTTACTTCACAGAAATGTACATCTGCATTGTGTCCTCAAAGCAAGGGAACAAGACTTGTTTCATGATATTATAATCACCTCTTTTAAGAAGGAATAATACATAAATTTCTGTGTTAAAATATTTTTTTAAGGAAAAAGGATGTAAAAGTTAACACAAAACAAGTTTTCTATAAATGTCGCCCTTCACATTTGTGAAATGTTATTTTGGTTGACCTGTTTTGACAATAAAAGTGTCATTTTAGTGTCTGGTTTCTGCAACTTCCACTCAGCATCAAACTTCTGCATTAAAACTTAAAAGAAATATAGATTTGTTTTGCATTTATTGTGATAATTATTTATATGCTAACTATCAAATTATTATAAAAATTACTATGAAATTATTGATATGAAAAAAATATTTTGATGATTATATCGGCCATAATTACCAGCCCTACTTGAAAAGTAACAATAAGACGAATGTAGTCTGCAATCTGTATTTGATTTATACTGCTCAAGTTCATTCCTTATAACAATTGTTAAGAATATATAAATCATATGTAGTACCTTCCATTCATTCATTTTCCTTCGGCTTAGTCCCTTATTTATCAGAGGTCGCCACAGCTGAATGAACCGCCAAATATTCCGGCATATGTTTTACGCAGCGGACGCCCTTCCAGCGGCAACCCAGTACTGGGAAACACCCATACACTCTCACATTCACACACATACACTATGGCCAATTTAGTTCATCCAATTCACTTATACCGCATGTCTTTGGACCCAGAGGAAACCCACGCCAACACGGAGAGAACATGCAAACTCCACACAGAAATGCCAACAGCCCCAGCCGGGATTGGAACCAGTGACCTTCTTGAGGTGACAGTGCTAACCACTGAGCCACTGTGCTGCCCAGCACCTTCTATATATTACGCAATTTTGGAGACAGTAAAGGATTTATCAGTATTTTGATTCATGCCCAAGTAAAACCAGTCTTTATCCATACTTTAATATTTTTTTTGCAGCGTAAGACAATGTGCAGAATTCACAAGTCCTCTGTCTGTGCAAGACATGGACTTCTGCAGTGCAAAATTGTGCATCGTGTACACTGGACAAACCTAAAGCTCTCAAAGTACTTTCAGCATATAGATCCTGTTTGTAATCGCTGTAATTCCACCCCAGCCACTCATGCACATATGTTTTGGTCTTGTATAAAGCTTAATTGCTTTTGGGACACTATTTTTAAAACTATATCTGGTTTTTTGGGTATATCTATCTCCCCTTGCCCACTGATTGCCATTTTTGGAATTTTGCCCATGTCATGTAATCTTACAAAAATACAATCTGATTGCATAGCTTTTATTGTGCTACTAGCCAAACAACTAATATTGCTTCGGTGGAAGGATCAGAAACCTCCAACCCCAACACAGTGGATCCGTGAAGTCCTCTTCTTTTTAAAGCTGGAAAAGATTAGACTATCCAGAGGTTCATCTAACCAGTTTAAGAAAATTTGGGACCCATTTAGGAAATATATCCAAGAACATGTTTTATTGTCAGATATAGACCAAGTCCTTGTTCCAGCAAATTGATTATTTTCTTTCCTAAGTAAAAAGTAGAGTGTATTGTGCGATTGTACAATTGTATTTTTTGTTAAGCCACATTATTATTTACCTTTTTATTTGTTGGCATGGTTTTAAAAAAAAAAAAGTTTTATTTTTTATTTATTTATTTATTTACTTTTTATTATTTGTTTATTTATTTTTTCTCATTGTATGTGTTTAAGCTGATACTATCTATACTTTTTGAAATGTAATTGTTTTGTCTTTTTTTGTTGTTGTTGTTTTACTGTAATTTGCCATAAAAGTCATAAATAAAAAAAATAAATAAATAAATAAATAAATAAAATAAAAAATAAATAAATAAAAAAAGACAATGTGCAGACCTGTTGCTTCAAAAGCGTTAGAATTTCTTCTGTGTCTGAATCTTCCAGGTTCTCCTGTGAAAAGATCTCCCAGAGAGGGGGTTCGTCTGGATATTTCTCCACATATGTAAACTTAAGGGTCAGCTCCAGCGCTAAAACAGACAGAAAACAGCAACATCAGGATATTTCAGTTGCAAAATATAGCTTTAAAATTTTTTTGGACTTTCAGAGAGATAATGTGCATCAGCAACTTACTTTCTTCATTTTCTCCTGTGTCAGAGGTAACTGTGATGGTGAAGCTTGTGGGCTCCTCAGAAAGCACTGGAAATATCGAAAAGAAACAAATGAATGAAATCTCCCTTTTGAAAATGAACCATGGTTTTAATTTTAATAAACGTAACCATGCTTTATTTTTTTTGATTACCATATGACGTTTTACTACAATGGTCTTTACAGTGGTATAGCTATGGCTAGTCACAAAACAATGGTTAATCTGTGGTTACCACTATTCAAATACAATAACCGTTTTTTTCCCTAATTATTATTTATTTTACTGGAAGTAAACAGGTTTGGTCCCCTAAGGAAACTGACAAAATGAACTCCAGAATCTCGACAGTTCACTAAATCCAGAAGGTAAACATAAATATGATGGATAACATATAAATTATCCAGACAGCACAACGTTTGATTGACATCTTATTGGTCATCAATTGGAGTTTGAGTTGTATTTTTAACCGTTGACAGCTCAGTATATTGCTATAAAGAACGATATTGAGTCACTCTTATGTTTAACTAACTTTGTTTCGTGAAAAGCTAAGCAGCTAACAGACAGCGTGGCTAAATTATGGGCATAAAACCATATACTGTACGGTCTGTCTTACCTGTAAATGAGTCTGGGTAAATGGACTCTATTGCTTCTAGTTCATTCCTTTGCTCCTCGCCGTAGTCTGTCATTTTATGTCACAAATGTCCATAGATACGAGTCTGCATGGAAGAAACGTGTGCTAAGGCCCGGCCGGCATCGATGTGGTCTGCGATCTTCAGTAATGTCTGAATGTGGAAGCTCGGGATAAGAGAGTAAAAAATACACTCAAAAATGTTTTTTTCTAAATGTTGTCACACTAATGTATTTCGTACAGTAAACTATTTAAAAAACGTTGTATACAAAATAAACAATGGGAAAAAGTATTTACAGTCTATGGTAAAATGTGTGAAAGGGTTCGACTCTGACATGGATTATATAGCCTGACGGTTCAACTTTCTCCACCCTTTCTCCATCAAAGCAAATTCATATTTGTATAACACGTTCATAACTTTGTCTTGTATTTTTTATTATTAAGTATTGAATCATAGTTTAATTTAGCATTCTAGCTTTGCATGTTGCCCATTCAACAAATCTTGTACCTTTCACTACATGAATTGAGATTTATGAATTCAAGCAAAGACAAAAATGCTTTACTGATTGTTGAAAATGTAAGGCCTTTTCATATTCGGGGTATTACGTTTAAGCAGTTTACCATAGCCATATTAATATGAATATTTAATGTACACAAATTCAAGAAACATAGCCTAACTTAAATATTATATAGATGTGTAAAGCATGTTTTAAGCATAAAACACAGTTTTAAATACTAAATAACTGTCATTTTTAATCTGTATATTTATAAACCATTAGATTTAACAACTGCAAAACGTGTTAAGTATATGGTCATGAATAGTTAACACAGTCCACAGTCAATGATAATTCATTAATATTCTACAGCCAATCTTCATCAGGTTAGTACAGCTTTTATTTTTTGTTTTCATTTGATACATTTATTCATTTGGAATATAATGGAGCACATCAGTAAGACTGACTCTGACTTAACTTCCATTTTAATATAATTACTTTTTATGCTATAGCACATTTTAACTTTAAACAACCTGACAATGAACAGCTTAATATCAGTTAATATTGTTATTTTTCTTTTATAATCAAATTATAGTTTTAATATATTTACAGTCTGAAATGTACAAAATATCATTAAGATCTTTATGAAATTTGATCTGTACCTAATATTTGATAAGAAAAATTAATCATTTTGACCTATAGACAATTTGGGACCCATTTGGCAATATACTTCTCTTTCACAGCAGTGCAGGAAACAGACACCACAAACTTACCGGAAACCACCACCTTACCATCTGTAACACTTTAGATATTCTACAATAACTCACTTTTTTTTTAATGCTTTTTGAAAAGAGACTGTTGTTTTGATTTTGAAAAGAGACATTTGTCTTAATTGCTGGGTCAATATTCAATTGCAAATTAAGTGTCAAACTCTGAATGTGGGTTTCCTGTTTTTCAAAAGAAAAACCAGCAGAGGAAAGAATTGTGGTTGACATGTTCTATACTGTGCTCAAGAATGCAAGTACAATGTGACAGTATTGTATATTTTAATCAATATTGTACAACAGGCCAGTTACATATAAGTATTAAATATACAAAAGTATTTTGCACTCTCAGAAATATAGGTACAAAAATACAAAAAAGTACAAATGCGTATCTCACAGCTCCTCGAAGGTACAAAAATTAATCTTAAAGGTACAAAAGTGTACCCTAAAGATACTAATGTCCACCTGTATGGAACAAAATTGTAACTTTTGAAAAGGTACCACCCCAGTGACAGATTTTTAAACCTTTATTTCTGAGAGTTTGAGGTTATCATGCAAGTATATTAAACACACTTGATATATGGATATTGTGGCAAAGATTTTTAAGAAGTAAAGAGCTATTGATTCACCCAGAAAGCTAAATGACTCAAAAACTAAATGAAAAAAGTCCTGAGATTTTTACTTTGCAAAACCTAAAAAGCAACACTCAAACAATATGCAAATTGGACCCTGAAACGGAAAGCATCACAGACACCTAAACCTGCCAACAGACTTGTGTTGGTTTAGTACAAAAGTAAAAAATGGTACGAAATATTTGCAATTTGAATAATGCCATGGACTCTTATATATCTGACACACAAAACATAGCTTGTTTCTTTCTAATAAAATCAGAAAACTTTGTATTAGTAACATTTGATGTGAGTACTGCCTTTGGATAAAACTTTGGATAAAAGCATCTCCTAAATGACGAAATGTAAACGAAACACCAAAAACCCTTCCAGTTGATTTATTTTCAATATAGACTGTAGCTACCAAACAAAACTGTAATTCTGCCAAGATTCACAGTTGCTCTCAGTCTTAAGGCCCATATTCTGAGAAACACTCACTGTCCTGTGGTGTAGTCCCTGATTTATCAGGGATCGCCACAGCAGAATGTACCACCAACTACTCTGTCATATGTTTTATGCAGCGGATCCCCTTCCAGCCGCAACCCAGCACTGAGAGTACACTAACTCATGAACCCCTAGTGCTGGGACACACACTCTCCTTCACACACACACGCACGCACGCACACACACACACACACACACACACACACACACACACACAAATTATATCTGAGAAATATTTTTTCATAGATTTAGCAGCAGTCCACAAAGCCTATGCCATCTCTATGCCATGCACTCCCTCTACAATAGGATGCTCCTCAGGAGTGTAGTCCCGATCGCTGCGCTCCACGTATCTCTGCAGTGTGCTGTAGTGCTGTTCACTTTTTTTGAAAGTGTAAATAGCAGAGATCTCCTCCCAGGCCTTGTGATTCGGAAAGGGAAATACTTCTGGGAGTTTGTTGTCAAAGAAACTCTTGAGGTTACGCTCTGCTAGTTTGGTGGCGTAGTCTTCTGCAAAAGAGTCAAACTTTTCCTTTTCTTTCTCCATGTAGATCTTCCAGAAAGTTAACTGAAGGTAGCTTACTTGAGAGACACAGTTCTTATAGCAAGTTCCGATCAGCGCTAGTACTACCGCTGTGATGATGATGGACCAGCCGATGATCTGTGGATCAATAAGTTGAATATGATAAAATGTTATTATTTCAAATGATCACACAGCTCTCTCGAATACATGACATTAAATAATCATTTCAATGTTTTATAACAGGGGCTGCAAGGTGGCGCAGTGGGTAGCACGTTCGCCTCACAGCAAGAAGGTCGCTGGTTCGAGCCTCGGCTGGGTCAGTTGGCGTTTCTGTGTGGAGTTTGCATGTTCTCCCCGGTTTCCTCCGGGTGCTCCAGTTTCCCCCACAAGTCCAAAGACATGCGCTATAGGTGAATTGGGTAAGCTAAATTGTCCGTAGTGTAAGTGTGTGAATGAGTGTGTATGGATGTTTCCCAGTGATGGGTTGCAGCTGGAAGGGCATCCGCTGCGTGAAACATATGCTGGATAAGTTGGTGGTTCATTCCACTGTGGCGACCCCAGATTAATAAAGAGACTAAGCCGAAAAGAAAATGAATAAATGAATGAGTGTGGGTTTGTCACTTCTTGGGGTCCCCTGACATTTCTGTATTTGCATGTGTTGTGAGAATGTGCATGCACGTGTTAAATATACCATTAATACAGCAGCTACATCAGTTGTGTTTCACATAATTTCTCACTGACAATTATGAAACTCAGTGCATAAAAGGAATTCCTACTCGTAATTATAATTTTGTGGTAATGTTTGTGTGCATTTAGATTGTAAACAAATCATGTCGAAAAGGTTGTGAATGCACCATGACATAAGCTACAGTTTTGCCATTGACATGAGTGATGATGAACACATTAAAGAGATAGTTCACCCAAAAATTTAATAACTATTTACTCACCCTCAAGTGGTTATAAACCTTTAAGTTTTATTTCCTGTATTCTGAAGAAAGAAAGCCTGTAACCGTTAACGTTCATAGAAGGAAATACTACAAATACTATTGAAGTCAATGGTTACAGGTTTTCAACATTTTTCAAAATATTTTCTTTTGTGTTCAACAGAATAAAGAAATTCATAAAGGTTGGATAAAAGTGAAGGGTAATCAATGGGTGAACAATTCCTATACGAAAGTGCTGTAACTGATCAATCAAAATTAAGAAAGAAAAAAACTATAGGAGTGTTTACACCATGTGAGAATTACTGTAATTACAAAATGTGTGTAGTAAACAAATACATTATGATTATACCATGACCACCCGACTACTGCAGATTAATTTAGGTCAAGATTTGTTGCAATAATTTGTCTGAAGATAGCAATTTCATCATGGTGTGAAGGTTACAGGCTTTCTTAGGGGGCAGTCGTGGCCTGGTGGTTAGAGTGTTGGACTCGTGATCCGAAGGTTGCTGGTTCGATACTCGGTACCAGCGGGAATTGGGGGTGGGGGGAGTGAATGACCAGCACTCTCCACCACCCTCAATACCACGACTGAGGTGAGTCCCTTGAGCAAGGCACCGTTCCCCCCAACTGCTCCCCGGGCGCCGCAGCATGGCTGCCCACTGCTCCGGGTGTGTGTTCACGGTATGTGTGTGTTCACTAACTGTGTGTGTGCACTTGGATGGGTTAAATGCAGAGCACAAATTCCAAGTATGGGACACCATACTTGGCCACACTACACTTCACTTCAAGGTGTTTTTATTTGTGCTCACCTGAGACTGGGCTCGCAGCATATACAGCAGTTCCGTATTTTGGTCAGGAAGAAGATTGGATTTGCCACAAGGCACTCGGTGCAGCTCATCCTGGCATGTAGGTCCCTTATCTGCGCAGAAAATTTGGACCACCGCAATTTCATCCAATCCACTGACAGCACACTCATAAAAGGTTCCATTTAACAAGGCTACTGTAAGCCACATGATAGGGGCAACGCAGGCTCCAGACAACACCTTTATAAACACCGACAAGCATCCCACAAAGTTTCCTCTGGGGCAGAGTTTGAGAGGGTTCAGACAACACCCAGTATATAACCGCCAAAAACGTATACTAACAAAGAAACCGACTACCAGTAAGACGACAGCAGGTCCGAGCAGAAAACAAATTCCATATGGAAAATTCTGTCCACGGGTGCACGGACACTGAAAAGACACCATGGAGAAAATTCGTTCACTGCCTATTGTCAAAATAGCCATGACGCTGTAGCCAATAGTGGTCTTCTGATTGGTGAAAAACTTTAAGACAGTCTTAAAAGAATCCATTCTTGGTACAGCCATATCTGCAAAACACTCCAAAACAAGTTGCTAAACCGAAAGAGATGATCTGTGCTATGGCACTCCCATTTCTGACTTGGTTTTCAATTTGTATTCCACACCCTCCATTATCCCCTCCTATTTTGTACCTGGCATTCACCACGGCTCATCAAATTTCACGAAAAGCCCAAGTGCTTCCTTCAGGCACGTGCGCACACGTCAACGGGAGTTCGAACATCTAATTTTTTTCCTTTCTTTTTTTGTTGGGAGTTTTTATTTTATCTTTAATATAAATATGTATATATGTGTGCGTGTTTGTTTCCATTTGCGCACTGCCTTCCCTGTAAAAACAAACAAACAAAAACTAAATATCCAATTCGGTTGATATTTTGCCAAATTCCAAATAGATGCATTTTCTCCTCCGCGTCTCCGCGCAGGCGCGCAGCACAACAGTGAACTCTGATTCCTGCCTGCTCAGAGCGGGACTCGAACCGGCTATTTAAGGTATCAGGTGTGCGTTCTGGTAGATTGAACACCGAAGCCGGTAGCGTTTGTCACTAGAGTGAGGTCAGTAGACTGGAATGAGATTTACCTGCCCAGCACTGACTAACTGACCTCGAGGGGGGTTGGCAGCGCCGCAGAAGTTCTCCTTTTCAGTTCCAGGGGCTACAGTTTACATCTAATTACCCAGACCAAAGGGAAATATAGTTAATTTGTCTTGCTAACATCGATGACTCATGAGCAACCATTCAAGTTAACGTAAAGTTTAGCTAAGGCGATATATCATGGGCATACAGGCTTTTTTAAGGTAGTTCACCCAAAAATGAAAATTCTGTAATCATTGATTCTTGATTCTGTAGTAATCATTTACTAACCCTTGACTTGTCCCAAACCAGTTTAAGTTGTTTTTGTTGTTTTTGTTTTTGTTTTCTGTTAAACATAAAAGATGATATTTTGAACAATGTTAGAATAGAAGCCTGTAACTATTGACTTCCATATGTTATTATTATTATTTTACGATGGATATCAAAGGCCACAGGTTTCCAACATTCTTCAATGAATTTGTTCTAAAAATTAAAAACACTCAAACTGATTTGGAACAAGCCAAGGGTAAATGATTGGAGGATTTTCATTTTTGGGTAAGAGAAAAGCAGCTGAATGGTGAAAATATGTCCCTCAAATTTGTGTAGTCATTTATTGTGAAAATATACTGGAAATTAGTAGCATAAAAACATGCAGATTGTGGCTTAGTTTTGTAGCCTGTTCTTGTGACACAATCAGTGAATTATAAAGAAGATCATGGTCACTTGTTAATTTTTGTGAACTGAGTACTCAAAATGTCTGTGCACATCCCTGGTTTCCTTCCCCCTACTCAGTACAGGATCGTTACCAAAACCAGTTCATCAGGTTTATTGGAAGTCAAAACAGACTGGAGAGGTGTATAGGCAGATTTACCTGTCGTGCAAAATCAATCATACCATTAAAATCTCAATGCTGCTTCATGGTTTAAATAGGAAAAATTCTAAGCTGTGGAGAGGACAGTGTGCTTTGTTTTATTGGAATTTTGTAATATGGAGGTTCCTGACAACAGAATGTGAAAATCTTGAAGCTGGAATTTCTCTTCAAGACAGCAAATAAGTTTTTGTTAAGTCAAACAAAGGGGTTACATTGTAACAATGCTTTGCATTAGTTAGAATAAAAAGGAAGTGTTTTGTTCTGCTTATGTGAGTCGGCAGTTTCTGTTCTGCTCTACTTGTGCCCAAACATTGTACCCAGCACTTCTTCCATAAAGACACAGCTTGAATGGTAACTGTCACGACTGCTTTCCACAAAGGCACGAAACACTGGAATTATCAAAACACATAGATTTATTTACAAACAGAACACTCACAACTGGGACACTCAGGAAGACGACTCAGGGATGACGATCATGGGGTGAAGGCAACATGACATACTCAATACCGGACTGAACAAAACACAGGTCTTAAATACACAGCACATAATGGAACTAATTGGACACAAGTGAAACTGATGAACATAGGAAATGGTGGGAAACAGAACAAAGGAGGACATGATCACAACACAGAACAGACACCTGACAGTAACCACAAATGGCAGAGCTTAATGAACATAGATTTTTTTGGAGTGAGCTTTTAGCAGGGAGATTGTCAACTTGCACATGATTATTGCATGAAAAAGCCCCATGAAAGTGCTGACAGTTGAAATTTGAGATAGGAGAATATGAGATTAGGCAGCCACTTGAAAATACGATTTATAGTTGCGTGCTTCATTCTGTAATTTACCGATGACCTTTCTGCCAAATTTCAAATTAAATGCTGCCATTTATTACATTGCAGAAAAGAATTCAGTTAATCTTCCAGAAATGTGCCATGTTTATTTTCATTTTTACACAACACAAAACCAATATTTTACCCTCAGAAGTATTTAGAAATCAATCTTTGGTGGAATAACCAAGATTTACAATCGCAACAAATTAAGCCATGTTAAAAGAAAGCTCTAAATGGCTACATTTTTATTTTAAAGAATTGTTATCAACTAAAACAAATATTAACATTTTACTCAAAATCATACCTAATAAGTCCTGTGATTTCTCAAGAGGTCTCTTAATGTTTTCCATACCTTTAAAAGTCTTTAAAAGATAACAAAATTCAACGTTTATAATGCATTTTTTAATTGTACACTAAAAATGGCACTGTTCGAATACAAATGTATGAGAAAACTATTTTGTTCAAAAATAGACTAAAAAGTCAAAAAATAGAAGCTCTCTAACATTTGATCACAAAAAAACATGGTAAAGCATAAAAAGCATACAGGTGTGCATATCTACACGTCCATTTTGCTCTCATCCATAAATGCAAGTGCTGATGGGTTTGAGAAATCATGTTCAGAATTCACTGAACCTCTCGAGGCTGGATTTTCAAGGTCCTCACAAGTGCACACATACTTGTGCAGGATGCTGTAGTATTGGTTCATGTTTTGGTACTTGTAGAACCTCGAGACCTTCTCCCAGGCCAGTCTTGGAGGACTCTTTATAGGAATGGGTTTGGTTAACTCAAAGAAACTGGTTATGTTTCTCTTAGCAAGCTTCTCAGCATGTTGAGATGTGTAGCTGTCAAAAAACTCACTCTCCTTCCGAGTGTACATCTTCCAAAACTTCAGCTGCATGTAACTGATTGGAGAGTAGCATCTGGCCACACATGTGAGCAGGAAGGTAAACAGCATGACAGAAGCTATCAGGGTCCAGCCAAGCACCTAGAAGTATTTTACAGAGTTATTCAAATGGTAAATAGCATGCTACAAATAGTCATAAATACTGAAAAAAAACCACCATAAGATGTTTTGTAGCACAGGTAGGCCTAATTCATGTGATTGGAGGGCCTTATGAATACAAATAACATTTGCTAAAATAACCCAGAATCTAAAACAAATTTCGAACATTTTAGTATTTTCTTCTCACTTGAAAAAACCCCAATGAAATTTACAGTAAATAAATTAACATTAACAGTAAAGCTATACCATTAAAAATACAGTAAAAACCTTAATTATTTCATTATGGTGTTAATACCCCAATGCACAGTTACACAAGCCCCATTCACACTACCAGCGTACTGATTCCATTTTTATTTAATGCTTTCTTCTGCACAATTTTTATATTCAGCTGAAAGAAAACTCATTGGCTGTCAGTGAATATTATACATAAATGTTACCTAAGCAACCTCAAGGTGGAGACGCTGACTAGCGACTTCAAAAGTTATGCACCTACAAAGTCGCCGGTAGTGTTAAAGAGGCTACAGACCAAAACACCACCAAAAGCAGTGGTGATGTGAAAAATTCTATGATGAACCAATGCTCATCACAAACAGCTTAGAAACATACTAATATATAGAAGGTGCTCAGTGTCATTCACACAACTACTAAATAGCATCATAATCAAATTGATCAAAATAACATCAAACTCTAATGTACATAACTGATAAAAAAAAAACATATTATGAAAAAAAACAAACATAAAAAGTGAAGTGTCATGCAGAGAATTCTGGGAAAGTCAATTTATGATTATTTATCGTATGCCGTTAACCAGGTTACAGATTTTTAATGTAGCATTTTAAAAAAAAAAGTACTTTTAAAATCAATGCCATTTATTTTTCCAGTACTCACATGATGTTTGTTTCCCTGACATTGTGAAAGACCAAAATATTTGTCTTATTTATTGATATTAAATATGTACTATAAATTATTATACACTCAAAAAAATATTTTTACTGCTTGTTTAAACTATTTATTTAAAATGAGCTGAAACAACACAATTCTTGATATTGTTTTGTTACAATTTTTTTTTTATGTTCAATCCACTTAAATGTGTTACTTAATCGATTTGTGATGGGACAACATGAATGAATTGTGTGGAAACCTGCATTTTTAACACTGTATAATGCAAATCGAAACAACAGCAGAACAGTTAGAACGCTATAGCCTAACCAGTTCTTTGTGTTTTTGCTGCTTTATTTGATTTCAAAACCATTAGTTACAAGTGAGATATGGCAAGAAAGAGAGCTAACATACAAACTAGCTCTCTATTTAGTGTTCTATTTCAAATTTGTAATTCTTGACAATGCAGAGAGTGTGCCTTTAGTGTTATGCATCTTTGACCAACTATAGAGGGTGTACCCTGGGGTCTTCCATTCAAATTCCCCCCTGTTCCCCACAGGGCACAGATTTTGTCAGATCTAGCATTCCACTCTATTTAAATTCCCATTGTTTATGTCAGACACCTGGAGGACGTTCTTTCTTGGTCTGAAGAGTGTAAAGAGGGTCAGGGCAATTCTGTAACCAGATCAGTTGATCAGATCAGATTTGGTCTCTCACAAACCCAAATAATTTAGGGGTAGGGTTAGGGGGTAGCCTTCTTCAGAAAAATCTTAAATTTTAGTACCTTTACATCATACAAATTATTAGTAACTTTTTTCTTATAAATATTTTTGTTTTCATGTGAGATCGGGCTGAAATGACTGCCTTGAGAAAGCAGCAGTAAAGAAAGCATTTAATATTTATTTTTTAACATTTTGACCAATTAAAATGACTCTTACTACAGTTTGATTAGGATATCAGGGGAGCTCTTATTTCTATGTTTGATACAAGCTGTTCACAGGCTGGTAACAAAAAGCAATTGATATGAAAATTCTTACATATAGCCCTTTAATGAAGCACATACACAAAGTTGGGATAATATGGAAGTCTGTTTAACATATGGGGCGACACGGTGGCTCAGTGGTTAGCACTGTTGCCTCACAGCAAGAAGGTCGCTGGTTTGAGCCCCGGCTGGGCCAGTTGGCATTTTGTGTGTGGAGTTTGCATGTACTCCCCATGTTCACGTGGGTTTCCTCCGGGTGCTCCGGTTTCCCCCACAATCCAAAGACATGCAGGATATGTGAATTGGATGAACTAAATTGGCCGTAGTGTATGAGTGTGTGTGTGAATGTGAGAGCATATGGGTGTTTCCCAGTAGTGGTTTGCAGGTGGAAGGGCATCCGCTGCGTGAAACATTTGCCGGAATAGTTGGCGGTTCTTTCAGCTGTGGCGACCCCTGATAAATAAGGGACTAAGCCAAAGGAAAATTAATGAATGAATGTTTAACATATCATAATTCATAACATATCTTAAACATAATTATTATTATTTACTACATTACAGATTTAGCCTTCACATTGCAAATATATTGAAAAACACTCCTTGAACTCTTAAAAATGCAAGAGTAGAAAATGAAAAAAAAAAAAAAAAATCTATTTATTTATTTAGGATTTTATGAGTTTTATCTTATGTTGCTTTATAAAAAGGACCAAGTCATTTTTTAAGCTAAAATTGTGATTCTGACTTTCCCAATAAATGTCCATTTTTAATCCTCAAAAAGGCAAGACCATAATGATTCAGCAGAAAATAAATTAATTGCTATTGACCAAGTAATTTTTATTTTTTTTAATTTTTCTATTTATATATCCTGCAGGATATGTTGACCTTTGGCGGTATAAATTAACGTAAAACTGAATCATTTTTTACTGATGTCTGCTTACAATAAAGTGTCTTTGCAACAAATTCTGATGAACAACAAGCGATAAACAATATTTGTTTATTCAGATTTGTTTAGATTTATTTCAATGTAAAGTTAAGAAAGCCAAATTTTGAGGAATAATCGCGATTGCTAAAAATGTACAGTTAATTAAAACATTTTTGCATAAACATGATTAGCTATTAACAACTTTTGAAACAATTATATATGAAGTTGGGTAGCTCCCCAAAAAGGGAAGTAAAGTTTTTAAGTGCTTCCTGTTAG
>CAIGQV010001633.1:15152359-15212742 GCA_903798115.1 Danio jaintianensis
TTTAACAAATGTTGAATTATGTTTTGTAATGAATTAAAATACCAAGTCATGCCCCCCCCCCCCCAACCCCCCTATGACCCCTTAACCCCCAATACTTTGTATATTCGCATTTTTCGTACAGAAAACTCTAAATGTTCCATCACTAAAAAGTCAACATCTTACTGACTTCTCTGCCAGCGTCTGCTCACCTGTGACTCTGCTCGTATGATGGACAGAACAGCTGCTCTCTCACTCTGCGGGATTCCAGTCCCTTCACAGGGGAACTTGTCCAGGTCTGTCAGACAGTGAGGATACTTATCGCTGCAAATGTGACGTGTAAAAAGGGTAAAGTTGGCGCCAGTCATTGAGCACTCGAAATACTCTCCTTTGAGCAGAGCGACTGCGATCCAGCTGAGAGGTGCAACCATTGCAGTCACCGTGATTTGAAGAAAAACACACAAAAAGCCAAATATGTAACTAAAACGACATAGTCTTGATTTCCTATAGCACAGACCGGTGAATAATTTCCATGTTTTGTTGCTCAACATGTAACTTAGGATGAGCAGTGCAGCCGCGGGCACGAGGAGGCAGACGTTGCCATAAACGAAGTTCCAGTCATTGCAAGGGCACTTAAAAGCAAAGACCGAGAAGACGTGCTCGCTTCCCACAGTTAAGATAGAAATAAGTCCGAATCCTAAACTGATCTCTTGTTTCTGAGTGAAGCTGAATAAAGATTTTAACTTATCCATGCCTGCTAGCTGATATCCGTCAAATTATGAAATGACTACTTAGTTCCGTTGTCAGACTGCTGAGTGCATTCTCAGATAAAAAAGGTAGCTACACAATCTGTCACTTGGGCGGTAGCTTTTTAAAAGTTACATTTTTCTTCCTAACAGCTCCTTAAAGGTACACATTAATACCTAAAAAGCACCACACAGTACCTTAAAGGTATAAAAGTGAACATTAACCTGTAGGCTACTGTACAAAAGTGTAGCCTATACCTTTTGAAATGGTAGATTTTGTATCTTTATTTCTGAGATTGTGTCAAATACAATGGGCTCACAATAAAACATACAACGTGCCGTTTATATGAGAAGAAAAAAATCATCTGTGGTTGACTATTTGAGAAACAAAAAAACAAACCAACAAAAAAACAAAAACAGGTTTGTATAACACCATTGTAAACTAATTTTGCCACATTATGCAACACCATAACTTCAGTGATGTGTGAAGCCACATATTTCAACTGTATCACCACAGTCTATAGTGGTGCTCAGTTTGGTACTTGCAAGGAACCCATAGGGGGGGATTAAATTATGGTAATTTCTATTAAAATAGCCTATTATAGTTTTTAAAGTAATGTTGTGTAAGCTAACAACCTTTTTACTTGTTTGTATTGTGCATTTCAAGGGCTCCAAAATCTAAATATTGACATGCTAAATGAAAACTTAAAACATAACAGTTGTCAATTGAAAATAGTGTTGTGTAAATGGCCTCTAATATATTGTATTGGATAGAAATTGTGAGTGGGTTTTAAAAAAATATATTATTTTTATTTTTCATTCATTTTCCTTTGACTAAGTCCCTTATTTATCAGGGGTCGCCACAGCGGAATGAACCGCCAACTATTCCAGCATATGTTTTATGCAGCGGATACCCTTCCAGCTGCAACCCACTACTGGGAAACACCCATACACTCATTTACACACACTCTGGCCAATTTAGTTTATTCAATTCACCTATAGAGCTTGTCTTTGGACTGTGGAGGAAACCGGAGGACCTGGAGGAAACCCACGCGAACACGGGCAGAACATGCAAACTCCACACAGAAATGCCAACTGGTGCAGCTGAGACTCGAACCAGCAACCTTCTTGCTGTGAGGCGACAGTGCTAACCACTGAGCCCCCTATTTTTATTTTTATATTGGTATATTTACTATATACGTCTATAATTTATTTAATGTCTGTCTTTTATTCAATAATTATAAAGTTAAAAAAATTTTTTAACAAAAAAAAGTTTAAAATATTTAAAATAAAATATTTTAAAGAACGTAGTGTATGAGTGTGTGTGAATGAGAGAGTGAATGGATGTTTTCCAGTACTGTACATCCGCTGTGTAAAACACATGCCAGAGTAGTTGGCGGTTCATTCCGCTGTGGTGACCCCTGATGAATCAGGGACTAAGCCGAAGAAAAATGAATGAATAAATATTTTGAAGAATGTCGGAAACTGGTAGCCATCGACATCCATAATAGAAAAAAAACTACAATGTAGGCTACTCTTTTGTGTTCAGTTAAGATCATACATTGAAAAACACTTACTCAAAGGTTAAGAACATTATGGAAGGTGAGTAAATGATGACAAATTAAAATTTTGGGGTGAACTATCTCTTTAAGACATATGTAATATCAAAATATGCTTCACTGTAATTCATATAGAATCGCACGATGTTTTTTTGTTTTTTTTTTATCTCTGGCTTGTACTTCATATTCGGCGCCTCATGGACACACATGATCCCGTGCATGTGACCGCAAGAGGCGGGGACTGACTAAGACTCTCGCGTTTACAGTAGCTGAGCTGCATCGGGCACAGACATAACGAGTTACACCCCCTGTCTCCGGACAGTTTTCTTTCCCGGGGTCGATGCAGATATTTTATTTGAGGTCAGTCAAAGTTGTCAAGTGACCCGACGACAAATAAAACCATTTCGACCGAGGGAAGAGGACACTGGAACCGTAGGTACACTGGGTGCGTGCGCTTTTTAGCCCGTGGATGTCTGTATGTTATTCATAGCTTTTCAACAAACAGAAGCGTTTAGACAGTGTTTACCGACGGATGCTGAAGGGATATACCGAAGTAGTTCACAGCTGAGTGTCATAAGGTTGCATTTGGGCGGGTCTTCAGTGAGGAGGATTATATTTATTATTTCCCAAATATTCTTGGTTCTGCCCTGTTGCTAGGAGACCTTTGACAGTTGGGGTTTAAAAGTGATTGTGAAGGGACTGTCGACCAATCACTCTAATCTGAATGTGGTGTCAGCATTTATTTGTGTTCGTGACATATCGTTTTATATATCAGAATAATAATAACAAACTATCTAAAATTGACCTGCATGTTAATATAACTATTGTTTTAGTAATTATGCCTAACGTTGCAGTTTAATTTGAACGCGACGTTAATGTTACCTTAAACTGTCACCTTTAGTTTGATGGATTAAGGGTGTACTCTGGTTAAGTAGGTCAGTGACAGGCTAAAGATGATGGATGGGACCATTTGAGTGACAAGTCAACGCTGTCGAGAAAATAACTGTCACACTGTGCCATGAATGTTCTTATGCGTGTCTTTACCTCCTTTTTTCTCCTCCATCTTCTACAGTCTGCTGGCTGAAGGTCGTTTTGTAATCAGATCAATATCTGCTGGGATGCTTCAGACTCCACGGGCCATTAGACTCAACTGAGTCCTGCATCAGTTCACCTTCTCTCTCTCTGCCTTCAAACCATTTGACCATCACATGAGGCTCTATGAGACAGACTGATTTCAGATCAGAATGAACTTCGCCTGTAGCTGTTTTGTGTTCCAGAACATTGTGCATCAATAAGGTGAGTGGTGTTTTTATTATTTTTCTTCCATTTTGTTTTGCTTTGGATGAATATTAACTGTGTGAATCACTCGAAAGCATGTCTAGGTTATATTTTCATTCCTTCTGTATTTTTATCTTCATACAGAAAATAGGGCCTGTATTTAGCACCATTTATTATTGTTATTTGTGGGTTTTGTTTTCAGAGTAATGTTGTTATTTTTATGTTGTTTTATTAGAAATAAACTTGTAGGTTTCATGAATTTGAAATGTGAGTGGTTTGATGAACATGAAAGTGAAGTTGAACATCTCTCATGGCCTGCACAGTCACCAGATATAAATATTATTGAGCAACTTTGGTGTTTTGGAGTAGCGAGTCAGGAAAGTTTTTCCTCCACCAGCATCACGTAGGGACCTGGCCACTTCACTATTCACTATTCTGCAAGAAGAATGGCTCAAAATCCATTAGGCCATCTGTCTTCCCAAGGCGAAATGATGCTGTATTGGATGCAAAAGGAGGCCCTACACCATACTAATGAATTATTGTGTTCTAAAACCAGGTGTTTCAGTTTCATTGTCCAAGCCCTGTGTGTGTGTACATATATATATATATATATATATATATATAATATTATTATTATTATTATTAAAAAAATTTTTTTTATAAAAATGTGTAAATGCAGTAATACCATGATAATCTATGATAATGTTTATTTTTTAACATTGGATTATTAATGAGTAGTTGTTGATAAAATACAGTACAGTATAGGCTAAGGGTGTTTTATAAAGCAATGGTTTTCTTGGTCCAAACAGACCCAGAATGCCAAAATATTTTACAGATATTTGATGCATTATGAGGTTTAAATATAAATCATTGTGATGCACCGTAATGTATAAAAAAATAATTTAAAGCTGAAGTATATCATTTCTGTTATTGTCACCTAGCAGAATTTTCAAAATAAATAGTATTTGCAAAACATTTTCAAACATTCACCACAGCCTTTTATATAAATATATTGTTCAGATTGTTCTTACCTTTACAATATTGTATTATTTTACATAGTGGTTGACAGTAAAGAGCACAGGTGTTTAACCTTGTTTTACCCCATTGTGGTTTTCAAATCTTACTTTCAGAAATCTATAGCATGCAGTAGTATACATCAAATTCGTTTCTCGTATTTCACTCTGACTAATTTCAATTTGTAAAAGCTCTTCATCTCAGCAGCTTTATTGTCTGTATGGTGTTTTGTAGAGTCAGCAGGAAGCAGTCGTTTATCCTCCTCCTCGTCTGACCTTCAGGAAAATGCCCTCCGAGCCTCCTCCCAGGTACATTCTGCACACCTCAGTCTAGCTTCAGAGGATGGTGACCATGTCCTCATCTCCTTCGGTGATCTTTCATTTGAGGTAGATGCTGTTGAATTTGATGAGAAGTGTTGTGACATGGACAGCATTATTTAAAGAGCTCTGGAGGACATCTGAGGTCATCCAAAGCGTTTATCTTTCAGAATGCCATACCACTTTGTGTTAACTAATACTGTTAAATGTAGGGTAAAGAGCAGATTACTTTCTTTAACAAATAAAGCTGTGTTGTTATTGCACTAGTGGTACTAATTTTAATGAGTATATTTAAAAAATGATTATATTATATTATATTATATTATATTATATTATTATATACTACTATTTATATACTTACTATTGATGAATTAACAGGTTTTTCTGCACCGTTTCTGCTGTCATTACTTTTAAATAATGTTTTTTCAAGTGTACAGCAGTGAATGGGAGCTAAATCGGAACATGTTGCATTGAAAAGAGCTATTCAGGGCCACGAGAGCAGCGAGAATCAATGACATCTCACTTACTGAGTAGATGTATTGATAGAGTAGTGCACAGCAGTCAGAGAGACACATACACTCATGAACAGCTCATTGTTTCTGGGCACAGGCCTCCGTGATGAGTTGATTACAAATGTCCAAGCTTTTCTTCATTTTTTATGTGTTTCAGCTCTCAGGACATGCTGACAGGACAGAGGCTGTGTCAATCCAAATCCCACCAGGACTCGGTCCTCTCTGCCCTTAATCAGCAGCGCAAGGACGGACTGCTCTGTGATGTCACTTTGGTTGCAGGGGAACAGAAGTTTCACGCTCACAAGGCGGTCCTGGCAGCGTGCAGCGATTACTTCCGGGTGAGTTTTTACATTCTGGATGTTATATTTCACTTATCTCATAACATGTTTTTTTTTTGCCACTCTATTTTTTTAATTTTATTTTGCAGGATTCTGTGGTCTATAAAAAGCCACACTTTGCTGGCATCTTTTAAATGAACAGTTCTGCTGAAAATCATTTAATAAATCAGATCTTAAGTCATAACTGTCAAATAAAAAATTATGCTAACAAAATGTTGACATTATGAGATAAAAAATTAATTATGAAATAGTGTTACGCTTTTTATGTCATAATTATGAGGTCATAACTTCTGTTTTTTAAATCAAATGTTTTACTTTTTATGTCATAATTATAGGATTTAAAAAAATAGGTTTTTGCTGTTTTATCTTATATGGCAGAACAGTTCTTCAATACACTTTGATTCTATTTTTGATGTAATAAACAGAAAAGGAGATGGTAGTCAGAATGTTTATCCTGTCTTTTCTAAAAATAACATGATTAAAAGACATGATTAAGACTTGAATGCTAAATTACCAATCATCTGTAACAAATACATCTGATTATTTTGTTGTAGGAAAACGCATACATTTAATGTATAAAGTATAACTAAGCTGTTATACATGCAAAATACCATTTACATACATTAAAAAAAGTTATTTATCTAAAGTTTTCTGCCTTATTCATCGGTGTGAAATTATAGTACAAGCACAATTCCTTCTCATTATTTGGAAAAGAGCAGTGTAAACATACTGTAAAAACCTCTAATTTTCTGTCCCAAAGAAATTGTACAGCTTTGGAACAATGACAGTGAGTAAACAATGACAGGATTTTGTATTTTAGCTGCACAATCCTGGTGCAAATATGTACAGTTCACACAGGAGACAGGAAAGCAACAGACGGGAAATGAAAAGTCGGCAGCGGCCTGGATACCATATCAGTGAGATTTGATTTTGGTTTGTTCAGAAGATTAGAAAAGAAGAAATAAATCCAACCCTGCAAAAGAGGGAAAGATTATGTGCACAGTCCAAAGAACAGAATTAAATAGGGCAGGTATATTTATCACTATATGTCTCCAGGGATGCTCTGCACCACGGTTTGGCTAGAATGATAAGATATGATCCTTCTGTTCTCGATTTTAGCCCTTGGTTTCTGTTGAGGATACCTTTTGCTGGTCTTATCAAATGACAAAATGTAGTTTGGATAAAACATGGACTGATCCAAAGCTTCAGTCAATATAGCTGCAGCGTCAACAAATCAAATCAAGCTGCTGGCTCTGTCTGACAGCTACACTTCAACATATTATGCCTGCAAGGTTTTATTAGGTGGAATGTTTGAATAGATTTATATCAGACACATACATACATGAACGTCTATTGTGAATATCAAAATGAGCTTTGTTTGAAATGAATCCCAAATTGACAGTTTTATTGGTCCTGCATCGTTTATGCATGAACTATACCTTCAACATTAAAGGCACAATATGTACGATTTGTTCATTAAAATATGCAAAAACCACTAGAACAGTGTTATATATTTTGCTGACTTCTCTACTTGGATTATACCAAAGGTTTCAAAGAATGATCAAATCCAGAGAAATAATCTATTTTAACTTGTGACATGGACCATGTTCTGTGTGGCAATGCTAATGATAATACACCCGTGATTTCCGGTTTGGTTTTATAGAAAACAGAAACATTAATTACGCTTTTATATGCGTTTTATTAGACTGCACAGAGCAGCATTATAACAGAAACTTATTTAGTATGGTAAAACATCGCTTCTTCTTCCCAAATGTAATTATGACTGGAAGAACCAAATGTGGTGGACTGTGGCATAATAAAAGCCTCTTTCATGCCTCTTCGCGCTCATCTCATCAATATCAACAATTGCTTCACTTCACAGTCTCGTTTTACTTAGATCTCTTTCAGCCTTTACTCTACTTCAGAGTACCATGATGATAAGCTTTGAATACTTAAGCTCATCCATGAACAAGATTTTAAAATGAACAGGAGACCTGTAGGATGTAATGAAGACCACAACTCCCATGATTCCACACTCAGTCACGATAACATCAAAAAACGCCTTTGTTTGTTGTGAATACACGCCCTCTGGCTGTAAATATGACATACTGTGCCTTTAAGGCTTGTTGAGGTGAGGTGAGTTATTTCAAGGGAAACACAAAAAAGGATGAAAATTGCTTTAGAGGGAAGGAGAGGACAGATGTGTCTCATATCTACACACAAACATACAATATCATAAAGAGGTTGCATCATTGCAACCACCCAGAACATCCTAGAATTGAAGCAGTGATGTTTGTACGGTCGGTCAGCCACCACTTACATTTTCTTTACAAAATGTAAAGATCACATCCAGTGGTACTTGTCTCTGATCTATTTTCAGGCCTGATGTCATTGAGAAAAAAACAGATATTACATCCTTTCAAGCTTTAACACCTCAGCGGCACTAATGACTAAATGTGGAGGGTGTAATCAGCACTGACATTAAAGACAAACACTAATAATGACATTACACATTAGTCTAGAGATTTTCGTATAGCAAAGCTCTAGGTAAATGCACATTTACATACAGTAGATGTATGTTTGAAGATGACTGTTTTTTGTGACTAAAGAAAAGTTCTATGTACAGTGTGTCAAAGACGAAAAGGGGTTTTCAAACATGCAAACAAATAAATTAACAGATTAAATCTAACTGTTAAATTTTTTTGTACATTAGAATGTTTTCCTTTTTAATTGTAAAAACTACACATCGTATTTTTTAACCATGATATAAAGGGTTAGTTCATCCACAAATTAAAGTTCTGTTAATTACTTACCCTCATGTCGCCCAATCCCCTGAGACCTTAGTTCATCTTCAGAACACTATTAAGATATTTTCGATGAAATCCGAGAGCTCTCTGACCCACCATAGACAGCAACGGTCCCGAAACATTAAAAAAACATTGTCAAAACGTTCGATGTGACTTCAGGGGTTCAGCTGTAATCATATGAAGCTCCATAAGCCCTTTTGCATGTAAAAACAAATTTGTTGGCCTTTGTCTACTCTTCTGTGACAGGTCAGGGTACACGTTTATTACAGACAGTACGACATATTTCCATTCGCAACCCGCGAACATTGTATTGTTCATAGTGAAACAGTACAGTACTGGTTTGCGGCTGGAAGGGCATCCGCTGCGTAAAACATATGCTGAAATAGTTGGCGGTTCATTCCACTGTGGCGACCCCTGATAAATAAGGGACTAAGCCGAAGGAAAATGAATGAATGTTTTGAAAAGTTTTTTTTTTATTGTATCGGGACTGTAGCTATGTATAGAGGGTTAGAGAGCTCTTGGATTTCATCTAAAATATCTTAATTTGTGTTGTGAAGATGACCGGATCTCTCAGGGGATTGGAACGATATGAGGTGAGTAATTAATAACAGAGTTTTCATTTGTGGGTGAGTTAACCCTTTAAAAAGAAGACACCCATTCAACTTATTTCATTAATAATTTTGTGAATCAGACAGAGTGAATCAAATGTTGATTCAGTAACCTTTCTGTGTGATTGAGTTTCGTGAGGGATTCTGATTAGAATTGGTAATGTCTCTTTTGAATTATTCATTAAAATACAGCTCATAAAAGTCATTGTTGGGAAATAAGACTTGTTTTTGATTTATTAGTTTCCGACTCATAGGAGTCATTTGTTCATTAATCGAACAAAGTCTATGAGGAAAATTCAACAGAAATACATTCTTGCTATTGTGTTGCGCTAGTAGCAAAGGTCTTTTTATAGCAAATCAGACGTAAAACTGTCCTTCATAACAGATATGGGATATGATTTCTTTTGCATGGTGCTTAAGATTCGGTGCAGCAAAGCCAGAAACACTGATGTGAGACTTTGAATGATTTATAATTTCATATGGTATAAAAAGCATGCGCTGTAAACAAATTATCTGAAAAAGCTGCTGTCTGACCAGCCTGCCTTGCTTCTCCAAGGTCAGAAGTCATGTAGTCAGATATGTGACTCAGGCCTAGTCATCCTTATTACCCACAATTCCCTTTCAAATGAAAAACCCACATTAAGTCTTGCTTATGGGCAGTAGTGTCCCAGTAAGAGCTCTCTAAGTAGCTGTCAAAAAAAGCAAACCCTTAGCTCTAATGAGTCCTTCTGAAAGTCTGAATACCAGCTGGTCAAGTCATTAAAAATGTGCCGCTCTTAAAATAGAAAACAGAAAAACATGGTAGACTTGTACCAGGCACTTGCGACGTACTATTGGGAGAACGGTTTCTGAAGGTGAGGTGACATAGATAAAAGATGATAAACACTTGGCTTCTATCTTCACCTCACAGAGACTTCGGTCTGAGCCAAGACCTGCATTAAATGTCTATTGATTCTTTCAAAGGACTGGGCACTGATACTAATTTTAATCAAGAACGAAGCTTAATCTCTGTTTAAGAGTTATGACTTCTTTAAGTCGACACGAGTGGCATATATATGTACAGTTGAAGTCAAAATTATTATTTCTCCTGTCAAATTTTTATTCTTTTTTAAATATTTCCCAGTTGACGTTTAACAGAAGGACATTTTCACAGTATTTAATATAATTTTTTTGCTTCTGAAGAAAGTCTTTTTTCTTTTTGGTTGACTGGAATAAAAACTGTTTTTTAAACAATTAATTTTTTTAAAACAATTTTAAAGGGGTGGTCCACTACGATATCATATTTTAAACTTTAGTTGATGTGTAATGTAGTTGTGTGAACATAAACAACATCTCTGAATGTAATATGCTCAAAGTTCAATGCAAAGGGAGACACTAGCTATGTTTCCATCCAAAAATGCGAATTAAATTTATGCGCAAAACTGGAATATCGCATAAAAGATGTGCGAATAAAGCAGCGTTTCCATCCAACGAGTCAAAGAGAACAAAATCGTCACTTCCTGATTAAATGGCGGCAAATATCAACAGTAAAAACGGAATTTGCTGAGGTAGGAGAAGCTGTGTGAATCTTTTCTTCATTTAATAAATGACTTGCGCCTCAGAAGGCAATGCGGACACGCAGTGAACGCGTGGTGGCGTTTGAAGGCATGAGACGCGGAGCACAGACGCTCTTAACAATTCTGGAGGTCATTAATAATATAATAACACTAATACTGAAATGGTTAAGGCATTTTAGAATGACCAAAACAACATTTCAGATGTTTTACAATGTGGTCAGCCTGCTGGTTTGTCCATTTACAAACATTTTTATCATCACATGATCTCTTATAACCAAAAAATATGTGAACGTTTCATATTACTTACACATGCTTATTCCGAATATATGTGAAAGACATGTAATGCGTTGAGTTAGGTAAAAAAAATACAGGATAGCTCGCCTAACTCGTGTTGCAGCAGAAAAATCAATCAAAGCTCACACGGGTCGCATTCTACATCTTGTGCTTTATTCTTCTGTCAACAGCATCACTGTATATTACAGAAAAATAACCTAATTCAATCATCAGAGATAAAGACATATAAACATCAGTCCCGCACACATGCGGTTCTCGTGTTACATGCGTCTACAGACTGTTCACACACGCACATACATAAAATGGCAATTCTCTCTTAAAGGAGCCACTCCCCATTTTTCACTCATTACAGACACTTGTCAGAATTTATTTTAGAGAGCAGGCATGAGGTTCATCCTTTTAATTTTCTTTCTGATTAAGGCTCAAACAGATACTACTAACAGCTACTTTGATTGACACTATTTACACAGCAGAGGCAAAGCGTGTGCTTGTGGAGGCGTGACGCTTTACTGGTGACGTGGAGCCGTTCCGCGAACCACAGCACATTATGTTAGCTGACCAATCAGAGCCTCTTGAGGGCGAGTCTTTCAGAGGAACTAGGAAATATTACAGTCGTTTTCATGTTAGCGGAGTAGCTGTATATAATCAAAGTAAGATATATGGAAAAAGTCGGCGCAATAGCCTAGTGGTTAGCGCGCTGACATATGGTGCGGTAGCACTTCAGGGCATCCCGAGTTCGAATCCCGGCTCGAGGACATTTCCCGACCCTACCCCCCCCTCTCTCTCTCCCACTTCGCTTCCTGTCTAATTACTGTCCTATCTAATAAAGGCAAAAAGGCCCAAAAAAAAAAATATATATATATATGAAAAAATAACGCGATTTTCTACAAATGAAGCATGAGCACACATTGCTTTACATCTTACAAACACAACCAAGCCTTAAAATTACATTCCGGACCACCCCTTTAAGGTAAATATTATTAGCCCTCTTAAGAAATATTTCTGACAGTGCTAACCACTGAGCCACTGTGTCGCCAATATTTTCTATAATCATACTTTAAAAAAAAAAGTCTGCAGAAACTCTGATTGACATTCTCCCTTTGCCCCGCCCTTTTGTGTCATCTCTCCCTTATTAGCATAAACGTCCACCATTAGAGTTTTTAATTTGCCGCTATGATGACACATAGGCGCTTATAGCTCCACCCTCTTTAGTAAACCGGGCAAGGAGCACAATCTTATTTAAATATAAAGAGACCAAAATGGCACCAAAAAATTTGGATCAAAGCCTAAAAGAGATTTTTTATAACATTTATTTTTCTAGAAAATTACAAATGTTTTCATTTGGTATGATTGAAAATCTGAATTTTTAAGTTAAAACATCATTGTGTTGTCTAAAAATGAATAAAAATGGCTAAAAACATTTGAAAATGTTTTGCTAATTTAGGGTCTAAATGCTCTAAAGCACAACATTTTTATCTTAAATTGGGAAGAAATCCCACTAATAGTTTGCAGAAAAAAATTGCAAATCCAGAGAAACTGAACATTTAAAAGGGTCTCTTATTTTTTCACTTAGATGACGGTTGGATAGATAGAGCAAATAAATCAATATTTTTTATGCTAAAAGTTCATCATTAGGAGCGGTTAGGTTTAATCAGTGTTGTTTGGAGGTGTAACGATGATCCATGTCCTTCGACTTCCTCTTCTCCACTGGCTCTAATCAATGACCGTCCTACACTCGCTCTGTGACAGCAATCAATGCTTTTGATTAGTGTACTCCTCTCAGAGAACACAGCGGGACAGCTCTGGCCTCTTGGTCTTGGTCTCTCTATTTTTGCCTGTGTGTGTGTGTGTGTGTGTGTGTGTGTTTGTGTGTGCGTGTGCGTGTGTGTGTGAAAGTAAAGCACGCACTGATTGACTTGCTTATGGACTCGCTTTAAGACTCTTCAGACATGAATGAACAGTATATTGAGGGTTGAGCTATTTACAGGATGCAGTATTACTCTAGTAGTTCATGAGTTATGTTCATGTGTGTGTCTTCAGGCCATGTTCAGTCTGTGTATGGTGGAGAGTGAAGCGGATGAAGTAACCCTCCAGGGTGTGACTAGTGTGGGACTGAAGCACGCACTGGACTTCGCCTACACAGGCCAGGTAAATTCAGCATAGCCCACACACACACACAGCTGCATACACACCAGAACATGCAAAGCAAACAAAACTGGCTGTGCTTTAAAGTCTCTTGGTTCTGTAAAATCTCCATTATGAATCCACTCTCCAAATAAGAGCAGATACGTGAAACACTTGAGAATAGTAATATTTATTCTGGTGCATCACAAAATGTCCTACTTCCCACTTAGAAAGTCGTGATTACGAGTTTCAAGTTAAATTCAAGTGGTTTGGTTTGTGTTCAGAAACAATGGGATTCGCAGAGGACACCTGGTTCGTTCTTGCCTAGTTTTTGAGGACATCTTGTTAAAGGGAGTTCACCCCAAAATGAAAATGTACTGATCCTGTACCCTGTAGTAAAATAAAAATATAAAAAAATAGTAAAATATAGTAAAATAAAAAATACTATGGAAGTCAATGACTACTGGTGTCCATCATTACTCAGAATTGTGTGATAAAAACAAAAAACTAAAGAAAAACTCAAAGGTTTAGAACAAGGAGGAGGGTAGAGGGTGAGTGAATTCTGACAGATTTTTTTTATTTTTAGGCCAACTATTACACACTCACTTTCCTTAATCAATCAGCTTATTCAGCTGCTTTGTCAGGGTCACCACTGTGGAATGAACTGTCAATTTCTTTGAACTTGAACTTGAGAACATGCGTGGGGAGAACATGCAAACTCCACACAGAATGGCCTCCTGGTCCAGCTGGGACTTGAACCAGCGACTTTCTTGCTGTGAGGCAACTGTGGTAACCACTTTAAAGCTTAAATCTAATAAAGAAATTTTATTGTGAATTAAATGTGGCATCAGGTTATTTAACGGTCATTTTATTATTTTTTTTATTGAACCTTTGTTTAACCAGTAAAAGACTCTCAGATTAAAAATCATTAGTAATACTTACAATAAATACAAATCATTGAGTCACCATTCATTTACCTAATATCTTTTTTGATGAAAAGAAAGAGTATAACAGTTTTGAGAATGAAGAAAATGTTTCTCTAGGGTATTCTGTTGTATTGACCTTATTCTTCACGTCCATTGGATTCTTTTTAGCTTAAGATTTCCAGTCTCATTCACTTCCATTGATTTTTAAATGTTAAAAACAGCTAGTTATTCTGCTTGATATTGCGAATAGATTTTTTCTTATTATATTATTCTAATTTTTATGTATAGTCATGAACACACTTGTTTGTAGAGCAAGTAGTTTGACTGTTTTCTGCCGTTTATTATTCCTAGTCATTTCTCCCATAGGCAGCTGAATTGGAAGTTCAAAAACAATCGTAAAAATGAGCGCACTTCTACATCACATCACACAAGGTCAATAAAACAACAGACATGTGAAGGTAACGTCCCCAAGATGGCCTTATAGATGATCAAATACCTATGCATTTTTCTTCTAATAGACATTGAGGGCCAAGCTTCTCTGTTATGCAAGGTAAATAAAAATATAGAAACATAAAATCCATTTTTGCAATATTTCAGAGAGTATATGAAGGCGTCATTACACACAAATCTTGGGTTATTTATTTAATGCTAGTTTGAGGATTTCACACTGTCAATATTTGGAAATCCCGATCTATGATCTGACTTAATAACTGTTTGTCCATTTGCCTTTTCTGGCTGTTTTAAGTAACCTGAAACAGGCTGTTCCAACTAGCATTTGTCATCACTGTAAATCTGCATAAAATGTACTGATTTAGTTGTCAAACAAAGTATATAAATATACATTAATGTTTTGTTTACGATTGGTAGTATTTTGATAAACATGTTATACACTGTTATTTTAGTGTCACTGATATTGTTATAGCTTTTATTAATGCTTCAAATGATTTGTTATATTTATATTGGTAGCTAAAGTTATTCATCTGTGTATTTGTCATCTTAATCACTTTTTCTTTAACAGGCCTTTATATGTTTTATTCATTTTAATACATCAAGATAAACCAAATGAAAAATATTTCTTTGACAATTAGCTAACTAGTTAACCAAAAAAATAGTTTTAGTTAAAGTTATCTATATTTTAGTTAACACTGCTGCAAACACAAATTTGAAAAATGTCAGAGGTGGTCCGGTAAAATATATGCTGAGATTCAAAGGTTTTGGGTCATTATTTTTTTAATTTAATTAATTGTTTTATTTTAATATATTTTTAATCATTAAAACATCTTTTTTTAATGATATTGTCATCAAAATGTGAAATACATTTGTAACATTTTTTGTACAATTTTATTAAAAAACGAATGTACACAAAGTTAAATATAACCTTCTTTAAAAAACATTTATTGACCCTATGGTAATGAAAGGAAGAAAAGTAATGATCACTATCTTTTATGATAAAAGAACCAGTGAGCTATTTTTTTTTTTTTTAAAGGAAAACATGCTTTAGCTTAGTTTTAAGATGCAACACCATTTAATGCTCCATCTTTCTCTACCTCAAGGAGCTTTTTACCAGAAAAGTTGGAAGACCTCTGAGTTTGACATAGAAGATAAAGCAATGTTGTTGTGATTTCTTCAGATAGTCTTACTCCGACCGATCTTTTGTCTGTAGATCATGCTGGAGCCAGGAGTGATACAGGACGTCCTGTCAGCTGGAAGCCACCTTCAGCTGCTGGAACTGCTCAGTCTCTGTTCACACTATCTCATTCAGGTGTGTTAATATTTACCAGCGCATTCAGGCCTTGAAAACATAGCAAGTTTTGGTAATGGTCAGTGTTTGAGAGACAATTGAGGGACTTGAAAAAAGGTTTAAATGCTAAATGATGCTCCAGAAGAAAACACAATATATTTGGGGTTGTGAAAACCTTTTAACAGGATGAAGATATAAATATATATATATATATTTTTTTACTTATTTTGTTGAAATATTGTTTGTTTGTTTTTGTCATTAAGTACTGCCCTTCAGAAGTAGCAGAAGATACTTGCATGTTTCTCGGAAAACAAATGAAGCACAATTTGCCTTGATCTCCAAAGATTTTCACCCCAGCTCTTAATGCATCATGTTTCATCAGTGAGCATTTGAACCTTTTTTTAATAGTTGTCCTCAGTGTGAAAAGTTGGATCTCAAAATCACACAGTCCCTGCCGGAAAATGTTCAAATACACACAAGATGTGGGAAAACTGAAGAATCTGCAGGGCCTGGAGGATTTTTCTGAAGCACAGCAGGCAGTTGTTCAGAACAAACAAAGCACTCATGAACTTCCATAGCAAAGCAAAGGAAAGCAAAAAAACAAAAACAAAACATAGATCATCCAGTTAACCACACACACAGTATTAAAAACCAAGAATTCACATTTTTGCATCTTATGGACTATATGTAAACGTATTTTATGTAATATATATTATTCAGAATATTTCTCTTACAAACTGCCACTATATAACAGTATGTATTTGGATAATTATATTGTGTAAAATTTCACATACCAGCTGTTTAAACTGTAAAAGCCATAAGCTGAAAGAATCATAGGCTTATTACTCTGTGCTACAGTATATCCCAAGTGTTTTGAAGTCTTTGTGTGTGAAATCCTAGTCATCATTCCCTAATTCTGAGCGTACCCTCCAGAGTACCATAAGTTTTCCCTATAAATTAGACCAGAAAATGTGAAAAACATTTGCAGAGATTCCACCTGAGCCTCTTCCTAACTCATTACCACATTTAAAAATGTGCTCAGTATTTATTTTAACCAGTAGATGGCAATCACTCTCTGTGTGAAGCATCTGTGCAGCATTCAAAAGCTAGATTTATTGTTCTTTCTCTTACTTATGGTTTTACAGTCTATTTTTTTCAGACATTGTGGACTTTGATGGGATTCAGCTCTGTTGAACTAAACTATTTACTATATAAGACAATTAAATGTGTGTGTGTGTGTGTGGATCTAATATTGAATGCACGTTAGACTGTAGAACTAGTTTGTCTTTATACATTTGCCTTCATAAAAACTCTCTCTTCTCTGATTGTGCATCTGTCTGTATTTATTATATTGTGTGTGTGTGTTTGTCTGTAGGAGCTGAACAGTTTTAATTACCTGGACCTGTACAGGCTGGCAGATCTCTTCCACCTGCCGACTCTGGAGGAAGCGGTGGTGGGCTTTGTGGTGGACCACCTCTCTGAGCTGCAGAGGAGCAGACAAGAGGAGGTGCTGCTGCTTCCTTACCGGCTCCTCAGGGAAGTGCTGAAGAGCGACCGACTCACCTCCCTCAGCGAAGAGGAGATATGGCAGGTGTGTGGGCCGCACATTCACTTACTTTAACTGCTCCAAACCTTTTGGAACTGCTAAGGTAGCTTCGGTGCAAAATATCAGTTTGGGGTGTGAATATCTGAGACATGCATTGGATTTTGTTTGGTCATATTTTGAAAAATTTCAAATAAAGAATAGTTGTGAAAAGGGCCTAAAACTAACACTTTGGCACATCTACCAATGATGGAGACAACTAAACATTTTTTTGCTGATCATCACATTTTCTTAAAAAAACTGGCTGAACAAATTGAGGAAACACATGTAACTGCAATTTGTATGGTCATAATTAATTGAATTCATTTATTAATAACAAAAAAATCAACAAACAGCACTTATAATACTTTTGAACTGTAAAGTATTTTTTAATGAATCATTTTTAAAATACTGATAGGGCTTACTAATAAACATGATATAAAATAATAATTATAACAGTATTGCTATTTCTGAAAAATTACTATTAAATTGAATGTTATTATTATTATTAATGACAATAGTAAATGTATAAAACTAATATTTATTGCTTAGTTTTATTTTTAACATTATACTGTAGAGCTTTCACAGGAAACCTCTTTTAAAATGTTTCTTTTTTGTTGACAATAAATTATTATCATTACAAAGGGGCTGCACAGTGGCGCAGTAGGTAGCACGTTCGCCTCACAGCAAGAAGGTCGCTGGTTCGAGCCTCAGCTGGGTCAGTTGGCGTGGAGTTTGCATGTTCTCCCCGTGTAAGTGTGGGTTTCCTCTGGGTGCTCCGGTTTCCCCCACAAGTCCAAAGACATGTGATATAGGTGAATTGGGTAGGCTAAATTGTCTGTAGTGTATGTGTGTGAATGAGTGTGTATGGATGTTTCCCAGTGATGGGTTGCAGCTGGAAGGGCATCCGCTGCGTAAAACATATGCTGGATAAGTTGGCGGTTCATTCCGCTGTGGCGACCCCAGATTAATAAAGGGTCTAAGCCGAAAAGAAAATGAATCAATGAATATCATTATAAAGTTTGGAGGATATTTGGTACATTTTAAATGCACATTATAAGTGAACCAAACTTAAACAGCACATCAGATTATATAAATATCTTCATAATTTGATAATTGTTCTAAACTATATAGGTTTCTCAGGAATTAGTAAAATTAGTTAGTATTAAAAAAAAAAGTTATTGGTTCGTATACTCACCAATATTGATTTTAGTTCTCATTTAGTGATTGGTAAATGTTAATTGTAGGCCCTGGTTTTTGAAATATAATTTCTAGCTCACTTATTCAAATAGATGGTCAATGGTCCTCACTAAAGCTTGAAAATTGATTCACAATGAACAGTGCAATCATCAGATATTACATAAACTTGTGGAGCTCATTCAGCTCTAGTGTTGCTGTTAATAAAGCAAACCATTTTTTAAAATGTAAACATTTCATTCAAACCATTATGCATATAATAAATACCAATATATAGCATTATGCATGCATAAAATATATAGCAAATTTTCTACTTAACGAGACAAGAACATCTGAGAGTTTTCAACTCCATGACATTCTCCATCACGGCTTCCAAACACAAAGCACCATTAAGTAATTTCGAACACTTAAGGTCATATTCACAAACACAAACTCCGCCTGCTTAATTTATGATGTAAAAGAGAGAAAAAAGGTGCAAGGCCAGTGTTAGTGTGTGTGTGTATGTATATACACACGGGCGGAGGCTGTAGTTGGAGTGGGGGGGGTGGTTTGGGGCTGTGGTGTGACTATTCATTTGCACCAATCAGGCGTTCCCCTCCCCCCCGCCTCCCCCCACCCAGCCTCTCTCTGATTAGGCCCACCGCGGCTCCATCAGCGCCTCAATCCCCCAGCTGTCACTCCGGCCGCCCTACTGATTGAAAACAATCAGGCCTCTGATGGCACAATTACCCTGACCCTTTAACCAGTCGCTGCTGCCATAATCAGGCCCTGATTAGGCTGCTATGGGCCTCCTTCACTTTGCAGAGAAGGTTAATTTGGGCATCAGACGGAAGCGTGATGGGCACAGGGGCTGGTGCTGCCGTCCGCCGGTCCGAACGTGCACCCGCCAATACTACCCTCCATATAGTTTGGCTGTCAATCATCGTCATGCAGAGTTCTCTGAGTCTCACGCTCTGGAAATCACATTTTGTTCCTCTTTGTTTTTTTTTTTGTTCTTTTTTTTCTCTTCTCTCGCACTCACTCTCTGTCTGTCTTTCTCCGTGCAGAAGTGGGTGGGGGAGTTCATTTATTTTCTGCCCCGAGGAAGTTCTCTGATCCAGTGTGACCTTCACAGTCAACAGACGCTGCCTCGCTCACACCTCTCTCTCTCTCTCACTCTCTCTCGTTTTCCACTCTCACTCATTCTCTGTATTCTTCTCTTCTACTGGCTGTGAAAAGGAGAACAAGGGTTGAAAAAAACCTGCTAAAATTCAGAGGAAGAAAGTGAACCTCAGTAGAGCATTACATGATTAATGATGCCAAAAAAGGAATGGAGGGTCTCGCTGATACATCTGTGCTAGTAAAAGTAAATTTAGGAATGCATTTAGTAATTATTTAGGAATGCATATTAATATAGATAACAATACATTATATATATTTTATTTTTCATTTATAGCAATTGGTACATTCAAAATATCTATACTGTTTTATTTATTTATATATTTTTATAGAATATTGTAAAAAATTTCATATACCGGCCTTTCAACTCTTAGCAATTACATCAAATAAATATAGGCTCAGAGGTATTGGATATTTCAGTGTAAGTAAAGATTTAAAATAATCACTTTACATTCAATATACATATCTCAAAAAATGAGCACTTGAGAGCTAAAACATCTCCAGGTTACCTGCTTGTGTGAATAGAGGCAGAGGGGGGATCATTTGGGAAACCTGTCTGGCAGCAGACATTATTCAGTGCTCCTAATGATGCAGGAATAACACACTGTACCTTTAACTTCATGTTTCTCCTAGCAGTACTTTCCTGCAATCAGTGTCCCGTAAATCATTTTGTGCCAGTACATTGAAATCTAACCATTTACGTCATAACATTTAAAATCTTTAAATGATAAAATACTCCAGGAAAAAACATATTACAAGCATTTAAATTTGCCATTTGTGTGTCGGAGACAGTTGGAGAACGTCTAGAGGTGGTGGCCCATGATCTCGGGATGCTATAATAAGTTCTCTGTCTCAGGGCTGATTGTGTTAAAAGCCACTTTGTTTCCACAAGAGTGGCATCGCTTATCTCCAGCCATCTCCGCCATACTCGCATGCCTCTGCAGCTAAACAGTCTAGATTGCTCTCAAGTTCAATTAACTCCCCTTTGTCTAACTCCCTTGGCTGCGCCAGAGTGGGTATGTGTGCATGCTTTACACACACCCCTCATGACTGTGTGTGTGTGTGTGTGCCCCCCCGCCAAATCTCATCTGCAGCTGTCTTCTCATCACTGTATAGAGACACAATATCTTAAGCATTAGCATGCAATGATACAAAATGTTGGCCCTGCGTAGACAGACAGTATTGTGTGGATGGTGTGAGCTGCAGCCTGTAATATGAGCGGTGTGATCTCCTGATCCCGAATCAGTGCTGAATACTGATGAGCCTCTCTGCCCCTCTGTAGTTGCTGGTGCATTGGTTGGAGAATGACTGCAGATACCAGTACATGGAGGAACTGCTGCAACATGTGCGTTACGGCCTGATGGAGGTCCCCGCCCTGCACCGCGTGGCCAACAGTCACCCCTTCCTCAACTCCAGCAGCACTGTCGCCGACCTGGTGGAGGAGGCGTTGGACTACCACCGCTCTGTATTTGCACAGCCTTTACGTCAGACAGCCCGCACCACACCACGCTTTCAGTCATTGACACTTTATATTGTTGGCGGGCGCAAACGTGAGGTCAGCCGTGTACGGGAGCTGAGGTTCTTCAATCCCACTGCGCAGGAGCACATGCGTGTCACTGGTGGTTCCAATTGGAGCGAATTGGCACCCATGCCTGCTGGACGAAGTCACCATTGTGTGGCGGTCATGGGCAGTTTTTTGTTCGTGGCAGGCGGGGAGGTGGAACACGCCACCGGGAGAACATGCGCGGTGAGGACAGCATGCAGGTATGATCCGAGGGTGAACCGCTGGACTGATATTGCACAGATGAAGGCATGCAGGGAGCACTTTGTGCTGGGAGCCCTGGGACAGTATCTATATGCGGTCGGGGGGAGGAATGAACTTAGGCAGGTTCTGCCCAGTGTGGAGCGGTACTGCCCTAAGAGAAACAAGTGGACCTATGTGCAACCATTTGACCGCTCGCTGTCCTGTCATGCAGGTTGTGTGGCAGATGGGCTGCTCTGGGTGTCAGGTACTAATACAGTCCCTCACATTTGCCACAGTATCATGAATGCATATACAGTTAAAGTCAGAATTATTAGCCCGCCTGAATTAGTAGCCCCCTGTATATTTTTTCCCCAATTTCTGTTTAACGGAAAGATTTTTTTCCTAAACATAATAGTTTTAATTCTAATAACTGATTTCTTTTATCTTTGCCATGATGACAGTACATAATATTTTACTAGATATTTTTCAGGATACTAGTATTCAGCTTAAAGTGCAATTTAAGGCTTATCTAGGTTAATTTGGCAAGTTAGGATAATAAGGCAAGTCATTGTATAACAATATAATGTATAACAATCGTATTCGAAACAAATGTATTGCTTAAGGGGGCTAATAATATTGACCTTAAAATGTAAAAAAAAAAATACAACTGCTTTTATTCTAGCCAAAATAAAACAAATAAGATGAAAAAACATTATAGAAAATACTGTGAAAATTTCCTTGCTCTGTTAAACATAATTTGGGAAATATTTGAAAAAGAAAAAAAAAATCACCAAAGGGCTAATAATTTTGATATCATCTGTATATTAGTGATGTCCCAAGCTGATTTCACACATTGGTATTGCAGATATTTTTAACTGATCGTTTGGCCAGTAGCCAGATACTTTATTTTACGTCAGCTGTCACACGAGAGTCATAAGTGGAAAGCACATTTTGTGACAAGAATTTGTGGCTAAATTGTGTGAAACCCAAATGCAGTCCAGCAGCAACATATATTCGATGCAAGCATTCTGCCATACTTATATTGCAGTATTACCGATTTGATATGGTATCTAAAAGCTAAACACTCAGCAGACAACATGTGATCTCTGAAGAAACTTGCAAAAGACGGCAATGCAAAACTCTGACACTGTTCTTACCTTTGCAATGCTGCTGTAACTGCCTTCATTACCTTTATATACAGAACATAGACTATTCAGTGAGTTAACAGAATGTAGTGGATAAAAAGTAAAAAGAAAACTCAACAAACTTGTTTGATTGAGGGTTAGATCACCCCAAAATTAAAGTTGGTATTAATTACTCACCCTCATGTTGTTCCAAATGCCTGAGAACTTTGTTTGTATTTGCAAACACAAATTGCGAGATTTTAGATCAAATGTGAGTGCTCCTTATCCCCCATAGACAACAACAGTCCTGTCTCATTCAAAGTCCATCCTCAGAACAGACCATATGCCTTCAGTGGTTCAATCACAATGTTATCAATCTATAAGAATGTTTTTGTCAAATAAAACAAAAATAAGGACTTTATTCGACATTTTTTTATCCTGAGTGCCAGTATAGGTTGCACATGCATTTCAGGGGTTTGGAATGACATGAGGATAAGTAATTAATAACATAATTTTCATTTTTGGCTGAACTAACCCTTTAGTTGGCTTTTTATGATTGAATTTCATTTGAATTTTTTTTGATTATGAGCTCAATCCCATCAATTTGAACAAATTATTCAATGATTTAGGTAAAGTTTAATTGCAATATTGACTAAATTTCAACACGGCAGAGATCTGGATGAGTTTAGTTCTCTGTACTAGATTTACAATACTAGAACAAGGATAGAAAATATTTAGTTGGTAAACTTTGGACTTTTTTTCTTTCTTTATGCATTATTGAGCTCTATCTAGTTGTCATCAAATATATATGGAGGATTTTATTTAAATTGAAAGAACCTAAAAGTACACTGGGAAATACAAGTTTAAAGTTGGCCCTCATTAATGGCAGACACTCAGTATTAAAAAAAACTGAGAGCACAACAAAAAACTTGATAGGGACATCCCTAATATACATATCTTTTCCACCACACTGTAGCTGGATTTTACCGCCTGCTCATTTCAACACTTATATAATCAACGGTGATGTAATGCTGTTGTTTACCTAACTATAATCAGTCTATAAACAAATATTGCGCCTCCTGGTGTTTCATCAGGCAATTTGGCACTTCTGTTTTGCTGTTCACAGCACCGGGAGCGATTCTAGCACCAGCGGCTCACATAACCTGCTGTTTCTCTCATGTTTTTCAAGAGAAATTGAAACTGAAACCATTTATTCACTGGTTTGATGGCTCCCTCTCTTGCACCGTTTTACATATTTAGACATACAGAGCAACATAGTGCAGTTTTAATACAGTGGTCAGTAAGACTGCCATAGACATTGTCAGCAGGTTGAACAGATCATCCTGTCCTGGAACCTTTTCAGCTGTGAAAATGCATGGAAGAGTTCAGGACACAGGCCAGAAATCTGCAATGGAACTGTTGCTTGTGGAAAACGGCTATAAGACTCTCTGAGGTTCTAAGCTCAAGATTTAAAAGCAATACTTGCATGAGTTTAACATATACTGATGGCTCCTTTTGCTGCAGGTGGTGTCACTAACACAGCTCAGTACCAGAACCGACTGATGGTGTATGACCCAGGACAGGTATTACATTTTTATGTATTTATAATTATTACATACGTCCACAATGTGGTTTACACACACGCACACACACACACATTAACATCACAACTACTTTCAATAAAGATTGCAATAAGAAATATTTCTTGAGCACCAAATCAGCATATTTGAAAGATCTCTATTAAAAAAAAAGGTTTGGTGAGCATTCGAGAATTCGTGTACAAATCTTACCGTAATGGTTGCTGGTTGTTAACCAATGGTAAATAGACCTTGGTGTAGACTACATATTTGATTTCTTTCTTTCTATTTTTTTTAAAATAAAAAACAAGGCTGTGAGTAACAGATGTACAGTCTGTTGTTTGGGTTGTACTATCCAGAGGTCTTATGTCATGTCTAAATTTCACAGCATGTGTTTCACGTTGTCACCGGGAATTTTTTCGGAAAGACATATTTTCAGTTTTGTGTCAGCTAAATGATTGACAGCAAAGTTAAAAATATTATGACCCATTGAAAGGCACGTGCATCTGTTTGTGTCAGTAGTGTTGCATACACCTTTAACATACAAATTGTATTTAATATTAAATAGAAATGTAAATTTACATTGTTTAAAAAACACACAAAAGGGACTTTCAGAATCCTATGCATAAGCACTGTAATTTATTAATTCTGGATTTAAAAAGACTCAAGAGTAAGAATTGTTGAACTTCCGTGGTCAGTGCAACTGTGTATTTTTCAAAGAGACAGATATAAAGAAAGAAGACAGGAGGCAAGAACAGGAGGCAGAAACTCATTGGTATTCAAAGTGGCTTTGCATTCACCTGCCAGGAACAGCAACCCCCCACCCACACTACCCTCAACAGATGGTCGCCAAACACACACGTGTATATTCACACTCTCACTCACCACTGCTCGTGCAATCTTTGCCTATACACACACACACACGCACACACGCACACACACACACTTCTCACAAATAAATGCACACACGTGCAAAAGAAATAAGAGTTAAATCTTTGACATTTCATTTTCATTTAAATGTATTTAGTAATATAGTTTTTTATTTTATTAATTGAGTTGTTTTATGATTAAAAGTATTTGTTTTTTCATAGAATCAGTGGTTGGCCCGTAGTCCCATGTTGCAGAGGAGGGTGTACCATGTGATGGCGGCAGTAAAAAGGCAGCTGTATGTGCTTGGTGGGAACGATCTGGACTATAACAATGACCGAATTCTGGTCAGACACATCGACTCTTATGACATAGACATGGACCAGTGGACACGCTGTACCTTCAGTCTCCTCACAGGTCAACACACACACATATTCTAACCATGTGATAGATAGAATTATTCACATTTTCTTGCAGTACACTATTACCTTAGATTTTGAAGACAATTTATATGGTATAATTGCTACTGGTGAGATTTGTTTAGGTAGTTAATATGGTATTTACTGATTTAAACATCATGGAATTGACATGGTATTTAAGAGTAGCTTGCCATTTGTACGAAATGGTTACGTATTTCCTGTACAGTGTCAATATTTTGTTCTTAACAAAAAATGGCCTATTTTTACTATTTTATTAATATTTTTCCTCTTAAATTCAACTTTAATAGCATTATTATTTTTATTTCATTTATTCATTTTTATGACACTTGCCCACATTCAAGGTTCTCACAATATAATGTATTTTCAAGGCGCAGGAAAGTTGTGAAAATGATAAAAAAATGGTGGCTCTGGTTGGCAACTTAAAAACAAATGCTGGCAGAAAGAGTATTATATTCAAATACATAAAAACACTTATTTTAAATTGTATAAGTATTTCACAATATTTTTTTTTAAGCGGTGAGTATGAGACTTTCAGAAGCTTAGAAAAATCGACCAAAACCGACCAAAAACATCTGATGAAAATAATTTGTTTTAGACAAAAATACAATGAAAGTACAACCATTTTTCACACACTAAGGATTTGTAATAGAACTCCAAAATCAAAACGATTAAAATGGTTAATAGACCATGGTTATTTGTAAGAGTAGTGTTCCTTATATTTTCCTTTATAGGTCAAAATGAGGCAGGAGTGTCCGTCCATGATGACAGAATCTATGTGGTTGGTGGCTATTCGATCTGGACAAATGAACCCCTTGCCTGCATTCAGGTGAGCAGGCCTTGAATGGCGCATACGTTTGAATGACATGATGGATAATTAGCGTTGAGATGCTATCATTTGTCTGTTTGACAGGTGCTAGATGTGAGCACCAAGGGTAAAGAGGAGGTTTTTTACGGGCCGACGCTCCCATTCGCTTCCAATGGAGTGGCGACGTGTTTCTTGCCTGCGCCGTACTTTACCTGCCCCAACCTACAGACCCTACAAGTGCCACACCACCGGATAGGAGCTCTCTAACATCTCCACTCATAACTCATCGAGGACAAATACACTTAAAAACCAGTGGAATTATGTGAGGGCCTATTGTACTCCCACAAATCGTGACTGGTGGATAAAGTGGAGTCGTCGTTGATCATACGCTGATCATGCAGATCCAGTATGAAGTGTTCTGATGGTTGTGGAAACCTTCAAAAGAAGTTCAAGAGTTGTTTATTGTCAAGCTTCACAGGCGTTTTATGCGTTTTCGATCTGGATGTGCTGTGCTGCTGCACCTTGCTAATTCAGTTTAAGCGCATAAATCTGTAAAAATGATTAAGAGCCACTTTATGGCTCAGTCCCAAATTGTACACTTGACGTGAACCTGCTGTCCGTCATGTTCACAAGACTGGACCTTCAAAAGGTTGTTTATAACTTGCACTGGACTTTTACTCAATAAACCGTTATTTAATAATAAATCATTAAAATGTTAGAGCAGCATTGTGAACAGGCAGCACGTCAAGGACCTGTACTCATAGATATTTTAAGAGTCAATCATCTCTCCATTCTGACCTTAATGTTCTTCAGCTTTATCATGTTGGTCTCAGTGTGTTTCATTTCTCAACCTGTGACAAACTGTACTTTCTATCAAAACTCAGGATGAAGACTGTACAGTTGTTTACTGAATGTGTATGACCATAAATGCATACTTGGCATCTTCACAGTCTGCGTCAAAAGCAGACATCTTGACTGTTCTTCATCCAGACACTGCTCATTCCATGAGAAAACATGTAAGGGCACTCCTTTTTTACACAATGTCTCTAATAAATAAAACATTTATGCAGTATTGCTGTAATGACTGACGTGTGAGTTCTTGAATCAGTGATTTATTGTATACAAACCTATTTACAGGATTTCCACCCGACTTGTTTTCCAGTTGTTTGTGATTACCCGATAAAGTTCATTTGAAAAATCACTTGAAAATATTTAGAAGAATTGTAAACCAGTTTGAACAAAATATAACTAAAAATAATGTTTCATTCATGGGTATCACTGAGAGGTTCTGGTCAAGTTTCATTCTATAAGAGCTAATGTATTTGTCATTGTAACTATTTATTATATTATTAGTATTTGACAATTTCAAAATTATGGCTCTTGTCTTCTAGAATTTTCCATGACACTCCAAGGATGCTATTTTCAGTTTTTCTTTTCTGGAAACCAATAACTAAGCTGCTTACCTTGATAATACTCTACATTAGTCCAAAAAACATGTAGAAAACACAATTCCAGATTGGACAAACTTAATCAATCAATCATTCATTCATTCATTCATTTTCTTTTCGGCTTAGTCCCTTTATTCATCTGGGGTCGCCACAGCGGAATGAACCGCCAACTTATCCAGCATATGTTTTACGCAGCGGATGCCCTTCCAGCTGCAACCCATCACTGGGAAAATCAATCAATCAATCAACTTTATCTATATAGCACCTTATTACAACCAGGAGACTGCCCAAAGTGCTTTACAATATTAAAAACAAAATTAAACATTAAAAACATAAGATGGTAGGAACACAAGTGTCAGTAAAACAATAAAACAGCATTTTTTACTACCGAATATCAAAAGCAAGTCTAAATAAAGGGGTTTTAAGTTTTGCTTTAAACAGTGCCACATTTGTGATGATGCGAAGTTCTACAGGGAGAGTATTCCACAGTTTTGGACCTGCCATTGCAAATGAACAATCACCCCATCTGGGGACCTCCAGCAACAACTGGCCTGCTGATCGTAGGGCCCTGTTAGGTTTATGAACCTTTAAAATCTCACATAAATATGAAGGTGCAAGACCATTAACTGCATTAAAAACAAAGAACAGTAGTTTAAAATCAATTCTGAATTCAACCGGGAGCCAGTGAAGAGAGTAAAGGACAGGTGTGATGTGCTTACATTTCCGACTATTCGTCAGCATGCGAGCAGCAGCATTTTGCACCAGTTGTAACCGATGATGTAAGGTTTGGTTATTTCCAACATAAAGTGCATTGCAATAATCCAGACGAGAGCTGATAAAAGCATGAATAGCTTTCTCTAGATAACGCTGGCTCAGAAATGGCTTGACTTTGGCAAGAAGGTGAAGCTGGAAAAAGCTTGCCTTGATCACTGAATTAATCTGTTTTTCAAATTTTAAACTACTGTCCAAAGTCACTCCCAAATTTTTAACTACATGGCTAAAATGTGGGGAAAAGCTAAGATGATTTGAGGGTAACTCATTAGGCAGGTTTGAGTTGCCAAACACAACACATTCTGTTTTGTCTTCGTTCAGAGAAAGACAATTCTGTGACAGCCAAAGTTTGATGTCAACTAAACATCCGTGCAGAGATTCTAGTGTATCTGAAGAGTCTAAAGCAACAGGGAGACAGATTTGAACATCGTCAGCATACAGATGAAAGGAGACATTATGATTTATCATGATTGACCCTGACGGCCCTGGGCCCAAAATTGACCCTTGTGGAACACCAGAAGTCAACAGAGCAGAAGGAGAAGTGACGTTACCAACCATAACTGAGAAACTACGACCAGTTAAATAAGATCTGAACCAATCTAACACAGACCCTTGTAGGCCAACCTGATTGGCCAAGCGAGACAGGAGGACTGAGTGGTCCACAGTATAAGGTCCAGCATCACAAGTAATACCGTCTTTTTTTACATCAAGTGACAAAAGAATATCATTTTGTACTTTAAGAAGTGCAGATTCAGTACTGTGACGTGATTTAAAACCTGACTGAAATGTCTCAAATATATGATTTTTTTTAAGATAAGATTGCACCTGTGTAAAAACAACTTTTTCTAAGACCTTGGATAAAAAAGGAAGATGGGACACTGGTCTAAAATTAGGCAAAACAGCAGGATCAAGATTAGGTTTCTTAAGGATTGGCCTAATCACAGCATGCTTTAACACAGTCGGAACAGACCCTTAATTGAGACAGTTATTAATAAATGATAAAGTACAAGGTCCCACTGAGTCAAAAACCTGTTTAAGTACTTTAGATGGAACTATGTCTAGAGGACAATATGTAGATGACATACGCTGGACCCATAGATATTTACATTAGATGTTGCCTACCCTGTTGTTGTCTATTGGAAGGAATGCGTCAATAGAGCCGCCATTTTAGTACAGGGTAGCGCTCCTTTGAAATGAATGCAGGACCAAGGTGCAGTGGAGAACTGTGGCCATCCAGAGCCAGAGATATACACATATATACTTATATCTATGATCGGGAGTTTTCCCCCGTGGTCAGTACGCAAATATTTTTTTTAATCACTTTTCTACATCGATGGATAAGTGACCGCACGGGCATTGCCGATAAAGTGTGTGTTTGTGTGCATGAAAATGTATTATCCTCCCTCCCTGTTAAATTTGATGTAATCCGTGTCGTGAAACACACCCCCTCTCCTGCTTTCACTTCTCATTCTACGGAGGGAGCGATTCGTTTGTGAATGAATCTCCGTTATGAACGACGTCACTTAGCCGACAATAATACAAGTTTCTAGCACCGCAGCCTCTTGTTGTCATATTTCTTTTTCATTGTTTGCTGATTTTATTTAACAAAACTAGCATAAAAGCCTAGAATTCAGTGCAAGTTGATGCTACTTTGCCTTATGATGAGTGCAGTAAGAGACTGTATTATCATCAATAACGTGACTTGTTGAGCACAAAAGTTTGTAACATAAAAAAAAAGTAAAAAACGAAATCTTACCTATGAAATGTCCTGCCTTTGTGCTTTGTTTTCTTTGTTTGCTCGTTATTACACCCGTAAGCAGCGCTAAAGTCCAGCATCTTCACATTGGCACACTATCTCGACTAGTGCGGTTGAATGACATTTGTACTGGGAGCACTGTACAAATGTGGCGGCGCTATTGACGCATGCTCAGGGTCCGTATGCAATATCTAGTGTATATATCTATGCGCTGGACCAGCTCTGAAAGGTATAGGGAGAATGGTTCAAACACACTAAGCACAGACAAGCTCAGAAAAAGAAAGAGTAACCAGACCATTATTAGTGCTATAAAGACTCTTGTCTGACTGAGGATACCTTGTCAACAAAGTAATGAAGAAAATCATTACATGTTGAGCTTGACAAGATAAAAACTGATTAATTTATTTGATATCAAACAGTATTGTAAAATTTACTTCTTTTACAGGCTGTAAATAGAGTGCAACATCTAATTAGGAATATAAATCCCCTCCACCCCTCAATTTTCAGAGATGTGATAAACTTTAAACACAGAACTGTTTTTATTATTTTTAGTTGATTGTATGCTTTTATTAAACCCATATGTTTGCATAAATTCAACTTATCTTTAAAAGCTGTGTATGTATTCAACCCTCCTGTTGATCTAAGGGTAAAAATGACACGGGCACCATTTTAACAGAAGGAAAAAAAAACCTAAACAATGATTTTTGTTTATCTAGACTTCTTTTAAAAAGGACCCCAGCATTACAAAAAAAATGAATCATTTACTATTTTCATGAGGGCTGTACACATTTGGGGTACAACAGCTGTCCTTAAGGTCAATTTTGACCCACCAGCCGTAAAACCATTTTAACACCACAAGAACTACTATAGACAACAGTAGGGTTAATGGTCCAATTCACTCATAGCTATATACACTAGATATCGCATACGGACCCTGAGCATGCGTCAATAGCGCCGCCACATTTGTACAGGGCTCCCAGGACAAATGTCATTCAACCGCACTAGTCGAGACAGTGTGCCAATGTGAAGATGCTGGACTTTAGCGCTGCTTATGGGTGTAGTAACGAGCAAACAAAGAAAACAAAGCACAAAGGCAGAACATTTCATAGGTAAGATTTAGTTTTTTACATGTTACAAACTTTTGTGCTCAACAAGTAACGTTATTGATGATAATACAGTCTCTTACTGCACTGATCATAAGGCAAAGTAGCATCAACTTGCACAGAATTCTAGGCTTTTATGCTAGTTTTGTTGAATAAAATCAGCGAACAATGAAAAAGAAATATGACAACAAGACGCTCCGGTGCTAGAAACTTGTATTATTGTCGGCTAAGTGAACGAGTCGTTCATAACGGGGATTCATTCACAAACGAATCGCTTCCTCTGTTAGAATGAGAAGTGAAAGCAGGAGAGGGGGTGTGTTTCAGGACACGGATTAGATCAAATTTAACAGGGAGGGAGGATAATACATTTTCATGCACACAAACAGTATGCACTTTATCGGCAATGCCCGTGCGGTCACTTATCCATCGACGTAGAAAAGTGATGTAAAATTATAATTTTCGTAATTACATTTTTTTTTTTTTTACATTTTTTTGCATACTGACCACCGGGGGAAAATTCCCGATCATAGATATATGTATATATGTGTATATCTCTGGCTCTGGATGGCCACAGTCCTCCACTGCACCTTGGTCCCGCATTCATTTCAAAGGAGCGCTACCCTGTACTAAAATGGCGGCTCTATTGACGCAATTCTTCCAATAGACAACAATAGGCCAGGCGACATCTAGTATATCTATGCAATTCACTTAGAAAAACTACATTTCCGTGACATTTTACAGAAAAATACACCAATCAAAGAGTTGGAGGGGGCAAAGAGCGCCAAAAACATATTTAGCCCCGCCCACTTTGGTGACTAACTGACAAAATGGAGTCTGTTTGAACAAAAATCTTTTACTTTGCATTTTTAAATTGAACGATTTTAGTAGATACAATTAACTATAATAGATTCATATTTCTTTAACTTCACACTGCTTCTAAATCTGGTAAGTACCCACACTCAAACCTTTAGCTTATTTATTGACCCATTTTGATACACTTCTTTGCTTTGAAAAGTCAGTGTCGTGATTCTCCAGCTGGTTGGTTTGGTTCATGGCTTGTTATGACGTTTTAACGAAGAAAAAGTGGGCGCCTCACTAAATTTTGAACAGAGCTAATATGTACCACCTAAAACAATTAGTCTATTTAAACGTTTAAACCGGGTTAGTAACGTACCTCATCGCCGGATAAAACAGTTAGTCTCTCATTAGCTCAGCGTCATGTCGGAGGTGAGAGAGCGACAGACAGCACGGCTCATTTGATGGCTCTGCTCTAATGAAGTGTGATGCCTGTGCCACTGCGGGCCGAGCTGCGAGAGGACCGGGAGATGGAGATGGAAATGGAAGGAATGATTGGGATGGAGGAGAGGGAGGGAAAAGAAGGGTAGGAGGTAGAGAGTGATGAGAGGCTCTAGGCAATTTGTGCCCAGAATTGCATGGAGATTGCAAACAGTATGAATAGTTAAAGGAAAGGTTTGGTGCGTAGGTGATTGAGGGAGCCATAGGTTTCATATTTGTGGGTTCATGACTGATTTTGATTACTAGTCTGTTCAGTTGTCAGATGAGTGGACTGTCCAGAAGTGATACCGGTGGACCATAATTGTGACATCTTATTGTAGCTTCTGTCGAGAACGTTCATCACTGTGACTGGGTAAATATTTTCCAACAATTTGAGAGCTTTATTCCATGGATTGCAGCGTTGTTTCTAAAAATGTATATGCCTATTTTAAGTTTCTCTGAGCTAAAGTCCTGCCCTGCCTGAATCAAAAAGAAAAAATGGTATCAACGGTATCATCATCATTGAGAGCTTACTATATGACCAGTCAGTGTTGTTTGATCCATTACAAGTTCCTCTTTTAAACGTTTAAGAATGTTTATAAAATTTGATATAGATATTCATTCATTTTCCTTCGGCTTAGTCCCTTTATTAATCAGGGGTTGCCACAGCGGAATGAACCGCCAACTTATCCAGCATGTTTTATGAATGCCCTTCCAGCCACAACCCATACACTCTCGCATTCACACACATACACTACAGCCAATTTAGCTTATTAAATTCATCTATACTGCATGTCTTTGGACTGTGGGGGAAATCGGAGGAAACCCACGTCTACACGGGGAGAACATGCTAACTCCACACAGAAACGCCAACTGACCTAGCCGGGACTCGAACCAGCGACCTTCTTGCTGTGAGGCGACAGTGCTAACCACTGAGCCACCGTGCTGCCCTCTTATATAGATATATTAAGTGTTTTTTAACATGAGATAAAGGAAAAAGGGCCAGTAGGTAATTATTAAATCATTTGATTCAATTGAACTGAACTGATTCACCCAGGAATGTATTAATGGTAATTGAATCAACAGATAATTTCAACATGGCGATTCATTCATGGAAAAAAAACCCCACTGCTCGAACACACGTTTTATTGTGGATTAGCCTTGGAACCATTCTCTGTGAAATAGAGCAAAAACACTTTGTGTCTAAGATGTAAGTCTTGGTTACATTGAACTTTTCTTTATATTTAACAAAACAGCACTCTTCCTTGTGTGATAACGCTTAACTACACAGTAGATGTTCAATATCACAAGCCATACAAACAGGCCATGCAAGATTATTTTCTGAACTTAGATCATTTTAGATTTCTCTTAAAGAATTTATGTACCAAAACAACTTTAATTTCCAACCTGCTGGTAGCCCCTTGAGGTGAAAATTGAATAACTCTTACGATTGTAAGTTGATAAATTTACAGTAGCTATCTGTAAATTATTTCAGAAAAAAAAAGTGTATGGCTCACTAATCTGGGATTAATAACTGACTATGTTTCTAGAAGTTAAACACTGAGTGAACCTGAAGTTAATTTTTGGGCCCTTTATGGGAGTCCCTACTAATGTTGCTCATTTCCGAAAGCAGTGAATAGTCTCAAATCCTGCATATATGTATCTTCAGAAGGAGATTTTATTTCTCTATCAGAACAACGCATGTAAAGACACTTTATTTGATGCATTTCATTACACATATGCAGTGACTGTCCAGCATCCTAACTAAAGCCCTGCGTTAGCAAGACAGATGTCTGATAGCGAGGCACAGAACACATGGGTATTCAAACAAAGTTTATTCACAATTCCACACACAATCAAGTCTACATCATGTACATCATGTTTACATCAGAGGATTGAGAATTGATGCAGGCACTGAAGTCAGTCTTCTTCTAAACTAATCATCTCAGCCTGCCCACTGTCTCCAAGCAAGGCCAGCAACCTCCTATAGCCATTCCTAAAAAAACAAGAATTTTTGAGTAGAAATGGATGCATAGTAGAAAGCAAATGAGAATGCTAATGGATAGCACTGGTTTTAGCACTGTGTTTCTTCTCAGTTCTCAGCTGACATCTAGGTTTACTGTTGGCCTACCTGAGTGAGGTATTCTTTCCCAGACCTCTCTTGCACTCTGTCTTTCTCAGGCTCAGTGTTAGAAAGGGAATAAGAGCCGCCACTGTGAAGGGGTGAAGGACGGCTACAACTTCTAGAACATTATACACTTGCTGGTCATATACGCCTTCATTCTCATCCACAAAGGCCCTGGGAAAGGGATAAAAGCAGGTAAGTTTGAATGAGAGAGAGTACAGACTCTAAAGCTGTTCAGAGTAGTGTGGGTTCATTACCGTAGAAGTGTAGTAGTGTGTTCACATGACTGTTCTCCGACTGCAGCCGTGCACCTCTCCACAATGAGCTGCGTAACCTCCGAGCTCAGCCTCTTTACTGAGGAAGAACAAAACAGGCATTTGATTAAAAACAATGAAATTTAATCCAATTTAACTTCTAGTTAGTCTGTTTATTAATGATGATTTCTCTAATTGGTGTTTTAGCAATGCCTCACTTTTTGTATTTTTAGCATTTTGGTTAAATAGGTTCAAGCTTTTACATTACATGACTGTGTGCACTACCATTTAGTTGTTGGTTTGTGCAAACTACAGTCTTCATGGGTCTAACTTCCAAAACCTGCAGCTAAAATAATTTTAGTGCACAAAAAAGCAGTTTAATATTTATCTTGTTTCTAAACTAAACCATATGAATGAAGGAAGTAAAACTTTTTTGGGTTTATTTTTTTTATTTTCCCCCACAAGGAATAATACTAACAGCATCATAATTATTGTAACTGGAGTAAAAACAGTTTGTGCCAAGTAAAATTCTAAAGATAACTAAAACATTTTAAATATCACTGTCAACTAGAGGAGTTCATATTGTAACTATATTACCATTCAGAAGGTTAGGGTAAACAAAATCTTTTTTTTGTTTTCACAAGCTTTCTGTTTTAAATGCATTTCTACACAAAAAATTGAGCAACATAACTGTTTTCCATGTTAATATTAAAATAAATATTTCTTGAGCACAGAATTAACATCTTTTTGAGGAAATGCAGTCTTGATTTTTGAAAATTAGTGATATTTTTCAAAAACATGTAAAAACTGTTGCGATTCCAAAAAGGTAACGTATACCAATAATATTTCACAGGAGGAATTATAGTATTAGAATCATTTTCAGAGCCTTTTTTTCAGCTCATGAGCGCTACAGTTAGAACCAGTGTATTCAACTGTAACACATTTTACAAAAACATCATGTAAATGGACCTTCATATGGCATGTCCCCTGCCTACCTTGTGGTTCATTCACCAGCATTAAACAGCGCAGCACTGAAGGAAGGGGTATTGTAAGCAGGGCAGGTTCTCTGTCACTGTTCCTCTTCAGGAGCTCCAACAGAAAACAGAGAACGGCAGCAAGTCGAGGAGGAGGAGCGAGACCTTTAAACTGGAGGAAGTTCTCTCTGCAGAAACGGAAACAGAATTTATTTCTGAAAATCTGGACATCTTTTTCTCAAGGCTATGTGCAAATCTACATTGCTGTCTGCACGTTAAATATGAAATCATGTTAAAAATAAAGAGGACAAACTTGCACCTCAGCACAAGCAGAATGCTCCTCCTGAGTCTTTCACCCTGCGGACTGGGTGTTGATTCACAGGCCGCCAGCAGGACAGGATGATTGACCACTGCTCCAGTAGAGGGTGTGGCTGGGAGGAAGCGGCTCAGGTACTGTGAAATGACACTGTGCTGCTGCTGCTTCAGGTACGCCCCCTGAGAATGGGACACGCTTACTGCCACGGACAAGCCCTAGCGATGCCAATACAGTCTCAGTTAGGATCACACATGTATACTGAAATTAACAATGACTTCAGGATTTTGAGAAAGACTGAGTATTAAGTGAGCATTAGATTTGGAGGCGTGTTAACCTGCAGGAACATAGGCAGACTGTCTTTGAGGGCTGACAGCATTTGAGTGTGTGCTGCAGTGTCCTGTTGGAGGAGTGCGTGGGGCAGTAAAAGCACATCTACAATGCGGAAGAGCAGCTGCTGGGCTTTAGAGGTGGCCAACAGGTGGCTCCAGTGCTTGACCAAACAGCCTGAAAAATGTACAGTCACAATAAGTTTATAGTAAGGTTTATATGCTGTTCGTCACCACAGATTTGAGATGTACCAAATACTCATGAGAGCAAAAACAAAGCACAATATGGCTGTGTCCTAAGATGCATGTTTATGTAAAAATGGTAAATGTTTCAGAGGTTTAGAAGTCATAATCTGATTGCTTGAATTCTACTTGATTTTTGGGAGATTTGTGTCATGCTCTTTAATGATCAGCCAACAGATAAGCCACTGTGATGCCAAACCTGGCATAACTGTGACAAAAAGTACTTATCGGGATGGACTAAACACTTTTCAAAAGTATGCCACTTTCACAGCATAGACTCTTAAAAATACATCCAAGAGTTTCGCTTTAGGCATAGTCTGTTTTTAGAGGGACATTGGCTTTCCACTATTAATTTCCAAAGACTCAATTTGTTGAGATTTTCGGATTTTCCCCATTTGGGTAGAGAGGACATGGTCATGGAGGTATTGGAAATAGGGCTGCCATGTAAACTGACTTATTGTTTAAAAGGGACAACCCATGTATTTCTGTATTAATATGGATTTTAAAGTGAAAAATGACAAAATTACAATCATGTCAAAAGACACTGACCTATGGTCCAGTATGTCAGGTGTAGGCCCTCTCGGCTCTTGTTCTGCAGGTAAGGCTTGATGTATTTGAGGATGTCTCCTACATACTCCAGTGCTCGAGACACAGCTGAAGAACGCTCAGAAAGGACTTGGAGCTCACAGTAGGATCGGCCCACAGCCTGGTAATCAACAAACACAGTGTTTACATGGTGAAATACAGCAAGGCTTATATATTAGAGCTTCTAGTAGTGAGTACCTTGAGAAAAACTGCCATTGCAGCTTTGGGGTCTTTGACAGCAGCAGACTGCAGGCCGGCTCTCTGCAGCACAAACTCCACTTCTGGAAGCCGGAAGACCTGTCTGGTTAACTCGACCAACTGTTCATCCAGATTTCTGCCTGAACACACAATACCACAGCTGCTCACTCTGACACACCCAAATCATTTGAAGAATACTGATTCGGCATCATTTGTGAGCAACTTAGGGTAAAGGATAATCCACACAAAAATGGAAAAACTCATTTACTTGCTTGTGTCATAATTTGTTCTTTACAACAACAAAGCAACTGACAAACCTAAAGTTACAATTCCATAGTTAAAGTAAGTCAATTAACTTAATTCAATTAAGTGAATTAATTAATGTGAAGAAAGTATAAATTAATCAAGCAAGCAGTTTTTGAAAATTCAGTATTTTCCAATCCAAGTAGAGCAAACTTGGTCTTGTTTGGCCAAAATAATTGCCTGTGGAGATTGTAAATAAAGCTACTGATTTTCAATTAGACGTACTTTGTAAAATACAGCATTGCCACAGTTTTACTGTTAGAATTCTTTATATATCTGCTTATTTTTACCTAAATTTGACCTAAGAATTTAACTTTTTCTGGGAATTATTCCATAAACTGCATGCCATCCAGGCCTGCTATGACCTGATGAGATCTTTGTACCTGCTCTTGTATCTGGAGCATCTGGGCTTTTATGCAGGTACTGTTGTAGGACACAGCGGATCCAGGCACGCATACACAAAGCTTGGGCAGAACCTGAGCCTGGCCCAGAACTGACCCAACTGACCAATTCTCTGTGAGACACAAGATGAGTCAATCCAACTACACACTGCATGAAAGAGCAAACGGAGAAAAGACACTGACCCATTTTGCAGCAGGTGATTTAGATAGTGGGTTACCAGCAGGGGGTGGAGCATCTCGTCCCAGCCAAAACTCTGCATAATGGACTGGATTGGGTGGGGCTGTAGGTTTTGAGGGGCAGAGCCAGGCATGTCTAATGCCAACAGCGTGAAGCCTAATAGCATAAAACACTGTTAGATTTAACATTCTGTCCCACATTTCTCTTGAAGTGATGATGCCAACCCTCCAAGGACTTTAAGGACAACACAATTTTAAGCGCTATACAAATAAAATTGAATTTCTTCCATTGAAAAGAACTGTACTTCAAGAACAAGAAAGTGAGCAGGTCATAATATTCACTTGCTAAAATCAAACTACCCTCAAAAAACAAACCGATGGGTTATTCTGTAAGTGTGCATCAGAACGGCTGCACATGAAGACAGTTCCCTTCTATTCAGCTCTTTTGAGGCAGAGCTTACAAAGAAAAGCCAGCCATGCAAAGAGAGCCCCTGAGAGAACAAGAGTTCATTTTCTCTGTTTCCCTGACCTGCTGCGGCGTCCGCGAGCTGTGGCGGGGGGGTCTGGGAAACCCTCATGCTGCACAGGAAGGGGAAGAAGTGGGACCATAGTGCTGCTGCTACCGCTTGGTGGCGCTCTTTAGCCACGCTGGGGACAGGAGCCCAGCTGGGAGAGTCTACAGAGTGAGACGGCTGGCCACAGCGCTGGTGAACTCTCCTAAAGAGACAGACAGAGAAACACATTAATGCCAGACACACACACACATCAAGACTTGCAGTTTCTCAGCTATCATGCTTCTGAACTAATCTCTCTGAAAGAAACAAAAAGGGGAAAATTATTTACTGAACATATTGAATAAATATTTATAATGAAGTAAATGGTGTTAAATACATAAATGTAAGAATCTACAATGCAATTTAAAAATGTTTTGAAAGAAGGTTCATGTACGAATCAAGATTGCATTTATTCAGTAAAAACTAATACTGTGAAATTGTATTATTGTTAAAATTTCTATTTTATTCTATTTTAATTTTGTTCCTAGAATTGGTCTTCAGTGCCACGGGATACTTTAAAAATAATTCTGATATCCTGATTTGGTGTTCAAGAATCAAGGTAGAAACATATATTTTTAGGATTCTTTGATGAAAAGAAGATTTGTAACAACAGCATTTAATTCTCTAATAATCTCTATTTTTGAAAGTATTTCTATAATATATATCATATGATATAAATATTCTAAATATGATCATGTTTATTGTATATATTTCAAATCCTTAAAAAAAATATTGTTTTAATTTACTGTTTTTTTTTATTTTTATTTTTTTTATTTACTGTTATTCTTAAAAATATATTTTTGAAAGTATTTCTTTAAAATAAGATTTCAGACCTCAAAGACCTGAACTGTGGTGTGTATTCATATTATAGAAATAATTGCAACTATTTATACACATCAATATATATACATACAATGTACAACAAAGATGTTGTGATCAAAAAGTCTGGTCTTGCAAAAACTTGCTCAATAGCAGCATTGTGTTATCATACTTGGTCATTGGTCATTTTTGGCAAACAGAAAACTAAAAGCATGGGAAGCTTCAGTTTTGACCTATCAACAAAACAAACAAACAAAATAAATAAATAAATCATCCCTTTTTTCCTAAATTCAGTTAACTTAAAAAAATCTCTTGAGTTCATCTTTTCAAATTCACAAGTTTTAATCCCCCATTCTCTCTTTTGCTTTCTTAAATTTGACTGCTGCCTTTCTCCCTGTCTGCATTATCTCAGCCCCCTCTGCCCTCTCTTTGGCTGCAGATTCTCCACATCTCTCTGGACAGAGGGATTAGCTGGTGTGTGCTGGTGTGGGGCAAGCGCAAGCGGCTCCTCCATGGCCACGCAGTAGCTGTGCGTTTGGGTCTGAATGGGAGGCTGAGAGCACGAGTCTGGCTCTGCAGCGGCTGGCATTAGCTCAGATAAGCAGCTGAAGGGGCTGTAATCTCATTTAGACTGGAGATGATCCTCCTGTCCTGTCATTCTCAGCGATGAAAGCGAGAGCGCCAGGGAAAGGGCCAGGGCGAGCGTCACGTGCACGCTCACACCTTCGCGCCTTCCAGCAAGGTTGCATCTAATCCAGGGAGAGCTCAGACAATCGATTAGAGAGTGAATTCATTAGCTTCGTTACCGCGGCGGAATGGGCCTTTCACACCCATCAACCCTCATTGTTCAAGACATCGTCAGAGACCCCACTTAATCCCCTCACTGCGGCGTCTTACACGCACACACCCCAAACCATCTGAACACTCGTTTAATCTCTCCCCGGACTGCAGCACAGATTCTGAACACACACCTCTGGAACGTACACACAGCGACTTACACGATCATGCCGGGCGCCCTCGTGTAAACTGACACACAGAATCACACAGACAGATAAGCATCATGAGCACGCCATCTGACAGAGCGTAAGCCGTGATATCTCACTATCGCTCAACACACACCCCGCTGATGGAGGAGCACGTCCTTCACTGTGACATTAAGAAATGGTAGTTATTTATGACCAGGCATGTGTTATGGTATCGGCTAATATGCCTTTTAAAATTGTAAGGAGGTATACTTGAGTGGAATGGGGATGGACCCAAAGAAATCAAAGTTTTTATTAGGTTTGAGCTTAAACTGTATGGTAGTGTGGTACAAAAAGCAGATGAAGAGATTTATGTTTACATTTCAATAGTAAATATGTCAACACAAACATTTGTCAAACAATTTCATAGAGTCTTTAAGATTTTAGGCACTCAGAGTCAAATATCCAGATATATAAGAGATTTGATTGTTTCTGTACAATTAATGTTGTGTGTTAGCTTTTAGCCCATTTATACATTGGATGCAGCATCCGGGATTAGCGCACCTCGGTACAATTTTGATTAACAACAATAAAACACATCCTTCCCCCCTCTCAGTTGTAAACCATATTTCCAGCTTCTTGCACATTCACAGACTTAAATATATAGTTAGGAGCCACAAGCATCAGTTTTGTTTTGACTGTATATGTTTTTTATGGATCTCAAAGTAACATCCTTATCTAATGTTTTTGTTATTCTAGCAAATGATTACCAAGTAGCAAATCATAATTCATGGCTGTTAGGTAACTTAACCCTGCTGGTTAAAAAATAAATAAAAAAACACTCTCAATACACTACAATGTATGCATCTTTTTAAAGCAACTTTGTTTTTGTTTTTTTTAAACCAAGTTAAAACTGGTTTGTGTTCTCACATGAGTTTGACAAATAGCCCCTGCTGTGTTGAGCAGAAACAGGGAGAAACTGTGATAATGCTCACCACCTCCCTTTCTTGGCCTCAGTGTCACTGCGCTCTCCATACTCCTGAGGGGAGAAGGGGCGCACGGCGAAAGCGCAGCGGGGAGGAACCAGATTAATCGATTGGCGAGAACTCGATTAGTCACTTGGCAAAGGCGCCACCGTGCTGCAAGGGTCACCATTGCGATCTCACTGCCCACACACACAGAGGATCGTGGCAGGGAATGCGATGAGGAGAATTAGAGCGTGACTAGAGCCTGGCCTGTGTTATCTGCGTGAATCATCCGTCAGTTACAGTCTGCCTTACATCGCCCCGTATCCGCGTGCTGGCTAATTCACGTAAGGCTTGCACACACTGCCTCCAACCTAAGAGCCATAATGAAGCCAGGGTTCAATTTACCAGACCACATAATATCACGTTAATTGTGTCAGTGAAAACGCATTAATAAAAATGATACAACAGAACTGTGGTGAAATTAAGAGTAATTTGTAAAGACACGATGAAGAGCGCTCCGTCCCTTTAAACTGGGTCAGCAGGATCTTGGTGCCAATGTGAGCCCGTTCAGGAAAAACTTGGGTTTTATCACCCATTAATGTGCAAATGAGTGGCCTCCCACCCTGAGATCCTGCCTGGCAATTGTGGGAATTAGTAGCATTAAACTGATTCAGAGTTAGATGGGTAAAATGAGAGGAGTGGACACTTAAGCATTGGATTCTTTACCTTGGAGGACTGTGTATGTGTGTGTATATGGACACTCACAAAGTTGGACACCTTACTCGATCGCACCCTAGCCACCTTTGACCACGTCAGCCATGTAAGGCACACCAGTGTCCCTGCCATGAACTCGTCGCTCCCTTCAGTTCAGTCCACACTCAACTGTCTACAGCCAAAACCGGACCCATGGGCAGAAACTAAACACAGCTCTCTTCCAGTACCTGTACGGGCTGACCCGAGTGCCACAGGCCCCTAGAGATGCACGAGGACCTCTGCGCACAATGGATAAGCTTATCTCCATGCTGCGTTGTAACTACTGCACAATCAAGCCATTGTCAACATATGAGGGATGCAGGGGAGAGATTTGAGCTGTGCAGGGGCCAGGGTGCCATATGTATAAGCCTTTGGGATCACTGTGTATTTGTGTGTTCGCGGAACTGCCACGTCTAAGAGTAAAGTGTGTGTGTGTGTGTACTCTCACCGTAATTGCGCCAGCACTGTCTGCAGGAAGCCCAAAGCAGAGCTGAGCTCAGACTGGCGGCAGGCGGGCAGCAGGAGTCCAAAGCCCTCGTTCAGAAGCCTCTCCTCTGACAGGGTAAGATTAGGACTTGTCTCGAACACCTCGCTCACCCCTTCCAGGTATGAGCTAAGTGGTGCCCAGAGAGCTAGCTTGCGTGAAGGCTCGGTGGTCTTCAGGTAGAACTCGCGGGCCGCTTGGCTGAAGTAGACAGCCAACTGCTCCGCCAACGCGCCAACATCTAGTCCCTTCTCCAAATACAGCAGCACAAGAGCCAGCTGGCCCCTCCAATGCAGCGTGCGCAGGGCCGGGGGCGTGGAGTTGGTGGGCAGCATGGCCAGTAAGTCGCACGCTCGGCTGGCCACGTCCTCCAGCTCTGCACACTGCGCCAGGACCAGGAAAAGCAGCAGGAAGTGCAGCAGGCCCGTGTCAGAGAGCTCCGTCATCCGCCTCTGGTGGAACTTTGAGTAGAGTCTATATGGACATATGAGACAGACGTGGTCATACTGTTAAAAATATGAATGAAACAAATTCACAATTTTTTCTTTGTTAATGTTCATATAATTTCCTACATTACTGGACAAACATAATTTAAATAAACGTGGAAAGTTTCTCAATTTATGAAATTTTGATCTCAATGTATGAGTCTAAAATTTGAAGCTCTAATAAAAAATGGTCCTATTTTGCAACATGCCTTGCTAAACCTGCCACTGTCCCCAACATAAATTTTTTTTAAATGTCATTTGACATAGATATTTTTTTGTTTAATACGTTTCATTAAATCTTCACTTTTGTTTATTTTTTTCTTTAGTTCAAAAAACCTAAATACAGTAAACCTAAACAAACTATTTTTATTAACTATAATTACTTACAACAGTAAGTGTTATACATGATTTGTACTTTAATATTTAATTTTCATAGATTACTCAAAGACTATCAGAATTCATTTTTGCAATTTCAGTTGTAAAGGGAATTTTTATTTCATGTCAACTTTGTTTGCAAGGCATAAATATTGATGTCAAATTAAATGAATGCATACCAGTATCTTCTTTATCGTTGTACCCTAAATTATGTAATCAGAATGACAATAGTCAATCCAAAAACTTTTATTTGTATATTTCTTTTTCATTCATTCATTTATTCATTCATTTTCTTTTCAGCTTAATCCCTTTATTAATCTGGGGTCGCCACAGCGGAATGAACCACCAACTTATCCAGCATATGTTTTACGCAGCGGATGCCCTTCCAGCTGCAACCCATCACTGGGAAACATCCATACACACTCATTCACACACACAGACTACGGAAAATTTAGCTTACCCAATTCACCTATACCGCATGTCTTTGGACTTGTGGGGGAAACCGGAGCACCCGGAGGAAACCCGGAACACGGGGATAACATGCAAACTCCACACAGAAACGCCAACTGACCCAGCCGAGACTCGAACCAGCGACCATCTTGCTGTGAGGCGATTGTGCTACCCACTGCGCCACCGTGCAGCCCCTATATTTCTTTTTGAATACCAGATTTTCAAAATAGCCCCAGCCTTTCAGGACCTCACAATTGTGAGATATGCAGCAATGTATAATTGGCAATACCTAATATGCATTCACTGTCGTACTGTCTATATGAACTCACAATTTATCAATATTTAATCCATTCCAATAATATTTCCCCCACACAAACACTTCCATAGCATTAAATAAACCAATGAAATAAGAGATGGGGAATCAGGATAAAAAATTTAAGTGACACTCTCACTCTGAGCCAAGTACTGAACTCATTGCTAACCTCTTTCACACGTTCAGTCTTCCTGGAGAGCTGTGTGCCTGCAAGCAGCGTATGCAAGTTTGCTTGTGTGTGTGTGTGTGTGTGTGTGTGTGTGTGCGAGAGAGTGTTGTTTGATCCTCCGGGCACCACAGTGAAATGCCTTTAAAAGACCATGTTAAATGTCAGAAACACTCAGGCACACAGTGGTAGCTGCACTGTCGTGTGCGGCTCAATTTGCTGCAGCACAGGAGGAGAAATCAATATTGACCCCCTCCGCTCTCCCCTTTCTTTCTACTGTTGACTGTTTGGCCCAAACAGAACCCTGCAGGTTCCATAACAAACACATGGCACTTCAAGCAAGCCTCTGAGCATCGGTTTAATGTTTGGACAAAAACACATCACGCAAGGCTGCGGGGAGTCAAGCCACGTTGCCGCTACAGATAGACGGGGAGCATGGAAGTATGGCGCAAGCTTTTAAAGACTGACCCGACCCAAAGTGAAATGGAAGGAAGGCTGTCGAGATATTGTTTGCGTTTCTCGCCTGTCTGACTGGTTGTTTGTTTGTTTATCACGGACAGCTTTTTTTGTGCCTGCCACGAGCAGATGCTGCTCATTCCCAGAGTACGAGCTTGAACGTGCTCCCTGCCGATCTCATTAATGCGCCATGCGCCGTGCCTCCCACCGAGCGTGCTCCAAGCCCGAGTGGCATCAGCGAAGCCCACACTTCCTCGTGTGGCACGTGTGTTTGTGTGTGTGTGTGGGGAGGTGGAGATGGTCCTGGAGCCAGCCAAGTCAGCCCCCGCCACGCCATTGTTGGAAGCCCGAACGCCTGCGTTAAGGTGAATTAACCGTTATGCTCGTTAGCTAATTAGCCTCTGTGCTTGCTGCACGACTGAGCACGGTCCAGACAGAAAAATTCATTATCCAGATTTTGTCCGCTTCTGCCTCTAGCCGGAGCTCCACCAGATTGTCAACAGATCTGAGATCGGCACACAGAGATGACAAGATCTAAACTTTGAAAATAGGTGCGAGTCCCAAGGCTTATTCTCACCTGCCCTTGATCTGTCTCCAGGGGGCGCCGCCAGCATGTTCCTGGCTCAGGTGAAGGGCCAGAATCCGTAGGAAGATATGGAAGGAGTTGGCTGTGCGGTAGAGCTGTGCGTGCGAGCTGGAGCCAACCGGTGCTGGGCTACAGCAGCTTTTAGCCTGCTGCAACAGACAGAGGGGTGTCCTGCTGATACTGCCCAGCCCCGATACACCTAACCAGGGCACGGTGAAAGAGCTGTTCTGTGTGCACATGGAAAGAGAAGCCTTCATAATTTAAAGTAGTATTGAAGTGTCTTGCACACTGATGAAGCATAAGTATGATCTAACTGAAGCATAAAGTCAACATCAAATGTTCTTTAATAAATTATATTATTATTAAGTCTGTTAGTTTTTCAAAGCTTATATCTGATTCAGCATGGATCTAGTGTTTGAAATCCCAGTTGGAGATCTAAAGATTACTACATAATATACAATTAAAAAAAATATTATCAGCACAACGATTTATTTATTAATCTTAGTTGATTTAGATGCTAATTTGTACATTTTTCAAATCAATGGATGCCTCCATAAGCCTTTGTTCAGTAAGTGATCACAGCGAGGCTGAAAATCACTTTCCAGCACTTTTTCATTTACTGTTTCTCACTGGTGGAGTGATCTCCCCATTACAATGCGGACTGCTGAATCAAAATCACCTAAAAACTCATCTTTTCCATGAGCACTTAATTAAAAAACTTTTCTCAACCCCTCCCTACTCTAAATTTTTTTTAATAATAAAATCAGAAGGTTTGCATTAGTAGCATATGATGTGAGAACTGCCTTTTTATGATGAATCACTAGATGCCTTCTTTATTTGTAGTTCGCTTCGGAAAAAAGTGTATCTGTATCAGTTAACGTTATTTCGTGGACCTGAGCTAACATGAACTAAAAATAAAGCCGAATTTTATTTACGATTAAACGTTAAAAATGAATTTGATCTTGCAGCATTTACTCACTAGATTTTTGCTGTAATATTCCCAGAATGTTGTGACAGCGCTGACGTTTGGACCCCACATCAAGGTGAGACTGAGGCAGCAATGGACAACCACTCGTATCTGCTCTTCCTGTGCAGCTTTCTGAAATGAGACCATATCAATATTTACATTTCAGAAGACAAAATGTATCTAATGGTACTCAAACACCAGAAAAAACAAAAAAAGGCATATTAACCAAATAAATGTAATCACCTTTGGATCACAGATAGACTTCAGCAGCCCAATCACAAAGCTCCAGTTATCCTCCAGTTGTTTCTGAAACAGCCACAAAGTTATCAATTTGACATTCAAACATACATCTAATCATGGGATATAGGTCATTGTTGCTCTACCTCCTGTTGAGCAGTGCCGTTCCGGTTGTGCATCCCAATCTGGGCCAGGTGTGTGAGCAGCCACCAGGTGAAGCCCTCAGGGTCTTTACAGTGCACAGGGAGTCCTGTGTCACGATCTCCTGAAGTCGTCCCCTTCAGAACAGTCTGCAGCAGGGCATTTATATAGCTCAAAAAAGACTAAATTGAAAAGTACAGTTAGAATGCAGAATTGAGCAAAAAACACACACAAAAACTAATATGCAGAGACTATGTGTGTGCTAACCTGAGTGTGTATGCTTTTGCTCCTGTGCTCCAGTAAATGTATGAGCAGAATCCATAATTCCTTTGTGCAGAGGCAGTGATAGTGATGAGTGTTCAGAGTCTCTGTTGGTCTCACCTGGAGAAAGATAAAGAAAGATTGTTGTACCTCCTAACCTTTACACCACCGTGTATTTTATGTTTGTTTAAAAACTTACCTTATTATATTTGTTCATGGCCAGGCCAATGAGATCACAGAAAAGGTTGTTGACCTGGTCTTCAAAAAGACTGATGTTGGTGAGTGTCTCTCCTGTCAAGTTCACGAACTGGTGCGCGTAAACTACCTGACCTTTCGAAATCACCATGACAAAATACTCATTAGTAGGACAGTCCCAGATTCAAGCACAATCTCAACCCATTTTCGGCTATTGCAACATACCCATCATCCTTTGCTCCAACAGGTGCAGGATCTCTAGAACAGACCAGTGGATGTCCAGGTGCAGATGCAATAGTTGCCAGGATGGAGGAAAGAGCTGTAAATGGGGTGACACTGTAAGTTTCTTTTCTTTATGAGACTTTCTTTTGCTACTAGGGTGAATAATAAAATGATGCAGATCTAAAGATTAATCAACACCTTGAATATGAATGCATTTTTGTAAAGAGCCATTGCCAAAAGTTGTGACTATGAATGCATTAAGACAAATAGTGTAACGCAGACAAAGTTGATTTGTTTTATTATTTAATCTTCATTCAATATATTTCAAACTGTCACCTTTTAGTGAAAATATCAAAATATGGGTGAAACTAAATTTAATTGTGTTAACACCACATGGACATGACATTAAATGCTTACTGGTCAAAGAAGCCTAGATTAAAAGAAGATGGCCAAATGAGAACTTTTCTGTCAAACTATAACAAATCAACTTGTCAAAAAATATGCTTGGCAGCAGTGTCAAGTAAGAGAAATAACACAGTGCTTAAGGATGCTATATATACATACAGTATATACATGAAAATAATTAAACCCTACAAACAGATTACATACAGAAATGGAGAAAAGAATGCTCTTTTATTATCAAAGCTGTCAGTCAGCGCCTGGAGTTTTTTCCGGGGCATTGCATCTTTGTGTGTGCAGTGTGAATGCAAAAAAACTGATACTAGTCATTTTTAAAAGATAATGTATGCGGGTCGTCAAAAAATCGGATACAGTCACAAAATCGGAAATGACAAACAAGATCTGCAGTGTAAATGCAGCTAAAATGTACAATTTAAAATGACAATAATTTGTATTTTGGCTCTGCAGTGTGATACTAAATAGTCTTTTAAATATCATTAAGTTATTCTTGTTCTAAATACGCAAATATGTATATAACAATTTTATGGTACATAAAGTATTGTTACACTAGTGTATTCTGTAAATCATAGTAAAACTCTATTATGTTCTGTGTGTATGATATTATTATATATCATAATAAAAATACACAGACCAAACAAAATTAAATATGCATGAAAAATGTTGTTATATTAATCCTTAAATGATGCCTTATTATGTTTTTGTTTAACATTTAGTGAAAAACATGTTTCTTTTTTTAACTTTGTTTTGTATTGTACAGCTGTTGCCTCTTAATCTACAATACTTTCCAGCTATAAATATTCTCAAAAGGTTGAAAAATAACTTTGTTAGCTTTATTGGCCAGCTCTACTTGGAGCACACCTTTAGACACTGACTTGAAACAGGAAATAACCACAAAAGTGTTCTGCTGTACCTTTCCCTGGTGCTGAATAGTGAAAGCACTCTGGACGTTAGCTGGCAGATTTCCAATTCGTCCAATAAGCAGTGTGATACTGAAAAGCTCCTCCACCAAGACTGAGGGCAGCTGAGCCTCTGCGTCTTTAAAGGGGTGAACGGAACCTTCATCCAGGGATTGTGAGGGCTCCAAAAACCTGAACATTGATACAAGAAGTTAAAAATCTACTTCTGAAAGAATTGCCAAGCCCCATAGCACAGGTTGAGAGAACAAAAACTTTGAGCTCTCTAAAATGTGTACCTGTAAATGAACACCTTGATATAGCTGAGGAAAAGCACACACTGCTGCCTCAGTTCCTCTGCCTCATAATGAAGACTGCTTGCTTGACCTAAAAGAATATTTATTTTATTTCATCAGATCGAACAACTTTTCCTAAAACGTCAGTCTCCAGATGCTTACCAAAATCATGCGAGCTGGACTGCACCAGCGTCTCCAGTTTTAACACCTTTTGTCTGAAAAGAAAGACAGATTGTCAAATTAGCAGACTTCCTGTTTCAGCAGACAATGTGGCAATCCTCCAGAGCCAACACACCTGCACTCCTACCTGAACAAGCCAAACAGAAGTTTGGTAGATTCCACCAGCGCCGTCTCCGTCACCCATGGGAAGTCAAAAATATCAACTGAGTCCCCCTCAAAATCTGCAGGAGCTGGATCAAGCTTTAACAACAACCTAAACATGGAAAAGATGATCATTTTTTAATTAGACAAACTGACACAGATTGTAGCATCATTATTATAGCACCGTAACTAAGCACCTCTTCAGGGCTCCTCTGCTGATGTAGCCATTTGATGATAGCCGTCCTGTGTCTTCTCTGCCTGCTTCATAAGCACAGGTGAAGCAAGGAGGCCGACTGGGAGCAGATTCACCATAATGATCCAGAGCAGATGGAGACACAGGTGGAGTGAGGGACTGCGAGAACTCGCTCTCCATGTCAACAATGTGGAAACAGACCACTGGGAAGAGAGCTGAATAGAATTTTTTTTGTAAAACCCCATTTAACCACGGATTAAAGTGGCTAACGTAATCAAACAACCATTTAATAAAAACATAAACTAAAGACATTTGCCTGGACTGACTGCAAGACGAGGAAAAAAAACAGCAAACTGCTTGGTTTTAACTGGTGTTGTTAGCAGTTGAACGCTTCTTATTTATAGCACTAAATTGTCAGCCATCGACGTGTAAGTTGTATCAGCAGAAGGCGAAACCTTTCCTCTTCATCGAATACAACCGTTTTAGTCATTCAGGCTGTAATAACTTCAATAACACTTACTTCTGCCACTGTTGAGAATTCTTGTGTCCTTCTTCCCAGTGTCTAAGCACTCCCGCGCTACACTCACACTAACACTGCGCATGCGCGCAAACGTGTCGTTCATGTAAACCGCTCTGTGGTTGGTCAGAAGTTCCTGGAGAGGCGTGGTCTGGAACTGTAATAATAATATCCTCACTGCAAATAGTAATGATTGAAAAAGCTTACAAAGTTATGTGCGTCCGCTTGTCACTGTTCGCAGTAAAGCATAATAAATAATAAGGAAGAGACACACAGCAATATATTGACATTAAAGGCAATGCAAGAAATGCGATTGAATCGTGACATGCGTTATGCGTTAATAATTTTTTTAAAATTACTACAGTGTAATTAAAAACTAGTACATCACTGTTAAGTAAAACTAGATCCAGTGTTATCTTGATTTCCATATGCAGATCTCTCTCCGCCGGCTGCAGCTTTGGTGGTCGCCTTGCATACATTTAAAAGCATATTTTCCTGTCGTCGCGTCTGAATGCTGAAAAGTCGATTTGATCATCTTTTATTCGACGCTCGCTTCTCATCGGCTAGTTTTATGAACGGATGTAACAGTATGTCTGGACGTTTTGTTAAAAGCGACATATGTCGTCGCATACTGCTTTTTTGGCAGTTGCACCTAATACAATGAACAATGTAAATCTGTAGTTTCCTCGGTTCATCCAAATGTGCGTTTTGCCGTATATGTACGTGGATCTGTACAGCTCAGCGCGCGCACGGACAGAAGGTAAAACAATTAAAGTCATGTTGCATTGTTTTCGCTGACCGAGAGGGAGGAGACAGGAGAGATCTCACTATAAAACGCTCTCCTTCCTCTCAAGATAAGATTTTGCCATGTGTGTAAGAACAAGACAACGAAAATGAATGTCATTTGCGTTGTTTTTCAGTTTTTAAGTCGCTTGAATGCATGCACAGGTAAAATTGAGGATGTAAAGAGGTCGGGTCTTAAACACCTACTTAACATTTGAACACGCTGTCCAGACTGACAGATTTTTCAGACAGTAAAAATGTTCAAGTGATTTCCATTTTTGTAGCAATTTCTTATAGTAAGTGATTAGGTTATCCTAGAGGCTGCCGCCGTCTGTCTCAATCTATTAGCTCTGAATAATTTACGTCCTTAATTTGTGAATGAAATGATGTTCCTGTGTAATCAGAGCACGAGGACGTGTCAGGCAATATGCAGATTAGCGTGCATGAGTTCACTGCATTTGTAAAGAAGAGATAGAAATTACTCTTATATGTTGTAGTATAGGCTGTTTGGGGATGACGTATGAATATTTCGTATTGGGATCAACAGGTTGTACCCTTATGAAATCAAATAATTGTTTAAGGGCAAATACAAAGTATTAATGAAAATAAACTGGAGAAGCATGTTGGCTGGAAGGTCTTCTTGTCACTGCTTAAAAACAATTAATTTATGTTAAAGTAATATTTTTTCGCCTTTTTATATTCAGTTTCATAAAGCGGAAAAACATACTATTAAAAGATAAAAAGGGGTTCAAGCCTCAAAACAATACAAGCTTAGTACAGCTTTCAGTTTTATTTTGTTTTCCATATATTAGAATGTTTCCAGTATATTTATTTATTTTGAGCCACAAGGCACTATCATACATGTTTAAATATGATTTACGGAAGACACAACAATCTGTCACAAAAAGTCCGACATATTTAGGATGAGAATCATCTGATGACATTTTAAAATTCGTTGCTATCTTAAGTCAGTAGCACTTTACAATATGGGCACACAGTTAATGTATTTACTAATATGAACAAACAAAAAACAATGCTTGTAGAGCATTTATTAATTATAGTTCAAAATTTACTAATTTACAAAGTCTATACACTTTACTGCTGTCCTTCAAACAATGTTTTACTCATTTGTCAGCAAGACATTTGGATTAATTTGAAATAAGCTTTCGTATGAAAAGGTTTCTTTTATAAATTTAGTAAGTAAAAGAAAGAATAACTGTGATGTTTTTGTTTACACAGTATAACAAAGACAGATTATTGCAGTTTTCTAATGCAATATTGTTCAAATAGCTTTTTATACACATTTTCTCTAAAATATTGCTTTTATATTCAATTTTACAGTTAGTACCTATATAAAAACCACATACTTCAAGGTCAAGGACTTTCTCACAATTCTTAATACATTTCTTAGTAGTCAGAATTTTCATAATAAATCTCTAACCTGAGTAGCCACACCAGCCACTTTTAATTTTTTCTCACAAACAGAAACCCACTTATTCACGCTTTCATTTCTGCATCTCCTAGAATACTTAAAAAAAAATGAAGGGTTAAGTATATAACATGTATTCAGCAGACTAAATCCCTTACTCTCTAATAGGCCAATAAGCGTACTTTAAAAGTGACATACAGTTAAAGCTCCACAATGAGTTTAAGCAATGAGTCATATTTGACTCCTTATTGGGTTCCTTCCAAAAAAAGAATCCGCCATTGTGCTTCAAAATGTTTCCGTCTCTTTTATCTGAAGGTGCCCCCCATGGCTTCGTCTTGATCAATTAAACTGCTGAAAAGCCCTCTTCCTCAGCCTTTTCAGCACAGCGCTTTAGAGAAATATAAAGTTATCAGTCGTCCTAAGCGATATGAGGGGGAAAAAAAATAAGTAGTTTGTCTATAAAAATGTGGAGGTGCTTTATCAGAGTCCCTGTAGGCCCTGGGGCCCTTGTGCTGGATGTTCGCTGTGTGGAATGGATCATCTGTATGACCCCCTCCTTCCCCGCTTTCCTCAGGCCGAGCAGCTTAAGTGGGAAAACGTCCAGCTTTACCGAAAGATTGACTGGCCGATTTTGAGGAGCAGGGAAACTCCATCCATACTGAAGCACATGCTGGTACGTGAACATGCATTTTCATTCTCAGCCAAACCACACGTTCGAGTTGTCCAAAATCCGTCCATAAATGTTTAATTTTAACATTGATTTCTTCACTTTAATGTTTACATCAGATTGGAAAAATAGTGGAGCTAAATATTCCTCTTACTTCGCTTTTACATTTTCTGCCTGTGCTTCTTCCTGAACTATAGTGGAGCCCTGCAGATGGTGAGTGAAGGTAAAGTTAGATAAATGCATCGTTTGCATGCCAAGAGCAACTAGAGTTAGCACTGTGTCTTATTGTCGAAGACATTTGCATCGAAACCTGTAGATAGAGTGTGTAGGAAGAGGTAGTGTGGGTGGTTGTTATTCGTTTCTGTCAGAGAACAGTGACCTAAGGTGATGGACTTCAGGATTTTTCTGCTGTGGCAGACAGGTAGTGTTTAGAGGAGAGAAACTTCACATATCTTTGCTGGGGAAAGTTTTAGATCAGTGTGAGAAGTGAAATATTATGTCCGTATTGGTAAAATGCACAGTTTTTTTGGGGGTCTTTTGGATGTACCTGATGTTGTATTTGTGGCGGTCAAACCCTAAACACCTCTCTTTTTGTAGATATTTTAAAAATCGGTATATTGAAATTACACTGTTTGATATGTTTTCATTTGAAAGCACTGAAAATGAAGACGTTACATTTATTTACACCATGTTATAATAGAAATGAGAAAATTACTTGTGAATCGTTTAATGGTATTTATGTATGGTATTTACTGTCACAAAATATTTTTATAGGTAATCAGATTGAGAATTCTATAAAGCATATATTATTTAAAAAACGTTTTAAATGTGCAGAGGACTTTTAGAAATGAGGGTTTTATAACTTAAAACATTCTTGAACTAATTATTTGCATTGTTAATGGAACTTTTTACAACGTTCATTTGGACAGTCATCTAGTTTATAAAATGTTAATGTTCAGAGGACATTCAAATGTAAAATGTCCATAATGTTTGCAAAATTATAATAATAACCAAGAAAAAATGTTTTCTCACATCATGTTTTGCAGTTATATTTTTCTGCCAACACTTGCCATTAATACATTATACTGTAGTAATTATCATACTTGCAATTTAGATATTGGTTAATTCTCTGTTACTATTATTTAATAAGCATTGTTACTAATTTCTTCAAACTATTTACAGTTTATTCCTACTAACCTGAAATCACCTTTGCCTTTGTATTCATGCCTGCACGTTACTAGCAAACATCGCTCTTTCATCCCTTTACTTTACTGAAACATCCTCTTTCAATTCACCATGTTACTCTTGCTCCTTTGTTCCTCTGTTTATTATACGGTGCTTTACATGAAATATGCATGAAACACAAATGGACTTTCCAGTTCATAGGCATTTTCATAAGTGAATATGCCCAGTGCAGATATTCATGTGGACGCACAAACTCACACTTTTCAGACTGTGGTTTTGGTTTTGTTGCCTGTTAACTTGAGTGTTTTCAAGAGCCGAGTAGTGAAACCTGTAGACTAAAACAATTCACACACTGAATTGTTTCAGCTTACATACACCGCTGAGTCTAAATTGCTTTATATTGCATCGCTTGTAAGTCAAATCTGTTTGATTGCATGTATTTTTCTCCTGAAATGCTGCAATCATTGTGGATTATTTGATGTTATATTTTAGTTACAGCCCTGTCTTTTTCTTTTTTTTACTTTCTTTAGTATATTTTATTGGTTTGAAAGATTTCATAAGAGTTAATTAGTCTTTTATTATTTTATAATTTAATTAATACCTTCTGTATCATTGGTTAATTGATTCTCTTATGAGGCTTAGAACAGGCTTAATGAACATTTCTATTAAGAAAAATAATGGGAAATAGACTTCTTAAATACCTTTAGGCCAAACCATCCCCAGCTAGCAGGGAATGTTTTCAGAACGTTCCAACAAGGTTCGCTCAATGTTATGAATAAGAACATTCTATCGTAATGTTTGCAGAACCAAGACATTTCAGAGAACACATTCAGAATGTAAACAAATGTATATATTATTTAAATGTTTTTAAATGTTGTGGCTTGTTTAATCAAGAGACTAATTAAAAGTAACATTCTCATAGTGTTTGCAAAATTATAAAATGGAATGTTTTCCTAACATTCGCATAATGGGACTTTATAGGATTGTGAGCGAAACATTTCTAGATCAAATTTTTGTGAAACATTTACTGCCCCTATCATATTGCTTTCCAGTATTATTATTATTATTGTTATTATTTTTTTAAATCTCTGTTTAGAAAATTTCACAGTTTGAGAACCGCTTGTGTAAAGACCTAGGTATTTGAATTCTTTCATTATGCCTGGCCCACATTAGTGCTAAATGTGTTTTCCAGCCATTTAGCACAGACCTGTTAAAGTGGCATATTAACATTCAGCTTAAGCACAGTACATTCTTGAAATAATATGACTCGGTTTCAATGGGGCAACTTGTAGGACTGTACTTTTTGTTTGGACCCAGCGGTGATACCCCCCTTCAGCCAATCAATGCATTTCAACCAGTCATCAGTGCTTTTGAGCTGCTGAAAGGCTTCACTAAATGTATGTATTTAAGAAAGAGTGCTCACAGCTCTTAATTGATACCATTGTGAATGGCAGGGCATGGATTGGAGAGGCCTGCTGTGCTGCTGCCCACACACCGCTGCAGTGACGCGCTTTGGCCGCCGGAGGGCAGCGCGGGACTGGAACCCGCTGCCGGTGGAGGAAGGAAAGGTGCAGGGAGCGAGGCTGTTGTGTGAGATCGCCGGACTACAGTTCATCTCACGGGTCAGCGCATATTTTAAACAGCCTTTATTACCCTAACCCAGACCCCCGTTTCCCCCCCTCCCATTTCTAAATCCGTTTACTGAGGGTCTTTTATAAGCAGAAATGTGAAAAGTGCTGACTGCTATTCCCATTTTGAGGATATCTGACTTCATCAAATTACAGTTGGGTTTTTGAATATTTCATATTTGATCAAAAGCCCTTTACAAGCGCTGCACACACACTCTCGGGCCCACATGGGGCATGATCAATTTTTAAAACTCCAATCATTATGCACACATTGACCCACAATGCCCACTTTAATTCGGCAATTTATTAAGAAACCTTTGCACCTTTTTCACTTGTATTATTTCAAAGGTGCCTTTTAATGAAAGCCTAGAGTGTAGCATTAGCCTACTGTGCTATAAGTTTGGGTCTTGCTTGTAAGCGTGCGCGTTGCTATCGAACCGCACAGCACTACCGTTCCCCTTTTAACCCCCCATCTAAAACACTTTAAAATTGCCAGCCTAGGACGGAGGCCAATATTGGCCTTGGCTGTACCTTGAATAATGAATAATTCATCTCTTTGACCTTTCGCTAAAGTTTATTGGAGGGTGAAGGCATCCTGCTGGCCTGCCTGCTGCCTGGCCCAGCTTGAGCTCTGTTTCCCCTCTCAGTCATGTCCCCTTCCATATCCTCGCCTTCTCTCGCTGTCGCCAACTGAGGTGTGAGGACACAAAATGTCTTGACCATCAAAGTTCCTCGCCGTGTCTCGGTCTTATGTTTTGACTTGTTTTGAAGGTCAGGTTTGTTACGTCCACTTATATTAAACATAACCCCTGACCCGCTTGGTATCGTGGGATCTTCCACCTGCTGTATGTCTACATGCTGAAACATATTGTATGGAAAAGCATAGTGCTGAGTGACAGTGAGTGATTGCTCTGAATTGGTTGCGCGCTTGTAGAACTACTCCGTTTTCAATTAATCCTCTATCCTGGCATCCTATCGGTCCCATGAGCTCTTTCGTATAGAAATGGCTGACTGGACTGTTTTACCTGTCGCCTTAGGCTGGTGCTAAATGTCATTGACATTAAATTCCCTTTGTTAAGTCTGATTTAATTGTGTCACTGGTGATTTTTGTCTTCAACTGGCCAAATATATCAAGTTCTGCTCGTTCCATTTCCCTTAGCTTATGCTCTCGAATGGGTTGTGTCTGTTTTGCAATATTAACATGTCCTTCACGAGCAAGACTGTGGGATTGAGTGCTTATCAAATGGATACTTCTCAAAATCTCTGTATATTGATAATTTGTTTGAAAACATTTGCATCTGAAAGGTTTTGTCCCACAAGAATCCCCAAGGGCACCATCAAGGATAATTTGTTTCTTTCACAAAGAAATGTTTCTCTGTTTTCTAGAATTACCCATCGATGTATTCAAAAAAGTTAAAGATTTAAAGATAGAGAAGAGGACGTAGATAAGATGTAAATGTGCCAATGGCTCACTTGAATACTTTTTTTCAGCTTAGATTTTTAGTTGTAGATTTGCTTTTTATGACAATCAGGTTCCAACAAATATCCCATCCATTCTCTTCATAGGGAATTTCATAATAAATTATAACTATAATTAATTTTTATTCACAGAATAAGAATGTTTTTGTTGAAAACATCATCAAATGGTGTTTGTAATCTATATAATTATATTACAATAATTTAATGCTTATAATTAGATTATATTACATTAACATATTTATTTTCAGATAGTTACTTTTAATTGATTGATTGATTAATTTTCCTTTGGCTTAGTCCCTTTTATTCATCAGGGGTTGCCACAGCGAAATGAACCGCCAACTTATCCAGCATATGTTTTACACAGCGGATGCCCTTCCAGCTGCAACCCAGTACTGGGAAACATCCGTACACACTCATCCACACACATACACTATGGCCAATTTAGTTTATTCAATTCACCTATACCACTTGTCTTTGGACTGTGGGGGAAACCGGAGCACCCGGAGGAAACCCACGCCAACACGGGGAGAACATGCAAACTCCACACAGAAATGCCAACTGATCCAGCCGGGACTCGAACCAGCGACCTTCTTGCTGTGAGGCGACAGTGCTAACCACTGAACCACCGTGTTGCCCTTAATTGATTACATGATTACTTAATAATCACAAAATGGCAGTATATTATAATTAATTGAATTTCGCTAATCCTTTTTTAATGTATTCACTTGTAAAACATTTGTTTGGTTAAACTGCATTTTTGAAAATGTCATTTTTTTACAGTATCATACAAAGGCACAACTTCTCCATTTTTAGTATGTAAATGTACCCTAAGTTATCAAGTGCAACAAGAGTTCTCTATTAATGTTACACCATTCTTTTTGCAGTTTTCAACTTGTTTCCAAACCAGTTGTTTTGTGTTGTAGGCTACTTTTTAACAAACTTTAGGATATAGGCGTGATATAAAATGTTTGAACTTAACTTTTGCGTGTCCACAAATTTATTCATTACTCGGTGAGTAGCTGTGTAAAAAAGTGAAATAGTCAGCCTGTCTTACTCGGGATCCACGTTGAAAGGAAAAAGTGCGCCTTTCTTTGACATATGCTCCATTACATATGCCACGAATATCTCCTCGCATTCATATGGGATTGACCAGCTGTGCCACAGGAAGAAAGATCATTTCTAGTCTTAATAGAGGGATTTGGCTGAAAGCGTCCATAGCATATATAGGCCGTACCGCCTCAGATCCGCCACCCCTCTGTGAAACAAATCTTCACCCCATCTCGCTAACATCCTCTCGCCATGTAGTCGGCCATAGCATTTTGCACTTAACATCTCTCTCTCACACCTTTGGAAGACGTCGTGTGCATTTGAAGGTCATTACAATATGTTTGTGTTCTCACTCAGAACAGTTATGGGCTGAAGCTACTGTCAGACTGTGCCTGCTTTTATTTTCTATGATTTATTATGTTCTCTCTGACATTATGTCACCGTTTCCAGCCTCCTCAGTCCCATCATAAAAGGTCACTGATGAATCTCTCCGTCTGCAAGGGCGATATTAAAATCTCGGAACGCGATGGCTTATACGCTGGCAGGCTAAATGAAAACCCCATTGAAACCTGCTGACGCAAGGCTTAAATAAACAGGTGTAGACAGAGGAGAGTTTGTTTATATGAAGCTTTTCTATGTAGTCGGAGACTTGTAGACCTATGCGCACTGTAATGCAATCCGTGTGCAGTTGTCGGTGCGTGTTATGAGTCAGTAATCGTCCTACAGCGTGGTAATGAGTGTCCAGGCTCATGTCAGGAAGTGTTCCAGAGCTTGTTTGTGCATTGTTGGGTTGAAATGGGATCTGTGTGTTGTGCGAGAGGTGTGGGCACCAGCACGCAGACGCACGTCGGGCTGATAATGGTGGCTATTATGGGTTTGAGGTTTCATGTGAAGTGCCAGGGAAATATCTGACACCTCTGCAGCACAGATGCCCACTTGTGCACACTGCGACCTCTTGTGAACGTGAGAGACAGTGGTTTTCGAAACCTCCACAGTAATAAGTCAGAGTTTGTGTAATTTGTTTAGTGTGCATCTTTCAGACTATGTCTGTCTGTGTGTGTGTGTGCACTGGAGTGAGTAGACCAAGGGACAGAGATCTTTCCTTTCTACCCGCTGGTGAAGGGTCTGACTGAAATCCTGTCACACCTGTGATATGTAACAATGTTTCTGGATTAGCATATCATTAGCATATCATTAGCATAACATTACCTCAGCACAGTCTGCTCTAGTGTGTATGGACAAAATATCACCTAATCAAGAGGTTCACCTACTCGCACACTTTTATTTGTATAAGTGCTTAAAAACCCATAAAAAGCCTGATGATAAACGTAAGAAACTAGTCTCACACACAGAAGCTGTTTGAGACACAAAAACCTTGATAAATGTCTTGGAAAAAAACAACACCTGAAATGTCTTTGGGTGTCACTCTGGTTCATTGAATTAGAGAGTATATAGGAACATGTCTTTACGAGCATGCTATATTTCTAATTTTACATTGGCCTTTAACAAGACAAAAAAATCACAAGTAATTCAGTACATTATAATACTGTTGGAATTTTTGAATAATCGGATATAATATATATATA